>CM067512.1:6959467-7464467 GCA_034509495.1 Acestrorhynchus altus | reverse complement strand
TTATCGTAAGATTACACACTTTTATTTTTATTTACACACTTAAATTTTGAAGGTCAATCAGATTCTTCCTTCATTCTGTTTTCATAAGCCTCCCTTTCTCTCTCCCTCCCCCTGCCCCTCAACTACAGCCGCGGCTGAGTCAAACTGGTCTTCACAGGAAAGCACAGAACATCCTTATGTCCTTTTCTTTTGCATCTTGGAAGAACAGAGCTGGTAAAAAGAAAAGCAACAACAAAGCGGGAAAAGTAAAAGGGTTTTCTCCATTCTGTCCCTTTCCTGGTTCCTATTCTGAGAGCATGATCCATCTTGGCCTTGCTTCACCAAGCGTGTCACTCAACCTCCGACAGGCCGTGATGCCTGGCGGGCCACTGGACACATGACCATTGAAGCCAAGAGAAGTACAAGTGAAGACAAATCTACCGAGAAGCCTGCCACAATAGGCTGGTTAGCACATGAAAAGGAGGCAGGAGGGGGGGCTTTGCATTCGTCTTTACGCCCATTTCCTCTGTTCTTCCCAATTCCCTCGCTATCAACCTCCTGTATAGCTATTCAACCCTTATACCAACAGTATTAGTGTTCTCTTTCTGATATAAAGACACTTTTCTCTTTTAACACGGCAGATGTACAGCATTTAAGGGAGAGCAGGTCACCCAAATTTTCTAGCAATTAAGACAAGCTGTGCAAAACTCTAGCCTGCAATCTCACTGCACAGTTCCAGAAATGTAATCCCTCTGATCCCATTGGTCCCGCTGTTCCATAGCTATGAACGGTCCTCTGGGCTTGCCTTGGGGATGAGACCCCCAGATTTCTCAATTAAATGGCAGAAACCAGAGTTCCTGCTGAGGTCTTTGAATCTCACTTAATATCTAATAGGAAATTTCAGAGGGAGCCCGTGAAGGTCACAAGATTGGACCTGCCATGCGATCTGTTTTCTTAGGTCCTGCCTCAAGACAGCTGTGGAATCTGACACTTGTGTCATGGAGTGCGTGAAGAGGAGAGATTAGGCAGAGTGCAGGCCGACTTTCTCATTCTCATCACGTTCATCTACCCAACGATGCAGAAGGATGACTTTCTTTTAAGTTCTCCTTTCGGCCGATTCCACCGATGGACACTGCGAAACACAATCCTTCTGCATGGATGAACCCTGTCGAGCGGTCAGGGCAGAACTGGCAGCTGTAAAAAGCTGTGCATTAACTGTACATATAGGCCTCAAGGCAAACTTATGGAAGCAAGCAGAAATCTTTGGGGGCTAAAAACCGTTTGAGATTGCTCGAATATACTAATTTGAGTAAAATTCACAGTATTCACATTGACTTTCACAAAAGATTTTCACAAAAGGTGAAAAATGCTTCAGTAATTACTTAGAAAACCTAAAAAACAAGAATAAATGACCCACACTGTGGTGGGCTATCATGTCACAGCCCATGTATGGTGAGAGCAGAGCCCCCCTAAAGGTCCAGCCAGCATGGTTCTCAGATTTTCTAAGTAGCACATAAAGCACTTTTACACTTTTTGGATAGAAAAGTGCTGTGGCTTTCTCCTTTATGACATATCCCTCACAAAGAGCACGTTCATAACTTTTGGTTGGATCTTTATTACTTTTTTTGGAGTTTCTAAGCATCCCAGACATTTTGTTTTTACAAACTTAAGTGCTGATTCAAAACATTTGGCCTGTAGTACATGTCCTTCCAAAGACATCATGTCTCAAATGTTTGACAAACACAACTAAATTTGGACTTCCAGCAGTCCAGCATATTGAACTGTAAAACCCACTTAGAATGAGGTCAACTCTTCAGGCTAGAGTACACCATCCAGACAAACACAAGTAAACATGGTCAAAAGCAAATGTTTGGTTGGTTCGCTATACCTAGCGTTGACTGCTAAAAGACTCCAGAGTGCTCTCTACACATTCACTTTGGTTCCAACAAGCTGGTTCTTTCTTTTCATGAACATTGTAAGGACTGCAAACAACTGGATGTCCATGTTTGCTCTTCATTAGCCAGTCTGTGTACTCTGGCCTTTATAGGGCTTGTAGTAAATACATGTGCATTTGAGTTACACAGTAGTTAAGGCTAAAAGAAGGTACAATAAAGAAGAGGGAACATGTTTACTCATCCCCAGCCATGGTCTACTTATTGTGTAGACTTCACCACAAGAAGGGAAGCAGAGAGAGATATGCAGCAAGTAAAGAAAGACAGGAACTGCTGATAAAGTTTTCACCCACAGAGCTGACAAGATCAGAATTCAGAGCATCCAACTTTATCTATCAGCTCTTATCATTCTTTATTGACTGTAGGCCTACAAAGAATCTTGTGAAGATAGACGAGAACCTTGTTTCAACCTAAAAAACCCCAATGTAAAGAATGAATAAAATGGTGCAGATACAAGCTTGCAGTTGCGCTAGAACAATAGCAGCAAAGTTCTCATGAAATTCTTTTCCAAGGTCAGTACAGCTTAGAAACTGGCAGATGCTGACTGCCAGCCTGACCACCTCAGGGCCTCAAAGTCCAAAGGGAAACCCTGCGTACAGATTGCTAGATATTTCAAGCTCCAGTTTTCCTGGTTCGAGATCACTACCAGATGTTGGCTGTGCAACTGAGCAAGCTCCACAAATCACTATAAATCACCAGGCACTTCCCTGTAGCTTCCTACATGTCTCAATTCCACGATTACTTCAAGTCACGTCTACACCGCCTTCACGAGTCAACAGTAAATCTTATCTTGTTTGCTTTGTTTTGATTTTTTTTTTTTTCTTGCAGCAGTCGGTTTGTGCTGGCGAGGACCAGCAAACGCAGCCTGGAAAAATTACCATGGCGCAGAATACAATCTCCTTTTTTCTTCTTTTTTTTTGCAGCACACATCGTATAATGACCCACCCGCTTCCGCTGGCCCCTCAAAAGACTACCTTTCCTCTCATTAGTTTCGCCAGTGACGCAGAGTTTCCTCAACCGGTGTAATAGTGCAAACCTTAACCCCAGTCCTCCAGTTAGCCTGAACAAGCGGCCTGTAAAAACACACGATTTGCCGGATACAGGCATCAGTAAACAAATAAGGATACTTTGGCAGTGCCGGGAAAAATAAATCTGTCATCGGACGCGGGGATAGCGTTGAATGAGTGCGTGAAGGGAGCTTGGGAGGAAAAAGAAACAGAGCAGTCTTGGAAGACAGCAAGCAGGGCTATAGTTTAGGACCTATAAGGGGAACGAGTGGTTCCCAGAGCCAGGCCTGCCACTGATGGATGGATGCTAATGTCTTTCCCATCTGGATTGAGGAAGGGCAAAGCTACTAATGAGTCCTATCAACACAAGTCTCCAGTCCTCCCCGGGGCAACTGATCCCATAGCCATGGAACCCAGGATGGACTACACAGGCAGTTGCAGTATTAAAACTCAGCTTTTGTATATAGTTAAAGGGGAAGGGGGTCATGCTGGGGATAATCTAAGTGATGAGTGGCCTTCAAAATGTTCGGAAGCTGGGGATTATGCCTAGATTAGGATCTAGATTAGTGACCTCCCAATATTTAAAAAACCTGGACTGGGCTGTATAATAGGGTGATTGTGACAACTTTAAGTCCACAATATTTGAAGCCGATGGCAACACTTGACTTTGTGGTTCTGGACGCTGCATTTAAAGTGATGGTTCTCCTGCTGATGGTTCCAATAAGGGGGTGAGGAAGAGGTTAGGCAGTAAAGCAAACTGACTAGCTCAAGTGAACAAGTGAAAGTGTCCTGGGAAAGTGGAGCGAACACAGGGTTGCTTCAGTTTTCTTCATTTTCACGAAAGAGTGTCACTGCATATCGCTGGGCCGGGCTTCTGTGCAAACGCGAGACAGAGGGGCTTTTGTGTGATCAAATATAATAAAGTGGAAAAGGAAAACTGTGAAAATATTTATCCGAAAGAAAGTGTGGTTTTTGTGAGGGAGGAGCTGGCACAGACTTGGTGGAGGGAGGAGGCATAATAAGAAAAAGGTGTCGATGTTCATAGGCGAGTGAGAACTTGAAAATATGAAGCAACAAAGGGCAGAGTGGGTTTCAGGTGGGATCTGAACTCAGTTTTGAGACCACACACACAGACCGAAGGAAGGCGTGGATCAATTTCCGCTGCCTTGTTCATGGTTCATCACTCAGAAATGGTTGAATAGCACAAAATGTGGTAGCAATTCACTTTTGATTAGCTGACATGTAACACTATGCACAACCTTCAGAAATACCGTGGTGGATGTGTCATACTGTAAATTTATTACTGGAACTGAAACATCAGTGGGGGGCAGTGTAGGTTTTATTGCACATGTAGGCAATGCAGCTTGCAGTTGCTGACCTCACATCTCAGAGGTCTGGATGCAAAAGCTCAGATTTAATTATTTGTGCCATAATTGACACTTTATATCATTTTTGTACAGTTTCAAACATGCTGTTTCACGGCACTGCAGTAGCTCACAGGAGCCCTATAACATAACGGCATTGTTTTAGCACTGTAAAAATATTGTCTTTTTTTTAATCATTCTCAAGTCTCAATGGACAGTGTCCTCTTTGTCATCTCAGCAAATGCTGCAGTTAGCTTGCGAGTTATAGTAGCTCGGATAGCTTTCAGCCTAGCCTGGACTCCTGCTCACTTCCCCAACTTCTCTCTTATAGAGTTGGAGTTACCCCTTTGCGGATGCTGGCACAGGAGAAGCTGCGGTCATGAGACCTGACTCTTGTAGCAACAAATTTTCCTTTAACTAGTCTGGACGTGATGTGCTGTTTGTCTCAGACAACTGGTGAAATGTGTCAAGAACATTCTCCTGGCCACACAGTTTAAGGCCAACATTCCAGGTTGCACTGTAATATTGCAGATATGGGGTTATATTGTCCTTAAACTGAGGAGACACAGGCCTGTTGCAGTAATTACCTTATCAGCCTAACATACAACAACTGGACATGACCTCAGTACTGCCCATTGTGTTTATTTGTGTGTAGTTGAGGCAGTGGTGTTCTGATCTCTTGTCAGCTCTTCATCTAAGATTGTCAGGAACATCTATTGTGTAGAACATGATAACAACCCCTCCGTTCACACCATTTTTTAATATTCCAATTCCAGTGACTGAATAGGTGTTGAATGGGTGTCATTTTACATTATTATTATTATCATTATTATTATTATTAATGATGAAACTTACATTATATATATCATAATTATTTCTAGGATAATGTATCATCCTACACAGCTGTGACAAGCCTAAAGAGACGCAGTTTGAGAATCACTGTAAATCACTTCCCTGAACTGACCTCTTATTATTTGGCATGACAATATTTAAGACATTTAAATTGATACAATATTCTTTTTGGTGTATCAGGCAGACTGCAATGACACATACATACACACAGTCTACATAGTTCTAGAGAGGCTTCTTTATAACTTAATAATAGGTGTGGTTAACTCTGGAGTGCTGGCCAGAGCACAGGGGTGAGGCAGAGGGATGACCTTTATTTTCATTTTTAATCAGAGGCAGCACAAGCTGTGATCAGTATAAAGACACCCAATTGAAGCACAGACTTTGTGTAAAATTAACAGTGAGAAACAAAATTGTTAACAAAACTGTGGCATCACCCACTTGACACTTACCAGCATTGCTACAATGCAAATCAGCTCTACAAACATGCAAACAGAGTAAAACACCTAGTGCAGAAGGCTAGAATCTAAAAACATGTAATTAAACCATGTCTGTGAAATTATGCAATAACCATAGTATGTTTACATACGACCAAGGAGTATACATGCCTTAAAGGCTTCTGAACAAGGTTCTCACTTCTGTCATGCACAGTCAATGATAAATTAACTCGGAACTACAGGTCACAACAGTTTGTGAACCCCTAATACAGAAAATACAGGCAATCAAAGCTTCAGTAAATGTGTCCTGTCCACAAGGCTGTGTGGTTGAAGCCTGGACCACACACTGAAACCAATCAAGTAATCTGTTTTGAAGCCTCCACATGCCAAGATTAATCAGCAGACTCGTTTTTTCAGAAAACTATGGAGAAAACTGTCTGCAGACTGGAGTGTGGCCACGTTCTTCCATCAGTAGAACAATTCTATCATTAGAGTCATCAGACAATAGTTTGTCTGTTTTACAACCAACAAGATGCAGAGAAATAGGCTGAACAAATGTGTTTTTATGGTAAAACCGAAATCATGAAAATAAATTTAATGATAAAATATTATGTTTAAAATCTTCATTGCTTAATGCTTTATTGATTGCTTTTAATATTTAAAAACACTTACCTGTACGTCATTACCTACATACAGGTGCTTATTGTATTTTATATCTTCAGTTGAAACGTCTCTCTAGATCTTAAATGTGTGTGCCTTAAGGAGTTGTTTACTGAACATCATATTTTCCATCTGTGTTATTTGAAGGAGTTTATTTTTAGCTATAGAAGTGTATTTTCAGATATTTATACCAACCCACACACACACCTAAATGTGTACTTCCAATTATGGCTCCAAGTCATAATTTGCTTTTCATCCACAAAACAACCTTCATTGTAAAATGCTCAAGTACAACAATAGCTAGACACACACCCACCCACACACATCTCCACAGTCCACTATGGCTTAGCTGGACAGGCTTCAGTTACACCCAAAGGGTATGATCCAAAAAAGAGATTAGGCAACAAGACAGAGTTCAAGGACCCTGACTAACCAGCATGGCGGAGACAGTGGCGGCTCATCAAAGCCTCACTGGCACAACTTGGGCGCCCCGGCACAGCGGGTGCAGCTGCTTGGGCTGAGGTCATCATGGCAGCTGCCCCCCAAAAACTTCACATCGATCAGAGGAGTTCAGGGCGCCAAATCAAAGAATCAAGCCAGACAAGCCCCTCTACATTCTCACTGTCTGAAGAGCTTCAGACAGGAGTGTCCTGTAGGGCCTTAGTCCAGCAGGGTTTTGAGATTTCGCTGCTCAAACACATCGGATTCAAACTATAAAAATAAAATATACAAAATGTTTGAGGTCTGAATGGAAAGCTGTTAAAGGAGAAGTTTGGTGAAAAATAAATGAACATTATCTATTGTTTACATCCAGGGGCAGTCGATCGGCCAAGTAATAGTTTATATCTGATGTGTGTTTCTTTTGCTTACAATGGGAAAATCTAGGCTAAAGTTGCCAACAAACACTAAACTTAGACTTTGACCAAACTTCCCTTCATAAACACATACCAAAATCTTAATGTCCATGCTCCAATAGCTATAATAAACCTAGATAAACACATTTTTAAAGGAACAATTTGATGGAAAGGCATGGCAGACCCTTATTTAAACGTTTTAGAGATAACGGGAACTTTTTGAGTATCCACCATTCAGCTCAGAGGAACTATTTTACTCATGAACTAAAGTAAGTAGTCTGGTGATCAGGTTTCTAATAGCTGTTTCTGCTGTTACCAAAATTTCTGCCATGAAATACAGAACACACTGGAGGAAATGGTCCATATGACTATTCAGGGAGAGGGAATTTTTTTGTGCTTGTCCAACCACTGTGAGTCACATCAGTGAACACACAATACATGATCTGCGTTTGTCCAACCGAATATAAAAGCAGCGGAAAAGTAGGGAATTTGATGCTGCCGGACAGACCAATCACAGTAAATGTGGTTTGCGTCACAAAGTGTAGTTACATTTCTGGAGCGGTACACATACAGTAAGTTGCATGGCCACGTGTATGGTAAGATGTAAATTAGACGCAGATTCATAAACAGGCTTCAGGTCCAAAGGTTATTAGCAAGACCAGCCAAGCAATTTTCATTCTATACTAAAGAAGGACTGTTTGATAACTGAAAAATGCATATTTGCAGATTTTTTGTTCAACTATTCTGTTAAGAAAAACACTATGTTTGGTAGAATTTACTGACCAACTGCGCATCTGCATCCAAGTGCAAAGGAATGCGCTTAGTGTACCATGTAGTAAGGGCAAAACAAAGCTTTAAAACCCAATCTCGAGTAAGAATGCTTCTCTGAGGAGGCAATAAAGTGCATATTTTCACAGAGTATACTTTTAAATGGTCAGCACTCTGCTCAGCGCAAAGGGACGGCCATGCGGGGGCCAAGATTGCTAATGACCTACTGTACAGCACAAAACAAACAGTCTATTCACTACGGAGGATGTGCTCAATCCCCCTAATTCAGCCCCTTTGTCTTGCATTACACGAGGCTCATTTGAGAAGAAAATAAAAGGATAATTAACTCAATCCAGCTAATATAAAACTGACCCTGAAAAAGGCACAGTGCGGGGCCTCCATTTAGACTTGGCATCGATTTCAATGGACATTTTTTTCAAGCCTTGTTTAGCCACTTCTTTTCATTTTCAGCCCTGAAATACCAGTGTCATTATCCAGTTTTGTTGACTTTAGACAATATGGTTACTTTTTCCTAGCATTAACTCTAGCCATTGTTTATTTGTGTTCAATTTGTTGGCTGTAAGAAGTCAAAAAGAAGCCCCAGAATTGTCAGAGCTCCTCTGATGACCATTGGGAAAGCTAAGGGCTTACAAAGTCTTCTTTTAATTCAAAACCCTCTGATCAGGGATCAGGGTTCATGTCCTCAAGATTTTTGAAGAGGGGGCTCATGGGATCACAAGACTTACCCAGCTCCCCTCCCCCAGTGTGAGCAGACAGCTCTCTGCAGGGAACCGAGCCAAATTAGGCCCTGATTAATTGGGCAGTCAGCCAGTGTGCTCATGCGGCACTCTTCGTTTCTGCCCAAATCAGAGAAAGACACATACAGTGGATGTCACACCTGAGTGAAGAAACCATCAAACCACCACAATGATTAAAGAGGGGCAGATGATGGTTTTTAATGATGATCGTGCTCATTTCAAATGATTCAGCCAGTTCTGGTTGGGTGAAACAGTGGTTTGTGATGAAAAACTAGAGCTGGAGTCTGCCGAATAAGCAAGTTTAATTTTTCCCAAAAAGGAAGGCTCACTCAGCAGAGGTGGTGAGGTGCAAACACAGAGTGAAGGAAACTCTTTTAGTTTCCTAGTTTATAATAAATAGTCAGTAACACTAAAGTTGGGGTTTCTTTTCTTTTTTTATCAAATCCATGAAACACCATTAAATAAATAAATAAATAAATAAATAAATAATAGTAATAATACCATAAATACCAAAAATCACACAGTATATTAGAAACATCTAAACACATGCAGTCCTTCTATTTCTCTGCATACACTGTAAGCTTCCTTTCAGCTTGCTTGACAATGATCAGGGTCCCACAGGACCACCAGAGAGGAGCTATTATTTGGGTGATGGGTCATTCTCAGCAATGCAGTGACACTGTCACAATGGTGGTGGATAAGTGTGTGTTGAGCTTAAAGAGTGGATCAGACACAGCAGTGCTGCTTGAGTGTTTAAACACTGTATCCACTCACTGTCCACTCTATTAGACAGTCCTACCGAGTGTCAGAGCCCGAAGCTCATCGGTTGCTGTACAGTTTGTGTTGGTCACGCTTAAGTCCTTCATAAGTGCTCACAGGAGGCTGTCAAGAGGACACTGTTGGCTGGATATTTCTGGTTGGTGGACTATTGCCAGTCCAGCAGCACTTCTCTGTCGAATCCGCTCATACCAGCCCAACACACACTAACACACCACCACACTGCAGTGCTGAGAATAATCCATCACTAGAGCCTTTTCAGAGAGACGTATGCTAAAATAAGACTTACCTATTACAATGAGGGTGTAGTTGATATTGACGCTGCCAAAGCCATTGGTGGCTTTGCAGATGAAAGTGCCAGCGTCCTCAGCCTCAACCTCTTTGATGCGCAGGGCATTCTGGAGGACCCTGAAGCGCATCCAGCCACTGTGGATGTTGCGCCCATCTTTGGTCCACATGATGAGCGGGGGTGGGTCGCCTTCCACTGGACACTGGAGCTTCATGGTGCGTCCAATCCGTACCGCCTGTCGATGGGCTACCTTCTCTGAAATCCGTGGAGGACCTGTGGATATAATTGCCTGGTTATTTCAAACCAATTGTAATTCTACCTCTTCTTAAACGCTAAGTTCTGTATTCACTCATTCATCTTAGGACCGTTCAGTTTGTTATGTGGTTGTGAGAGCTTGATGCTTGGACATATGGACCCCAGACCTACATTTTAGAGACATTAAACAGCTTTGTTTAAAACATCTACTCATGCTGACTGTCTCTGCTAAATGGCATCAGCTGATGTGGTTCTGTTCATGTCAGAAAACAGCACTGCCTATGAAACCTTATGCCCTTTTATGTTACTATTGTCAGATGTGATCAACATACGAATATCAGGCATATGGTTTAATGTAAAGGTCCAAGTCTCCAGTTACAAAATCTCTTATTTGAATATGTGAAATTCAGTCTTATGAATACACCAACCCGAGGCACCAGCTTTTCTAGGTTTTGGACCTAAGCTTAGATTCATGCAGCCTTGGCTCGGCTCAATGGAGAGAGGCTTCCCCCAGCCCACGCATAGCCTTGCTCACTCCCTGTTAAGAGACTGGAGGCAGGAAATTGATAGTGTCACTGTTTATGTCTGCAGGGAAATTGTAACCACAGTCCCTTGTCAGCCAGCCATGTCTGCCTGGCTTGCTGTGCTACCGCGCCGGTCCTGGCGGCAATGTTTCTGCACTCCCCCGGCTGGTGGCTCCACCAAAGTTCCAAAGGTCAGAACCTGCGAATTGTGTCCACACTCACTCGTCTCAAGACACGGTGAGTCACTTTTCAAGGTCATTACACAAGATGAATTGGATCCACTTGACTGCCACAAAGAGTCTGTTTTTGGCAGATCTGTGTAGGGTCTGACATGCAGGGGTTATGATTTACACGTACGCCTTTATTATAGAAGGTGTTTTATGTTCTTTCTGTATAAAACACTTAATTATTTCCAAATGTGTTTCAACAAACTCAAGAGAGGACATAAATAAACTGAGAGCACAAGTCTCGGGAAAGTACTGAGTATGTGGTAGGAAGGGGTATGAATGAGAACTTATTAAAAATGGAAAACTGGCTGAATAGTTCAAAAAGCAGACCTGAACAGAATCTACACGGCTGGTGTAGCATAGGGGGCAACTCTACATTTTTTTCCCATGGCAGAATAGAGTTTAATTCCCAGGCTGGTCAAGCACACCATTCTACACCATTAAGAGTCCCTGGGCAAGATTCCAAACACTAAATTCACCTACTTGTATAACATGAATCAAATGTAAGTCTCTATGGATATCACTGGATGCAAGACAGGAATAACCCCTGGATAAGGAACCAGTTTATTGCAGGGTACCACACATACATGCACACACATACAAAATCCATGCAGACACACAGAAGACTCACTACACTCCCAAATTCCCAAAATAAAATCAGTGACGGTAATGTTTTCAAACTGATATTCCTTCTGTCATCCATGTCCAGGAGTCCAAGGGTGCACAACCCTCCCTCTCCCCCCAGGAGCCAGAGCTCTGCTGGCCAGAATGAGCATCTGTTTGCTGATGTAAGAGATTTGAACAGTTAGCGTTCAGCTGTCCAATGTGGTCAGATAGCAATGAAGCAGGGGAGCAGGGGAGCTGAAAAGAAAATTTCAGAGCGCTCCTGTTAGCAATGACCTGCGCGGTAAACATGGTCACGTGTGCAAAGAGTTGTTGTCACGTGAGCACCAATGGAACTGATGAGTGCTTGCTGGCACGGAAAACCTTGCATGTACAACCATGCGTGAAGTGCATGTCTGTGTGAAATTCCATTTTTGCTGCACTGTAAACTCCCTGCTGATGAACTCTGATCAGAAACAACCAGTCTACAGTGTCTGGCTATTACTCAGTAACACACCAGTAAAACCAATACTGACAGTAACGGTGACCAGCTCAGTTTCCCTACAGCTTATAGTAGGGCTGTGTGATATGGACAAAAATTAAAATCTCAATTTATTTTAGCTGAATGGCAATATACCATATGATATATGATGTGCAAAATACAATGTGAACAAATTAGGATGGCCCATGAAATCCATTATGAATAAATATGATATATCTCCCAGCCCTGGATTATAGTATTAAAACCCCTTCTGTACAATTTAACAACAATATTTAATAATGGTACTGTGAAGGAAACACAATCCTATAGCTGAACTCAAAATCAGAATCTGTTTAAACACACCATGTGTTTATACTAAAAATACGGGTGAAAAAGTCATTATTTTATTATTTTAAAATACGTTTTTGCAATAGATAGGTAGGTAGGTGGGTAGGTAGGTAGGTGGGTAGGTGGGTAGGTAGGTGGGTAGGTAGGTGGGTGAGTAGGTAGGTAGGTAGGTAGATGAAGAGACAAATAAATAAACACATAGATAGATAGATAGATAGATAGATAGATAGATAGATAAGTGAATAGATAGATAGATAGATAGATAGATAGATAGATAGATAGATAGATAGATAGATAGATAGATAGATAGATAGATAGATAAAGGAAAATAACTTTTAAACCCTTTAACCCATGAAAAGGGTTCATTGCTGTACTTGCCAAGATTGAATCTATAATGCCAAAAGGTATAAGAGCAGTTATCTTAAGTTAAAAAGAACCAGGTACAGATGCCAGTGCAACGTTTATATATTAAATAAATATTTTGTTTGTTAGAGAGAAATAAGCTTCTTTAACTACTTTAACGAGAGTAGTGAAGCAAAGGAGGCACTGTTTGAGTATAAAGGTGACACTGAGTGGCGACATTGCCAGCGGATGGGCCACAAAGTGTGAAAAGAGAAGTTAGTCACAGGCAGGAATCGTTCGTTTCTCTCTCTCTCTCTCTCTCTCTCTCTCTCTCTCCTCTCTCTCTCTCTCTCTCTCTCTCTCTCTCTCTCTCTCTCTCTCTCTCTCTCTCTCTCTCTCTCTCTCTCTCTCCTCTCTCCTAGCTCTCTCTCTCTCTCTCTCTCTCTCTCTCTCTCTCTCTCTCTCTCTCTCTCTCCGCAAATGGCTTTCTCATCAGACTCAAACCTCAAGTAAAACCTTTCCCGGTGAGCAGCTCACACAGATTGAAATCTCATTCTCCCTCGAAGGCCGAACGCCCACTCTTTCAGGCAGATTTACGAGCGTCCTGCTCCCGGCCTTCTGTTCAGGAGAGAGCTGTGGGTCAGACCCAAAGGCTTCTCCTTCTTGCTGGAGCCCAGGGGCTGACAGCGCACCACGTTTCACAGATCAGAGGTGCACAGGCGAAAACAAAGGCCCCACACTTTCACGAGCTACTCTCAGTTCTCTTTGGGACAGCAGCGATTAATGGACAAACCAGTGTGCAACTTTTTTTGGAGCTGGTTGTACACTTGAGAGCTTTTCTTTCCCTGTAAATGGAGTATGAGACAAAAATGACAAAGTGTGCGAGACAGGATGAAGGCTTTTACAGTGCCAAGGTAAATCAAGTAAATCAGCAAATGCACAGGGGGGACAGACAAGTACAATTTGACTATCAAAACCAGCTAAGTACTGTGTGTCCCTATTAAAAGGATGTGCAGGAGAGTCTGCAGGCGCAAACGTGGAGAAGGAATTAAGGCTAAAGAGGGAGGGGGTTGTCTGTTTTAAAGGAGGTCTGTTTTGTCCATTTAACCTAAACACTTTCCCCTCTGCTGCAGCTGACCGGCAGCACAATACCGTAAGCAGACGGCCCTTTCCATTCGGGATCTGCCTTAAAGCTGCAGCCTCCCATATCTCCTTTTGCCTTTTACGGCTTGCTGGCTTAAGGTAGCCAAACATGCATGCCTGGAATGTCCACTAATGACAGGAAGAAAAAAAAAGAGGCCAGGATTCAGCATGAGGCCAATGGAAGTAGCATTCCACCAAAGGTTCCCTTTTAACTCTTGACCAGGGACCCAAGTGAATCGTTCCCTGCCAGTAATCTTCTCTGAGGCCCTTAAGAGCACTATCTGTGATTGCTGTAACGAGAGTTTTCCCTTAAGAGTCAGTATCTTAAGGCAGCAAGATAGGACTGTGTGGTCTTCAAGAAGGCCAATGTAAAAATATTTTTGTTGGCAAAAAATGGGAGCACAGGAGAGATTCCGGAGTGAACGAAATGCCTTTGATTTTACTTTCCTTAAGTTGGACTAGGCTGACAAAGTGCCAGTTCTTTCCACCTCCAGGAAGGGGCTGGTGACGAAGGAGGATAACCTTCACCCTGCCTCAACTTCCTCAGACTTCCAGTCATTTATTTGGTGGAAAACTTGCACTGCTGGACATTGCTGGAATGCCAGTGCCAAAGGCACAAATATTCATAAAGAACATTACTAGTTTCTTAATTATACTTTTATTTGCTTTCAGCAAGTTGAAATAGAGATTTAATCCAAGGCAAGACTCCTAGAGAAGGAGAGTAATCCATGACACAGCCACTAAACACTCTGACATAACATGCCAAAACATCACAGTGCATATGGTTGAGGTTGCACGCTTGAGGTATCGTGTTCAAGCAGGAGCAATTAGGCTGGATTAATACCATTTTGAGGGATGGAATGCGGCTGGGCAAAAATGTAAACAAGGAGTGTAAATGAATTCCAGTTATGATTTATGATACCGTTTCCAACCAGCTGGGTTGGCCTTGAATCCCGACTATGATTTCCCAGGCTGACACAATGGGGCTGGAATTACACAAGGCTACACTTGCATACACAGCCCAGGACACACTGAAACCTAAGTTGAAACACAGCAGTCAGCAGGGACACATCACTTCCCCGTTTCCCAGCGCGACTGTTTCCTCAACACCCATCCATCGCCACAATGTCCGGAGAATTTCCACAAGCCGTAAAATACACGCATGCTTCAGGCACTGGCAGATTCCAGTGACTAACGAAGTACATCACAACCCCCTAGCCAGACCCTTTCCTTGAGCTCTGGACACTCCAAACTGTTTACCGGAGTGGGCCAAGGATGGAGATGTGCCAATGCAAGTTGGCTGAAAAGAATAAGTCTCCTGAGAAATATACAAGACTGAGCATGGGTCTCCCTCGGGGAAGTGCTGGAATGTGAGGTTTTGCGGGATGGCTCAAGTTGCCACCGTGAGATGTCCAGAGCCAACAGCTACATGCTGAATCCCAAACAGACCACCATGGTGAGCGGGCAGCATTTAGTCTCCTCTTGAGTGAGTGGAGCCTTTCATACAGACAGTGCTGGACAAGGTCAGATCTTAGGTTTAGTGGATGTAACATGTATTTAATACAACCACAAGGACTCCATTTCAAATAAATAAACTGTACTGGAGAACAAAACTGGTCATTACAATGAGAGGGAATGGTTATTGTTTATTGAGGAATTGAGACATCTATGAATCTGACAGACAAAAATGAACTCACTGCAAAAACTGATACCTTGGCAAAAGAAATCACATGAAATCAAGCTCACATACCTAACAGTTCTCATTTTAATCACAAGTAAGGGCTGGTAATATAACAAACACAATATCATGAAATGTCCATGATACAAGATGTGACACATTACCTTTTCTGATCTGTTAAGTTGAAAGGATGAAAAGAGCTAGTGACAACTTTACAGGAGAATTAAATTTTAAATGAAGACAATATTTCATGCAAATTTTCCCTCCAATTTGGAAGTGGCAATTACCCAATTCTGTTAGAACTCTCCCCATTACATATGATGTTACTGACACTGTGTCACGTACCCGGACTACATTTACCAGAGGGCCATGGGTGACCCAATCCCCTCCTCAGAGGGTCACGTGATCCAGTCACAATCACCAGAGTACTGACACCTGGGGTTCCCCTTATATATATATACTGGTTTTCCCAGGTGTCTTTGCCTAGTATTAGCCTTTGTAGCTATACTCCACATTCTTTGGATACTTTGGATTACCTTGTTTCTCGTGTTTATTGAGCCTTCTTCTGGTTGTGACTACGTTTTGGATTACCCCTTGATTTTGTTTGTATACCTCTCTCAGTCTCTTTATTAAAGAATACTGTGAAATTTACCCTGTGCGCGCATCCCATCTGTTCAGTCCTGACACACTGAGAGGATGAAGACAAGCACATGCTTGCTCTGATACAAGTGGTGAGCCACTCGGAGCCGGAATATTAGATGTTAGAGATGGTCTGAAATGAACATTTTGGGGTGAAACGGTACAAAATTAAACATTACTGAATTCCAAGCACACCCAAAACAAAAACCAAAACACAGTTTTTCCACAGAGTTTTAAATGTTTGCTTAATTTACTAAAAGTGCCTCATGCCAGACTGGATGCAAACTGATTAGAATCTGGATCTAAGGCAATTGGCTTCAATTGATAGAATCATTAAAAATGCACAGAAGACACAAAACCTTTGTGATTCATGATTAGTTTACTTACATTTGCAAGGAAATCTGCACAGCTGTTTTCAGCTTGTTACAATGTCCGACTTCACTGCAGTGTTTTGGATGGGGTGGAATACCAGGATTACATCAGACTAATTTATTTTTTATACTCAAACTGTCTGGAGATTTTGAGACTCACAGAACGCATTTAAGCAAACTGTTATTGTGTCATCATTAAATGTGATAATGTCACTAAATTGACTCTCCACTGGGTCTTAATGTGCCTCTGAGGAACAGCAACATTTAGTCCAAAAATATAATTTTGTTAAAATAATTATATGTTGCAAAGTGGTAATAAAATGTCAGTAAAATATGACCTCTCTCTAGAAACAATCAGTTAAAATGTAATAATATCATAAAGTGAAATAATAATAATAGTCTTAAATATTTAAATACCAGTTTAAACCCATATGGACCCACAGTGACATAATCACAGACCCTTTAAAGGATGTGAAATCTTTACCTCATGAAATCCATAGGTGATACACACGCTGAACATCCTGTACGTGTTACAGAACAGAGTGTGAAGGGCAGGTCCAACCCATTTAACCCTCCAAATGCTTTGACAAAATGTCATCTATTTAACCAGTTCTGACCTCATTTCTAGACCTAAATGATGAAACCTTATTATGAAAGTTATGAAACCTTGTTGTTGTGACCAAAACATTACATTTGGGATTTTCTTAAAGTATTTACAAACAAAGTCATGTTACCTTTTTTACAACAAGAATGAGCTACTCAATTAATAATTCATATTCTATTATTTTGATCAAAATTCAAAAATAGCTCTGGGCTCGTGTGGGTTAAGATGTTCTCACTTGATATGTCTTTTCAGCGCAAAACATCAGAAACAGACATACTGTTTAAATAAGGTCAACGGTACCTATTTAATTAGTGGAGTCGAGCCAATTAATGTATTATTACATATATTACATAATGATCATTAAGCCATGTTTCAAAAATAGTCTCTGACTGCATGTGTTTCTGGACAATATAAGCTCATCAGTATGTCATGGAAGGTGCTCTTGCTCCAGCTGCGTCAAAGCAATACCTGAGCGCTTCTCTCCCGCACTTGCCTTGCCTGGGTTTCTGTCATTGCCTGGGGTGACTGGTCAGAGTGACGTCTACATTCCATTTACACAGGCCGCACTCCATTCATCCAGACAGGTAAAGAGCGCTCATTTCCCTTCCTGTCAATAGGTCAATTGCTACCAATTGCTAAAGCATGACAGTTAACACTACCCTGCGGCTCGAGGGGATGGCTATGTTTACATTAGATTCTAAAATACAGGCATGGTTCTCGCCTTTTCTGTGGGCGTTGTCTTCATTACATTTTTTCTTTCAGTGTTACGATCCATAGAATAAATGATGGCCTTCATAATGTTCAGGTTCCAGAATTGCATGAACCAATATGTTTGCTTACAAAAAAAAAACAAAAAACTGTAATATAATCTGACAGGAGGAAAGTGGTTTTCTAAATAAGAACTGCCAAAATTGTATATTTAGAAATGTGGGACAAGTATTCCGACAGGGTAGGATCAACTGACAATAGCTAAATCTAAAAAAAGGTATAAAATAAATAAAATTGAGCAAAATAAAGCACTTTTAACACACTAACAACTGACAGACAAACTCCAGCACTCTGCGGCGCTCAAGCAAAGAGCTTGGCAGTGATTGAGAGGGTGGTTTCTGTAATGAAGGGAGCTGAGTGGTGGGAAAAGTGAGGTTTGGCTCGTGGCTCTTGCTACCAACTGCTCTTGCCATGGCCTCCACAGAGGCACACTCTTCTGGGAATCTCGGGAGCAAGAGCCAGTAGGGTGTTGGGCGCTGATCGGATCATGTTGCTACGCCGACCAGTCAGCAGATTCCGCAAAGTCTTTAAAGTTCCCCTCGCTTTTTCTCCCTACAGAGGGGAGGGGGAATGTGCAGGAATTGGGAGCGATCAGGAGCATTAACCCACGCTTTTGCTCAAAGTTCAGAATCAATTCCGTAGCAGTTGCTTTTGTTTTTTCAAAAAGCAAAAAAAAGAAAAAAAAGAAAACAACACTCCCAATACCTTTGTGCTGCACTGCATTCTGTCCCAGGTCAGTCTTCGAGACAGGTCTACACATACATAGACTGTCTTAAACAAACATCTGGCCGCAAGTCTCTGAAATGTGGCACATGCTCAGATCTCCAGAATGTGGCACAGTCCACTGTGAAAACAAACCCAGGCTGGTGACTGTGGCAAGTATTGTGTTGTTCTTTGGAAATTAACATATCTTCAGCTCCTTCCTTCAGCTTTGCAGGAAATCAAGCTACTCTGTCACTGCTTTGTTATTCCATAATTGCAGCGCGTCCATAAAAAATGGAATGTTAGTCTTTTTGGAACCACATGCCATCTACAGCATACACTAACGATGATTCCAGAATCAGTTGAAAAGTGCAGTTTCACTGTGGAACTGAGTGGAGTGGTATCAGATTGGTTCCAGGCCCCACTCACAAGCAAGAAAGCTCCTGATTGACAGCACAGTTCTTCCCATTTCGAGCCACACCTGGACTCATTATGGGACTTATTAGAGGCAATCTTTTATTTGCAACAACCTCTGTGCTCCCAGTAGGGGCAAGGCTAAGTCCTGTGTGGTTCGCAATTGAATCCAGGCGGTTTCACAGCATTTCAAATATCTACACAGTTTTATCCAGTGGTCTTCAATCCTCGCCCTGGGAGCTGCCTCCCTGCAGGTTTCAGCTCTAACCCAAATATATCATACCCCGTTCAGCCGATCACAGACGTAGGGAGCAGTAATTAGCTGGATCAGGTGGGGTGTATTAGGATTGGATCCAAAGTCTGTGGGAAGGTAGCTCTTGAGGAACAGGGTTGGAGACCAGTGGTGTATTTCTTCAAGTGTAATGGTTGGGTCATTCTCACAGAACAGTCACAAACCTGATTGATTGCAAAGGAATGAATGATCAAGCGGGCACGCATTTAACATTTCTTGATCCAAAGTGTCACATGTGTAGCAGTAAAACATCATTGGAGGCATTACCTTCCACAGTGCGAACAGACAAGAGACACATCCACATTCAATGCAGAAGCCCCACAAGCTTATCCTGTAGGTCAGTGGAACATTCTTTAGCTTCCATGGCAAACGTCATGAGACATGATACTAGTTTCTGGGTAAGTGAACATTTTCATTATGGATTATTCATTTTAAAGGTTTTATCATTCCTACGTGTCATTGCAAATATTTTTGTATTTCAGAATTACCCTGCATCACTTCTAACTTCTCCTAATCTCCTGATGTCAATGTTTTACTAAAACCTAGCTCTTACTTTAAGGAAGAAAATATGACAAGTATTATCAAGACCACAGTGATTTCAAAAACTGGATTGTACAATCAAAAGCTTTAGTCATTTTCAAGTTTTCAGGTTAGTCCAGCAAACATAAAGGTGTCTTTGGAGAGAGACCACAGTTGCTTCCAGTTATGGCCCTGGAGGACCCCTGCTTTGCTCATTTCAGTGTTTCCCAGCTCCCAGCACACCTGATCTAACTAATCAGCTACTTCATACAATGTTCAAATACAGTTAAAGTACATCTGTTATGGCAGTTCAGGCATAAAAATAATAAGGGCATGGGTATCCCAGGACCAGGGCTCGCACTTAGTGCCTTAAAAGAAGAAAAGTTTGGTTCTGTATTACCCTTTTAAATGATTAAAGAATATATTTTAAGAGTGCATTCAGAATGTGTACCACCACAGCCAACAGATTAAAGAAAAGCAGTGTAGCACACAGTGAGTAAGCACTGAATGGTACAGTCTTCTATGAAGGAGCATAAACTGTTATTTCTGAATACTGAAACATGGCAACAGTAAGCATTTTGTTACGTGTCAATGAATTCTCCTCAGAGCATGGATACTTTTTAACCTTTCCAGATAAGGCATTTTTAAAGGAAGACCTTTTAAAGCCTAATTATTTCGCAGAATATTTGGTTCAAATATCGCTCCACTCAATCAAAAGCACTGATTAACTGCAGCCACTATCCATCCATTGTAGACTGAAACGATCCTGGAGTAAAAAGCCTCTGTTATGTGTTAGAGTAATGAGACATGTCAAGAAAATGAAAGACTAGGACTAACATTATTTAAGCTAAGCAAGCTGACTTAGTCCAGACAGTTCCCTGTCTGAAACGGATAAACCTGCACTTTCACTGGAAACAAAGGATAGTCTGTCCTTCGAAATTAACCCTGACCACACCATCCTGAGTAGCACCTGTCTCTTCAGAGTGTGAATTAAAAAAAAAAAAAAAAGCAACCTCAAAACGTCGCAATAAAAGTCTGGAAAACAGAGTGCCGAAAAGCAATGAAAGAGACAAGTTTCAAAGTCGTTGTTTTTTCTAGCCGGTAAGCCAAGAACCTGGAGGAGTTTTTAATGGACAACATACTTGCAGAGGTTATAAAGACTTTTATGGGAACTCAATGGATGAAAACTTGGGCCTGGATGACAATTATCCAGATGTATTGGAAGTGAAAGGAGAGCCTAAAAAAATACAGCAGGAGCAGAGAATTCCCAAGGCAATGACCGGTGCTGGAAAGCCGAAGGAAAGGCGAGCTCCTTATTGCACGCTGGCGAAAAAACTGTGTTAAAGGCCACAACTTCAATTACACGTGGCTGCTGTGGGGGCTTTATGTTTCACGGGGGTGAGATAAAAATGACCTAGACCAGGAGCCATGCTAGTCCTGAGTGGACTCGATGATAATGGGGTCAGAGATGTAGAGCACTATAAGTGGGTTACTTACATTTTTGACTGGGTTAGTAGAAATTCCAGTGTTCCAGCCTGTCTGGCCAGTGTCTGAAACCCTTAAGTTCCAACCTAGGCTACATGAACGGAGGGGGTGGAAAGCAAATTGACAAAGAGACTTTGTTCAGGCATATGTGGACCGTATCTCATTGCAAAGGAAACACAGCTTTATATCACACAAATATAGCCGGTCAGTAAAACATGTGCTAATTTGACTCTGCCCACTCAGACAAACAACTCATACAGGCACGGAATGTGGGGCATGAGAATATAAGACCTCCTCAGCCCCTTCCCTCCTTCCGTCTTCCCCATAAAAAAAAAAAAAAGTGAGGGAAAAATAGAGGGCTATAACTGGTCGCCCACTACACCACAGACAGCACACTGCTCTTTAGCTTTCAGGCTTTGTGCTTTTCCGCACACCCATAAGCCTGCAAGCCCGCAAGCCCACAAGCCTGGTGGCTTTTTGAACTCTAAATGATATGAGATGGTCAGGACCTCATAATTTTGGGTTGACAACTTGACGAGAAAATCAGAGTTAAAGTCAACAAGATGATGAATTAGTTACACGAGCTGCTGGTACGACATGGCTCATCCAAAAAAACAGTGTCCTATGGGTGTTAAACATGTGGCTTTGGTTTAAAATACAGGCTTGAGGTTTTGCCACGGGTCAAGGTGAGGATTAGGGTAAATGGCAGAAAAACGGAACTGTTGACAAGAATTCCAAGGAGTGTGCAAACAGCGCAGGTTATTACAAGCAAATCCCAAACACAGTGCAATTCAAGTCTGCAAGAGATGGACAATTGCAGAGTTAATCTATGTGGAAAACAAAACGCATAGGGAAGAGGAAACAATCTACAGTGCCTATGGCAGGGCATATCTCTATAGCTAATGTTTAACTGCAGCCGCCTCCAGTGTGCTGATAAACCCTTGGGCAGGATTGGATGACCGCACTCCTCTTTGGCCCTATCTGGCCCACACAGGGCACTACCTCTGTTCCTGATAGGTGGCTAGCACCTGCAATAGACCTCTCGTGTAATCAGCTGTCAATATTTGATTACCAGGCACCCTACATTTGTCCTGCAGAACTCAAACATAGGTTAAGTGGAAGGCCTCTGCAGCTTATATAGCAGTGGTTTATCTGCACTTTACTAACAACCTTAAGATAAACACTGTTTGCGTTTGGCACAATTTCTTTAGAAGACAAGAGGAGTTTGTGTTATTCAAGGTCACAGTGGAAAAGGTTGGTATTTTTACAAGAGAAGGAAAACAAAGAGGCTGTTATGTTAATGACAAAGATTACAATGTGCATCAAGTTTGTAATGCTACAAAAGCATTGAAGAATCAACCTACAAGCCTACCCATGAGCTTGTTTACACAGGGCCACACATTTTAGGAATTTATTGAGTTACTTTGTTAAATTTATTAAACTCTTAAATGTGGCCAATACAGATAGCCTTTGCTTTCAAAGCTGCCCCAAGACTGACTGCGGGAAATTACTTTGCTGCTCCACTCCCTTTCAAACCTTCTGCTGAAGTCTCACTTCTCTCTTTCTCCTAGCCTTACCCCACTCCTCCAACCTTCCATCAGCCTCCCACATTCCACACCATGCCTCAGCCATGACTAACTCAATTTGCTCTGCGCAGGTCTCTGTCAGGAAAGGTTTAGTCCACATGGCTGGCCAGCAACTGCCAGAGGCCAAAACCCCTCCAGACACACTATGTAACACAGGCCTGAGAAAAGAAATTGACATCCAATACTGAGATATAATGTGGACTGAGACATGTGGAGAGCGCACAAGCAGACCTTTCCAAGGCTATCAGGCAAGCTGAAGGAAGAGTGCTGGGCTCGTCACTTTAAATCAAAAAGAGGGCAGCTGTGGATAAAGCAATGCTGCATGGACACTTGGGCTGTGTGCCAGCCCCAGGCAAATATACACTCTTTGACATGAACTGTGAAATTTGGTCATAGCCCTTGTTTTGTTTTGAGGATGTGAAAAAGGAAACCCAAAATTCCCAGGCGATACAATACTGTACAGCATGTTGTGGTATGGATTCGCAGTCCAGAAGTTGTGTAAGGGTTCCTTATGAAGTACCTGGATTAAATTCCACAGCACTTTCATGGAACAGGACTGTGCCATCCCTCCCTCCTTCACTCCCACCCTCCTCCCATCCCCCGTCAACTTGTCTCTGTAAAGCGGTTCTGTCCCGCATTCATTGTGGCGCCACAGGAGAAGAATACCCCTGACCTGAAAGCTGGGGCCAGACCCTACAAAGTGCCCATTGACGGTCGCACCTCTCATGTAGCCTGCAATCCTGGAAGACAGTCTCAAATGAATCCATCGTCATGGCACTTGTACCTGTCAGTGCATGTCGAATTTTGCCCCTCACGGGGTGCTGATCTGTCGTCTGCCTTACAGTTATTTTCCTTTCTACGGCCGTCACGCGACAGGTCAGTCTTTCACTCACTGTTCCACCCCTGCGAGCCACTTTCTTCTCGCCTGCCTTCCTTCTCAAAATAAAACGATCAAGCCCAAGGGAGCAAGCTAGGAATCAGCTTTCCAAGTCCAACATATATTTAGAAGCAGGCTCATAAGAGAAAGGAATTGTTGTGCTGCAAATATCATTCAGTTCCATTGAAAGCATTGGTACAATATAAAGCCAAGAACAGACACAGTTTACATGAAAAGAGGGAACAAAAAAAATCATTGCTCAGTGACAGATGGACAAAATGTCGAAGGAACAAGAATTACGGTTGGGGAACCCTTTCTGCAGTTTGCAGGAAGGCAACGCAAATGCTTCAGAGATGCTGAGAATGAGGTTGGGCAGTTAAGCTTTGCAAACAAATAGTAAAATGCTCTTGGACTTCCAGTGCACAATGGAGTCGAGGCCGATAAATGACACCCACTCATGTTAGCAGAGAGGCCACCTCATATCCCCCATGTAAGTAATTTTATCAGGCATGATCCTTCATGGGGATGAGAGGCACATTACAGCCAGCAGCAGATGAGGACTCCCACAGGTGCAAGGCACACTCACGCTAGAACTGGCCACCATAATGCTGGCTGGTATAGGGGAGCCTATACAAGTTTTCTGCGCATGCCATTTTGGGCAATGTGCATTTCCCATGGCCAAAGCCTAAGCTCTATGTTTGTGGACTAGTAAAGCTGTTTGAGTGCCAGAACCCAGCAGCTCTCACAGTTGTACTTGCCATCGTTTCAGATTCCCAAGGGTCCAAACCACTCCCACAACTCTCACACGCTTTGCACATTCCAACTGCTGGGTTCCGACCTCAACAGCTGGCTATGCTTTTCAATGGTACGACACATGAAAAACCCAAAAAGCCACTGACAGTCAAGCTTTACGTTAGCACGCTACATCACTGCTGTGTAATAAAAATTTCTTAATCTTAAGCAGAAAGAAAACAAAAACAAAGCTGTTGATGAATGGGATTAAAACACATGCTGAAAACAATCACTAACAGGTGGTTTAATTAAACCTCTGTTTTTCAATGGACTGGAACTACCCACCAGACTTTTAATGTCCATCAACAGCATGCTATGCGTGTTTGTCTGGGGAGGTATGGGGATCCTTTAACCTTGAAAAGGATATGCCAGCAGAGGCCAGATATATCATGATGTTCAAGGGACAAAAAGACAGCACAGTATTATCAGGGGCAGTAGGGCACATTCCCATTGAGCCTAAAAACACATTTGCAAATAGCTGCGAGGGCAGACACCATTGCACAAGTTCTGTTTGCACAGTGTAAAGCATTTCTCCTTCCCACAGATAGGCACGATACTCAAACCTTAAATGAGTATGGAGCCCGTTACACAGCGTCATTACAGTCTATGAGGAGCTGCAACACCTCTTAAAGAGGTGCAGCGCATGCCTGTGGAGCCACAAAAAGTTTTATAGAGATGGAAACTATGATGTACACAAAAAGGGGCAACAGTGTCTTAGATACTGTTTGGCAACTTATGCACAAAAACTTTTTCTGGTGGTACCAGAGCAGGTCAGACAAATCAAGGGCAAGGATGAAGTAATCTAAGGCTTGTGTGGTGCCAAGGAGAGCATCGGTAGCAGCCGTAAGTATCACAGTGCTCTAAACGCTGCCATCTCTGACACAGGTTGAGGTCCTTATAATTTGGGACTGATAGATTGCCCCCAGTAGATGTTAAAGGCTCTGGCAGATATCTGGGCTTCAACACATAGCTCAAAGGTCTGGAAGTCAAAGGGTTGAGGGTCCAATGTCCTGCATCTGAAAAAGAGACTCCACCCTTTCATGAACAGACTGCATCTGCGTGTCAGCAGAGAGGGCGATGAGGGGGAAACGAGTGTAAGAGGTGTGGGTCATCAATCATTTGTGTGCCTTGTTTTGTTTGACTGGCTGGCGTGGCATTCTTTCTTTCTCTCACAGTCTCTCTCTCTCTCTCTCTCTCTCTCTCTCTCTCTCTCTCTCTCTCTGTCTTTCTGTACTGTTCTCGCTGACGGAGCCGCAGTGCACTCCCCTAACACATGACATATACACAGCTGCTGGATCGGAGCAGGCCCCAACACAAACTGACATGCCAAATCCCAAAGAAAACAAGAGAAGCTGTCTCCAGTCAGAGGATTGCTTTTCAACATCTCATTTGTAATGCACCCAAAAGAACAGCTGGGGAAGTGGGGGGCGAGGCAAGAAAACCCAACAAGTGAGGGAATGGCAGAACCAAAAGCCGATATTGGACACAAAAAAAAAAGAAAGAAAGAGAAGTGCTTCAAGACTGGACGCACAAGCGAACACACTAGGGGAGGACTGACATGTTATTGTAAGACCACTGGCAAGGGGTCAGGCATCTGACCTAACCTGGCCCACTGTCTGGTTCTCTCCTCTGACCTCTGACCTTATCCGCAGAGAACTGGCCAAACACAGACCACCAGGCCACAACAATGGGCCATTGACACATCAGGGCTCAACAAGCATTGCTGTACATCAGTGAGGGTGGGAGAGTAAGTGTGTGAAAGAGTGCGTGATTGAAGGAGCAGAATATTTGTGACTAAGAGACAGGCTGCTGATAGATCCCTGCATGATACTCAAATCATCTCAGATGGAAAAAAGAAGACATCAATGTGTCTCAGAGGATAACGTGTGTTCTATTTCCTGAGAAAACTTTATGGGGCATAGATTTGAACCCATAGAGCAAGGCTGTCCAATCCACAAAGAGCCAGTGTGGCTGCAGGTTTTCCTTCCAAACAAGGTGAAGCACACCTGATTCTACTTGTTTAATCACTTGGTCTCAGTCAACAGTTGATCATCAGGTGGCTTTTTGCTTTGTTTGATTGAAAACATGCAGCCACAATGGCCCTTTGTGAATAAGATGGGACACCCCTGCCTTTCTTACAAATTTCTTTGCACATAGTCAACTCTAGAGGTCTTAAAATGTGGATGCTGAGCCCCATTTATCATCCTGGAGGCTGTAAATATAACAGAACTGATGTTTGACTGGCCTCACAGCATCACATGTTCCAGTGATCAGAAAGGCCACCCAGGGCCAGAATCTAAATTAAAGAATTTACTGTATATGGATCCCTGCACTTACATTAAGCATATATTTATTGATCAGTTTAAAATAACCAATCTGCCACTAAACGAATGCCGCTAATGTGAGGAAAGGGGGCAACTGTTACTAATCTAATCTTCCTGATATATCCATGACACATTCTGACAAAGGGTTTTATATTTATGTATTATAATAATGCTTTTCCGAATATAATTAACACTTTTCTGAAAAAAAGTATTGAGTAATTCAATAAACATTTATTGAATACAGAGGCACAGCATTACAAGCCTATTTACAACTCTATTACTTTATTACTCAGAACTGATTTCTCTTTTATAGCCACAAGTTCTCATTATATACGAAATACAAAAGGGCACCCTATCTACATGATTCCTGCAAACATATTTCATACATATGATTCACAACAGTTCACACAACAAATACACACAAGCCAGCCTGCCCTGTACTAAGAATACAGCATTGCTGCAACATGTTGCTTTTCTTAGTTATGCAGTTTCTAAAAAAAATAATAATAATAATGGATGGAGACACAGAAAATGCACAAATTTCACAATTTTACTATTGTTATGGTTAAGGTTAGGGTAACAGTTAAGGTTGGGTTTTAAAGTAAGGGGTTAGTTTTAAGTTGAGGTGTAGCTTCAGGTAATAAAATTATTAAATTTCTGCAAGGCTGGACTGTGTTATTAGGTTGTGCTTATGCCACAAAGTTCACACCATCTTCTGGTACATGTTGTACAAATTGTGAAATGCTCTTGTGTACAAACCCCTCTTGAGACCAGGCTGTTTACAGAGAGCCTCTGATTAAGATAACCTCAGATTTTACTGGTTTATTTACGTCACTGAGACGACTCAGAACCATGACTGACAGTCTCTGACGTTCTTCCTCACCTCCAGGTTGGATTGTATTAGCTTTAAGCCTATTTAAATTTCCATATTTCCATATTTTCCCAAAGAAGCCTTTAGTTTCGATCTAGCTAGTGGCTTGAGAAATTGTGATGTTTCAAATTGCCCAGATTTATAGATCTGTTTTACCTAAAAGGGTTTTGCTTTTTTTTAGGGGCCAGAGTGGTGTTCACAGTTTGACAAATTCATGTGCTGAACTCTCATTATTCAACTAAGCCAAAGTAGGGCTGGGCGATATGGACAAAACAAATCCTATCCTGATATATTTTTAGTTGAATGACATTAAACAATACAATAAATGGTGTGAAAGATACAACATGGAAACAATCTGGACACTCTTTTTACTATATTTAAATATATTTATGTTTGATCTTCATTTCTTGAGCGTGCATGAGAGTGCAAATGAGGCAAAGGGGAGCAGAGTAGAGGAGGAGAAGAGAGCAGGGGGCAGAGCAGAGGAAGCAGAAAAAACGTTTTCCACAAGATTGAAACAGATCGTTATTTAAAAACTTTAAATATAAATCCTATGGCCTCCGCCCTTATTTTGCCCCTTAAATACTGATACTAAGTGTTCATTGTGCAAATGCTGTTGACAGAAATAAAATCAAATGTGTGACCTTGTATTTAACTTACTATGCAATAAACCAAGCTAATGTGTTATAAGTTAAGTAGTACAGCAGAGCATATAATGGTTTAAATTTGTGTAATCAACCCATCATTAGATTACTGTTTGGGTTCTCCGTGGTGTCTGCTACACAAACTCTGGCTAAATTGCAATCTTAGCAGTTCACATGCTCTCCACTGGCATGCTGCACTCATGCCTCATCACACATTTAAGCTAAATATTTTTACAACCGCCCCCATTTGAATCAAGCTGTTTTTCTTCCTTTAATACTCCCCATGGAGAGGACACCTCCCCCACAGAGCAACACGATCCTGTACCAGCATCTAGGCACCACAAGGCACCAAGGCCAGCTGAGGAACGCTTCGTCCTCACAAAGAACCGAAGCATTGTAAGACCTTCATCAGCCTTCAAAAGAGCCACCATATGGCTTTCCTTCCATCACCTTCCTTTTTAATGGCTAATTATCTCTTAAGCTCCTTCGCAGGTCCAACTAAGGCTTGTTATTCAGTTACTGCTTGGAAAATGACCTCAAGACTGAGGAATGGATGACTGGACCTGCTCAAGAGTCAATGTTGTTTCAGAGGTTTGTGAAGGCCTCTTCAGATAAACCTTACCTGGTTCATCAAAAGGGTTCCTCAAGGTTGTTTGGTAAAGGCACTGACACCTCAAACAACCATTTGGATGACTATTTTATTCTCTACCTCGGTTCTTCTCAGTAGATCTTCTACTTGTCTATTTACCAGCATCTCTGTATCCCTTACAATAAAACAAGCGGTTTAGTTAGTGTGTCTTTGAGACTGATATATTCGACATGGAAATAAGTTATATTTAAAGCCATATTGGGACAAAAATATAACAATATATGGGTTGATGTGATATTGCTTATATCAAGTTCAAAAATTGTAAATAACGGAAAACCTTTTTTCTACTCCCTTGCTCTGCTCCATACCCTGCTCTCAGTTCCTCCACTTCTTTGCCCCTCTTTGGTTCCATTCATGCTTTCAAGTACACACTATGGAGGGGGCATAAGACTTAGTGTGTATGAAGAAGACCTTTCATTGGGTGTCCTAATTTTAATGAGCATTACTGAGGTCATGATGTTGGATGATCCCCACTTCACCTCATCCTCAAGTCAACACAATTCCACTGCTCCATAGCTCAGTGCTGGAGGGCTATATATACCCCTTTAGCCCACACTGCCTAAAGTAGCTGAATGCATTCATTAGAAAGGGGTGTCCACAAACATTTGGACAAATATAAACGGCCTCTGTTGTAATAAGCTGTCCTGTAACATGCCTTCAAAAACCAGTCAGGCCCAATCAATCCTCTACAAAACGGTTCCACTACTACATTGAAGGCAACCTGGGTTCAGTACTATACAGAACCCTTTTTATTCTGAGTGGGGTTGCAGCAAATGAGATCTGTATCTGCCAGCCGTTTTCCGCCTCATTACGGAAGAATGTCTTGGCAGTCTACTGCTAATGAGAGAAGGTGACACAAAAATGACCTCAGTGTAAACACCATTTGACTTCACAATAACGTCTCTATTGGACCCACTTTAACAATTCCTCCAACTGCCTTCCTCAATGTGACCAAAGTTTCACAGCTGTCTCACAACTGCCCATCCACCCTGAAGGAACAGGGTGTCATTTACATTATATGGTGGTGATTTCCTGTGTGCTTTTGTGGAGGGGCTGAAGCAAGGCAACAATCTCCAGAGGTGAGCATCAACATTTCTAGAAGGACAATTATCATTTTTCTGATATATGTTACTTTCTTCCTCTTTAAGGTCCACTTACAAGGTTGTAGTTTTATGTAAAAAAAAAAAAACAGAAATCATTTTTACTTTTGCTTTTGTTTTCATTGTTTCCTTAAACCTAATACGTTAAAAATGACCTCTCTTCTGATTGGCTGCCTTGTATTATGCAGAAACAGGTTAAGCATCAATTCCAGTTTTAAGTTTTTGTAGGCTGAACAGGCATAATCTGATTTCACGGGCTCATCAATGGGCTCTAGCTGGAATCATTTAAGTAATGCATTTTCTGTAAACTGTTTATATTTACTGCTAGATCAGTTTTTTTATCAGCAGTAAGAATATAATTTTTTCTGTAATATTTCATGTTACATTTATTTGTATTTAAACAAATTAAAGACCACTTATCTAGTCTACGCCATAAAACTCTTCCTTTTTACAAAAGTACATTTACAGTAGAATAAAACTAAACAGAAATCAGCTACAGAAAGTTTACACCTACAGATCTCCATTTAATGATTACTGGAGAGTCAGCTTTAGTGGTTTATAACATTAACAGCTGAGGCACCTCCCTGCTGTATCTGGTAAGGAGTGTAAAAGCTAAAAAGTAAAGCATGTTTTGACACACCTCAGCTCTTTAAAGTAAAGCTCCAGGGATGAATGGGGGGCTACCAACTGTGACACCGTGTTTAAGAAACATGGTAAATTAACTTCCCCCAGCTCCTCAGTGGAAGACTGCAGAAGAAAGAAGGGTGAGAGAAGCACAAGGGAGGTGAGAGAGGTGAATGTGAGACGTTGGGGGTTGGTGAACAAATGTCCACATTTCTATTTTTGTTTCTGGAATTTCATTTACATTCTGGGTTTTTCTTTTTCCGGAGCCATAATATGTGAGCGTGCTGAATGCTGTTTGTTTTAGGAGGACACTTTTGATTGTGTGATCTGCTGAGCTTGTGATCCACATCTCCAGGAATAGGAATCTGCATGTGTTGCAAGGGTGGTCGACATCAGTGTAAACAAAGCAGCAGGCGCCTCCAAACACTTCACAAACACACAGAGTATCTTCCATCTGTCACTTTCCCCTGAATGTTCAGCCTCATGTAAAGGAAAAGCTTAAAGGGGAATTCCAGCAATTTCACTGACGTGTAAACAGAATAATTCAGAGCAGTCTGGTGTGAAGTGTACTGACTCAGATTTCTTTATACTGGTGGCAAATGGAATCGGGCTTGTGACGCAGCAAACACAGCCATTTCATTTAATAAGCAAAGAATCTGTTACATTAAAATCTGAAGTGCTTCAAATATTTTTGAACACTGCTATGGAAGAACCACTTTTGGTTCCATACAGGACATTCGCCATCAATCAAAGAACCTTTTGAAGCGCCCTTATTTTTAGGGTCTGTAATGTTGATGGTGGTGAAATAGTCTTTCCTTTTGAGGACTATTCTGCCTAAAAATGGCCTCCACCCAGAATTTTTTAAATAATTATTTGGAGAAAATTTTATTTCTCTAAATTTCTATCTCTAAGATTTTACAGGTATCAAATCTTTCTACATAATCAGAGGTGTAATGAAAAACATTGAGTGTTTTGATGTGAAATTGTGAGCTTCAATGGTAATAAAATAGTCGCTATATATTTTTGCATAAAATTTTTCCCGACAACACCTTCTGCACATCTCCTCACTCGGCATGCATTTAAAACAAAACCTTTCTGAAACAAAACTACCCTGAAAGAGTGTCTCAGGCATCAGGCAACATATCTTTAACCATTTTGCCTATAGATGCATTAAATGCATCAGACATCTGGTGCCATTCACTACCACTGTGAGCAATTCTCAACTCTACAGTGTAGCATGTCAAACCACTCCGGATCAGTCTGTTTATTGAGTACATCCACCTCAGTAGCAATGAGTCTCTGCCCTTTCAACCGTGGAATTGGAGATCTAGAATGTGGGAGCGGGGCTGACCCAGAAGAGTAGAAATTAGCCAATCAGTGTTTTTGCCGCTTCAGCCATTGCCATGGTGACCAGTGGATGAATCATCATTTGGAAGGTCATGGGCTATTGTTACATAATAGAGGATAAATCAGGAGTTACAGATGGGACAGAACTGAATTTTCAACCACATGGGGGCGCACAATCAGGTTTAAAACAGGAAAAGATTTGTTCATTGCCATTAAATATTCTTTATTGAACAAATCGATTGTTTAACATCAGTGTCTGTAAAATGTATGGAACAGAATATTGTCTTTCAAAAGCAAAGTCACCACAGGTCTAGTGCCTCATATTCAATCTCATCTTCACTCCTTTATATGTTTTCCCATCTCCAGTATTGAATTCCATCGGTTTTCACTGTGTTAATATTGGCACAGTTTTTGTTTCCCCCGTAATCTTTTTTAAACATTCTTCTGCTACAACATGAGAAAGCGGCAATATCACAAGTTAAAAAACAAATGTAATTATTTAAATTGGTAGAATTCCTTTGTATAAAGTAAAAGAATTTAAAAGGATAAAGGTGATGCTTAGAGCCAATACACCAATAATCACTTTGTAGGATGTGGAAGGTCATATAATGCAAATTTACAGTGAATCCAGAAAGTGCTTCACTTACTGCATTATGTTATAGCTTTTTTCCAAAATGAATTTAATTCGTTTTCCCTCAACATTCTACACACAAAATATCATGATGACAAAGTGAGAAACTAAATATTTGCACATTTATTACAAATAAAATACAAAAATATAACATACATAAGTATTCACAGCCTTTGCGCAATACTTTGTTGAAGCACCTTCAGCAGCAATTACAGCTTCAAGTCTTTTTGAGTATGATGTGATAAGCTTGGCACCTGTTTTTGGGAAGTTCCTCCCATTCTTATTCACAGAAGCTCTCAAGCTCCATCAGATTGGATACGGAGCGTCGGTGCACAGTCGTTTTTTGATATCTCCAGAGATGTTCAACTGGGTTTAAATCTGACCTCTCGCTGGGCCACTCAAGGACATTCACACATTTGTCCCCAAGCCACTCCTTTGTTATCTTGGCTGTGTGCTTAGGGTCGTTGTCCTGTTGGAAGATAAACCTTCATCCCAGTCTGAGGTCCAGACCCCTCTGGAGGAGGCTATTATTAAGGGTGTCTCTATACATCACTGCAGTCCATCTTTCCCTCAACCCTGAATAGTCTCTCAGTTCCTGCTGCAGATAAACATCCCCACAGCATAATGCTGCCACCACCATGCTTCACTGTAGGAATTGTATTAGCTAGATGATGAGCAGTGCCCGGTTTCTTCCAGATGTTAACCTTGGCATTCAATCCAAAACGTTCAAACGTTTTGTTTCTCATGAGTCCTTTAACTGCCTTTTGGCAAACCCCAGACAGGCTGTTATGAGCCTTTTACTGAGGAGTGACTTCCATATGGCCACTCCACCATACAGGCCTGATTGGTGGAGTTGAACCTGTTGGTTCCAAACTTGACAGGTGTCCAATCAACCTGTAGAAATGTCTGAAGAATGATGAGTGGAAACAAGATGCACCCAAACTCAATTTTGAGTGTCATGTCATAGGCTGTGAATAGTTATGTATGTTATATTTTTGTGTTTTTATTTTTAATAAATTTGCAAAGATTTCAAACAAACTTCTCACTTTGTCATTGTGGGGTATTGTGTGTAGAATTTTGAGGGGCAAAAATGAATTTAATCTATTTTGGAATACGGCTGTAACATAACAATATGTGAAGCAATGTGAATATTTTCCGGACACACTGTAATTAAATACAACATTTTGCTGCTAATATTACTAACATTGTGACATTGGATAATTCACTTCTGTTGAAATCTGGTTAGAATTCCAATATTTTATTTTAATATCACAATATAAATAGCAGAAAACAAGAACTACAATGTCAGTTGTTTTAACAATATTATACAGCCCTACTGGAAAGCAGAGTATAACTGGTATGGGACCTTTTTTATATGTATTAAAAAATGACTAACCATCTACTGAGGCCAAAAGAGGTTCCTCAAACACCCTGAACAACTTCTTCAGTCTCCATTCCTGGTATATTGTCACAGCGCACAATACATCTAAACACAGGCTTGCCTTTACTTGTCAGAATCTCTTGAAACTTAGTTCTCTAAACTCTAAGTTCTTAATAAACAACCATCACTGTCCCGAAATTTGCTACGCTTGTATGTCTAGGCCACAGTTTGTTTTTGTTTTCCAGCATGTATTTTCAGTAACTCCTGGACAAAGACGCCTATTCATGCTCTGCAAATTCCACTTCTTAAAAAAAAAGAAAAAGAAAACACTCAGTTTATTATTATGTGAACAAATTGCTGAAATTCCATGTGGGACTGTTAAAGAACTTCAGCTAAAGGGTCAAACGTGACATACAGAGCACACAAAAACACTGCAGTCAGTCGCTCCAGTGGAATCAGGCACTAATGTGTCCACATGAAGATGCTTGGGCCCGGAAGCATTACGTAATTCGAGCAATTCCGTGTGCCTCTTTGGCAGCCAAATGCAGACCGCACTTCCGCAAGCTGGCGGAAAATATTAGTCATCTTACTTCCATGATCTGCTGCAGCCCCTACGTCGCGGGGATCGAAGAGTAACGACTGAGAGTAACTCAGATGAAGTGAATGGTCTGCACTCATGACTGCTGTTTGCAGTCGCAGCTTGCTGGGCAGCCAAGTCTGTTGAGTGATTTCAGCTGTAACTGCTGCAGACATGATGGAGGGACTGTCTGACTCAGATGCAAGTGCAGTGAGTGATGGATGATGATCCTGAATAAGTGGCGTTTTTAACTTTGTCCACTATTGACGGATTTCACGGCAGTGTATTTACTAGGGAATAAAACACAAGGTGTACAAACACAATCTAACTAAACTAATATTGCAAACAATTGTGCAGTTGAGTTGTTCATGTCTTTTATTGAGCACATTGAGTTAACATCCATAGTGCAGGCTAGAAAAAGTAAGTGAACCTTTTGGAACTACTTATGTCTTTTATTAACTTTTAATGGTCTTTGACCATTGCCCATGTCACAATTATAGACAATCTAACCATTAACACAAACAGTTGAACTGTTCTTGTTTTCTATTCAGCATATTGGGTAAACATTTATAGTGCAGGCTAGAAAAAGTAAATGCTCCTCTACGTTAATTAGTTCTCCAAGAGATAATGAGCAAAACGTGCTTCTTCTTTACTCTGACTGGATGCCTAGTTTCACCACGCTTTGATGACAACAGTGCGGTCTATTAAAGATGATACTGAAGGACATAGTTTTGAAAATCCTTCACTGTTTAAAAATTAAATATACTGTTCATTACTAGTAGCTATAAAAATCTTTAGCAGTCCTGTTCAGATTTTCAAAGTGATATTTGATTATATATCATGGAATTCCAGTGGAACACAAAGGTTCAAGTGACAAAGATCAAAAAGGTATGGATTTTACAGCATTTTAAAGCATTTAACAGATATTATATTTTTGCAGTCCAGGTAAATCCAGGTCTTACTTTATATAATTGATGGTGTTTTATTGGCAGATATAAAATATCAGATATCTGCATCAGTCCACAATTCCCATATTGGTGTATATCCCTAATGTTTGTCACATTTTCTTTAAAAGATCCAAATGATATTTCTTAAGCAGGTGAGCTAGTTAGTCCAAGACAAAAGACCAAGAAACATACAATTCACACATAACATTTCATCCATCATCTGCCGCTTATTCAGTCTTGGTTGCGGGGGCAGCAAATAACAGCACATAACATTACAAAGAATCTTAATACATATAATTACATACAAATACCACAACAGAGCCACGCTCTGATTCTGATACACCACTGCAAGTGGACACTCACTCCTTACTCCTTCATTCCGCAAAACATATGGATGGATCTGCAGCTTATCTCCACACAGTTTGCTTAATTGCAGGCATCACCTTTTAAGGAGGACAGCAAAGGGATCCATAAATATCACCTTCTAAGATCCCTTGTTTGAGAATTTGACAAATGCAAGTAAACAACTGACAACACTAGGGGCTACCAAGCAACGAGCTCCATTATCAGACTGAAGCATCCTATCAAAAGGCGAGGCCAAGCCAAGTCACTTGCTAGCTGAACCTCTCTCAACTCTGAAATGCAGGAGCCTGCACCCCTTTTTATATCCCAGTCCGAGGATAACATGACCACCACTTGCATGGTCTTTAGTGTGACAAACAGACAGACTTTTGTCTCATTCCTCTTCTTCTTTCCCCCTCCTTCTCCATATCAAGCACAACATATCGAACAAGCATGTGGGTACGTGTCCAGATATGAAATCTGCAGCCCTGCATGGCTGTAAACAAACATAATTACCTAATCTAATCGCATTGCTCGAGGCATTTTTGTTTACTTTAGGCTACAGCGTCTCGATGAAGGCAGTGGCTGTGCAACTGTGAATGCCACATTGTTCCGGGCCCCCTCGTCAGATGCAATCTTCTGCTTGGATGCCACTCTCTCGCTTTCTCTTTCAGCTCTTTCCTCTCCTGGCTTCCACCACAGCCCCCACTCCCCCCACCCCAACCTCCAAAAAACCCAGCACTTCCCATCACCTCTCCTCTGCCAGTCTCGGCGACAGGCTGTTGAGTCTGAGGCATATGCTGAGGGCAAAAAGGGAGACTCCACTTGCTTACGCTTCACCTGCAGCCCTGATGGAGTGGAGTCACTGAGCTGTGCTATCTGCTCCCTCATCAGCGGCCCAGGCCAGCATTCAGCTGCCGCTGAATGGAAAGTGGCAGCTCATTTTCCGGGGAAGGGGGGAGACGAAGGCCCGGAGACCAGCTAATGCGAGAGGATCGCATTCGGCGAAACAAAGCCGGAGGATAGGCTTTTAAGAGGTCTCACGCTCCGAACCTGGTCTTGAACTCGAGGGAAAGGTTTGAGGGCTGTGGATGGTTGGATTACAAATGCAGCGCTTTCACAAGGATGAGGGAGATGAGGGAATACACTGTCACTCCACACCACACCATCGATTGTGCATAGCTACTTTATCCTTCATCCTTTCAACACCATTTCAAGCTGTTAGTAACATGAGGGAGCGTTACACAGTATGTAACTGAACAGAGAACAATGAAGGACTTCTGACTGAATTTAAAGACGCCATCATTTACTTCATACAAAGTGACCTGTCCATGTTCAAGCCCAGGCCTGATTTGCCTGTAGACTCTACTCTTAAGAAGATAACAATGAGAAGGATCACATTTAATGGGATTCTTTGAAACAGAATTGGCATAAACTGACATTTCTTTGCCAAACAACAATCTACAGTAATATGGTTTAACATATGTGATTTGAAATGTCAGCTGAAAAAGCACTAGCACTCACAACAGGCGATGTGTTATGTGAATGTGGTGTTAAAAGTTCCCCAGTGCTAAAATTCAGCCAGAGGGTCAACCCAAATGCAGTCTTGTATTTATGAATTTAACAAAAACAGCTATGTCTCATGTTATATGTTGTGCAATAGTTTCTGGCAGGGAGAGCCTGGCCTGTTTTGTTTCTAGCTACTCTATTCATCATGTATTAGTCCAGACACTTTAAAACAGTGCAAAAACAGCTCTTTTTTACTCACCCCGAGCGCAGTCTGTCAGGAAAACAATGTCAAAAAGGACAAAAACAATCCACAACAGGTCCATGGTGCTCCTTAGAAAAAAAGTCTCTGCTGCTTCAATCTCTAGAGCAAATTGGAAACAAACATTAGCAAGTTAGAAATGAGTTGAAATCTTGTTTAATGGGGAGCAAACATGAGACGGGTTGCAGTAAAATGAAGCTCTATTTCAAAATTTCCAATAGATTTTTCCCTTGGAGGAAGGTCAGGGCATTGAGGAAATCTGTAACAAAAAAATTACAGTCTTGTAACCAATAACAATAAACGAGCTGTTAATCATTTAACATTTTGAAAATCCAAAAAGGATTGTGTTTCTGTTGCCTTAGTGTATCCAGGGGCTGCAACACTAATATATATATATATATATATATATATATATCATATATATACAGTGTGTATTTGTGTGTGTATTCACTGTGTATGTACTATTTTATAATACTAAAATACATCTATATACACACGTGTTCCACATATAGTATATAGTATACATACACACACACACACACACACACGTGTACCACATATAGTATATAGTATACATACAAACACACACACAGTATATTGCATACAAATACAGTGAACACACACACACACACACACACACACACACACGTGTAACATATATATATATATATATATATATATATGATCTTGTGAGCACAGACTAAATCCTCGACTAAAACTTACCAACAGTGTAGAGAGATAACCAGTCTCTTCTCCAGTGCAGACAGAAAGACCATGCTTACATCTTCCACACCTCCAGACGGATGGACTTATGCCCCAGTCCACTGATACTGGTCTCCAGAATCCGAAACAACAGACCACAACAATAGTAATCCACAGAAAACGATGCACACTCGACCCTGTCCCCCAGTTCAGCTCTCAGACTGGTTCCCTGGACTCCCGAACCTCAGTATGGCTGTGCTGGATATTTCCCAGTGTGTCGGTGGAGTGAGCGCTCCGCAGGACCGGGCGGCTGTGTTTAAACTGGCCGCCTGCGCTGCTGCGCTCAGATCAGACCTCAGCCCGGCTGCGGAGCCCCGCCCAGCGGCACACTGCGGACCAATGAGAGCGCAGCTTCATACAAACACAGTCAGTGCCTTAATGAGCCCTGATAATTACACTCATCTGCTCCTCAAACCGTGAGCTAATATTATTAATAACACCATAAAGGCTCATTTCACCTAATATTGATCCCAAATACAATAACTTTTATTATTATCCTATCCTATTCAATAGCATTCAATTATTCATATTGTTTCCATTCCAGAATACATTAAGAATGTGATCAGGTTCCAGAAATGATTTTACATACAGAAAGCTCAAATATGACATATGTATCATAATATTTATGATAAATCATCATATTATCATATTATTATCAGTTACTTTGTCCTGAATTAAACAAAAACTTTAATTTTTTAAGACTTATTCTATCCCATATTATATGATTTTAAATAATTTAGTTATGACTTTAAGTTATTGTTAATATATATAACATAAATAATCATATTAACACAACTAGCTAGAGGTTTGAATGAATACATTATTTAAAATATTTAATTATAGGGTACAGTGGCATGCAAATGTGTGGGTACCCCGGGCACAATGATTGGTTAAATGATCTGATGAACTGATCTCCAAAAAACACTTGTTTTATTTCATGATTTGTTGTAGATGGTTTGTTAGAGCTGCAGCTTGTTTACAATCCTAGAAATGGTCAAATGGTATTAATTGTGAAGCTTCGTTAATATTTTTTTTATTAAAATAAAAAACTTATTAAAATTAAAATAATTTTCACAAAGCAGGAGAAGCTATTAAGGAAGATTTTTTTCAGAGTTTTTTTCAGGTAGCCATTAACAAGAACGGTAGAGGTTCAGTTGAGGTCTTTCTAAGAGAACTGTTCAAATGATTGTTAGAAATCCTAATCAAATCCCCTTGTTTGGCTGCACAAGACCTTCAGGAAGGTTACCCATACTCTGGAGTGGGGGTGCACTATTTTACCGTGCAGCAACATCTGCACAAATATGACCTTCAAGCAATCATGGAGATCAGAAGCCTCCTTACATCCTCATCACAAATTTTTGAGCCAGAAGATTTCAAAGGAACGTCAAATCATGTAATGTCTAATGCTGATACTTAGGGGTATTACTAAGTACTGACCTTGCATGGTGAACAAAGTTCACGTCAGACAGTAGAAGTGTGTTTAATTTGGTTATTTTAGTCAGTTCTAATCCCCATCAGCAGCCGGAGCCTGACAGGGCATATTTGGCCATTCTTTCTCTTAGTGGTCGACTGCACATTCTTCCCATCACTCCCATTGTGATACTGGCCAGCTGATGTTTCAGAGCTGGGATCTGGTGCTTTTCTTCTGAGCACTTTGGCAGCATTTCGAAAAGAGGCGGCGGCTGTCTTCACATGTATTGCAGGAGGTGTGTACTCCATCTTCCTCACAGTGTCGAGAACATTGCAAGTGATGGGGAGAGCCTTAGTGAGTGGGTGGTCCTAATACCAGGGAGACACTATTCAAATCAAACAATGTGAACTAAAGCACTTTTAAACATATGAGATCTACACATCAGTAACTTCTACTGCAAGTGAGCATCTGCTCATATTTTTCAACTCCCCACATTACAGTACAGTTAGACTGGCTGTTAGAGGGCAGTGTATGTAAATGCATGGTTTAATTGTTTATGGTGGTACAGATTTTGTGGTAGAACCTGTTGGATGAAGATGGTCACAGATGAAGAAGAGGAAGAAGTCAGAGACAGGGAAAGAGGAGAGGAGAGGTGGTGAACTGAACACTACATGTTTGTGTATATTGCACTACACATCAGTTTAAGACATTTAAGGCAGTTGCTTGGAAAAGAGGAAATATAGAAACATTTGTTTAGAATTATGTGATAATTGAGATGATTTTGTAGAGTTTGCCACCTTAAATAGATTACCCGCAAGAGGGATAATCAGGGGTTTACCTCTTTAAAAAGTCTAAATCCGTGCATAATTTGTTTAAACTGTTATCTAGTGTTTAAAACTTGAATGAAGAACATTTTCAGTGATGAATTTAGAGTGGAGGTGGGGGTGGGGGTGGGCTTGCCTCTTAAAAAAATCCTGAATCTATACACAAATCTACTTAATCATACCATTAAATAAATTTACCTTTAAAAACAGTCCTTTCAAGTGTAAAAGGACTCCTCTGCTCAAGGAGCCACAGTATTTACAATTACTAATACCCGGTTTATCTGATCATCAAGATCATTTCATATACACACTGAGCAAAATCAGGCATCAGTGAATTTATTCCTTTAAAAGGACCGTAAATATTTATTCCTTCATTAAAACACTCAAATTAAATATTATATTCTTCAAAATCAGAAGTCTGTGTTACTTGTTCTTGTTTTGGATGTTACAAAATTCATCCAGTGTTTTAATAAATGGTTTTACATATTGTGCTCAGGAGCCGAACACCTCTTCATAGTACTGTCCCTCAATTCATTCATTTCCACTCAGATCGTTTCAGTGAATTTTCTGCACAGTGCAGTAAGTACGCTTTCTTTTGGATTCAGATGCCCAGACACAACTTTGTGTTGAGCCAGATGTTCCTGCCAGATGTTCTCAGCACTAGAATTACATTTACGCTGAAACACAGAAGCACTGCTGGCAGTTATTTGATTTAAGAGCTTAAATCAGAGATAAAAGGCCCCGTCTCTCTGCATGTGAGGAGAGGAATGAAATCATGACATTTGTTCAGACATTATGATCAAATATAAGCAGTTTATCCTCAACGTCCACAATATGATTAAAATACTGCATATGTATGAAAAAAAATAGAACCTCGGCATTAGGTTGTGCAGCAGTTTGGGGACAAATTAAAGTGTGGTGCATAAAATAAATGACGTCATGTCTATTGAGGAGACCAAACACGTCATGGGATGAGCTCATTGTTTGAACAGATGTTGAGAAATGTATATAATGGCCTGAACAGAAAAGCACGTGGTTCAGACTTGAGTCTACTCATGAGCCAGGTTTACAATAAAGGATATAATCATGAAGATTAAATATTTATTTTTCTGGAGTATATTCCTTTATACACACTGCCATCTAGAGGATTTCTTGCACACTGACACTTAACTTTGTACTAATTTTGTAAAAAAAAAAAAGGGCAGAGGGCCAACAGTATATTATATATTTTACATATATAATATGTCATTAAATATATATATATATATATATATATATATATATATATATATATATGCAAGGGACATGTGGCTGCAGCAATGTACAGCGATATCCTTGAAGATAACCTGCTCCAGAGTGCTCTGGACCTCAGACTGGGGCAAAGGTTTATCTTCCAACAGGACAACGACCCAAAGCACACAGCGAAGACAACGAAGGAGTGGTCTCGGGACAACTGTGAATGTCCTTGCGTGGCCAAGCGAGAGCCCAGACTTGAACATCTCTGGAGATATCTCTAAATGACTGTGCAGTGATGCTCTTCTGTTTGAGAGGTTCTGCAAAGAAGTATAGAGCAAAGGCTGTCAATACTTATGAACATTTTATACTTTAGTTTCATTTCTTTTTTTAAACTTCGCAAAAATTTCAAACAAACTTCTCACTTTGTCATTGTGGGGTATTGTGTGTAGAATTTTGAGGATGCACTGTAATATACTGGATAAAACACACACACACACACATCATTCTTGCACCCTTGCACTTGGGGTTCGAGGCTTCAGGGCAGGGGTGGACCAGTCACATGAGTTCATCAGTTCACAAGCAGATAAAGAGGGTGTCTCTGAGGTGGGCAACTACCACTTTGCTGGAGTGCAGCCCTCTGCTTGTGGGCCTCTGCTTTAGGATGTGCTGTAGCTTTAAATATCCCCACGCGGCCCTCATTCCCTTTCCATTGAACACCGCTAGGTGGCGCATGTGTGAAATGACTGGTCTGAAGTTGCTGTGGTTCTGTGGTCAGATTATACATTTGTGAAAATTAAATTTTTTTTTTAATAAATAAGATTTTTTTTGTCAAGTAATCAATTAAACAAGTTTAAGATGAAGCTGCCCTTGACAACTTCAAAGTGCATACTTCTAGAAGGGCTTAGTGCATGATAGAATCCCATACTTGAACACATACTGTACTACCTCTAGATGTGCTTCTATTATTAATTGCAGAACTTTATGTATGTGAAGGATGGGAGCTGAGATGAGTTTTGGGACAAGGCCTTTGCATCTTCCAGTGTATTAGGCTGCTGATCAACCACTGTACACCACCACCTCATCACACTTTACGTTTCTTGCCATTGGGGTGTGAAGAAGTTTACGAGACAACATAATTCCCAAAGAACTTATTTTGGATTAATTTGCCACTATATTCCCATCCACTCTAAAAACTTTCTACAAAAAGCTGTGAAGATGCACCAGCTCTATTTGTGTTGAAATCACAGTAACCAAGTTTCCCACATCACCACCATTGTCCCAACTAATTTTTTATTTCATTTTTTTAAACAATGATCCATTTGAACTCAAACTTTCAAAAAACAAACAAAAAATTACAAATAAACTTATACTTGTTCTTTGGGAACGGAAATTCAATTGTTATACTTTAATGTCTCAAACACACATATTGGTTCACTAAACTGGGCCCCAGAACAATGTATTTGGGTTAACATTTCTTACCATTCAGATTTTTACAGCCCCTTGACCTACAATTTAAATAAGAACATTTTTGTAAAATCATCTGAAGAACTATACATTACCAACTTTTTTTTAATGAAAAATCTCTTTGCCTTCATATGTCCCTGTGGGTCTTCCCATAAAAGTCCAGCAACAGTACAGTACAGTAGGTCTTTATTGAAACAGGCTCGTTTTAACAACACTCTGGAACATAGTTTTTAACTTACTCAACCTTTGTACATTAAATACATACACATATTTACAATTAATGGATGCAAGAAGGACAAAGGAACCAAACTGCACCCACGTTTATTACATATCGCAACGACGCACCCCAAAAGCAGATCACGAAGCTCACAAAGTTGTCAAACAGTTAAAAGGAATGTCGCCCCTAACTGCACATATTTCATCCTATTTCAAGGCCAAAATTAAACCCTGTGGGTTAGTTTCAAGACCCAGGCCGAATGTACACTGAAACTAAAATTTAGTCTAGGATTACGCTCAAATCATGTGCAGAACACTGACACTGAGTGACAACTATTCTGACAGGTTCAGCAGAGTCTCAAGATGTAATTTTACGTATTCTTGATTCCCCAAGAGAATGAACGACTGATATCTAAACCTTTAGTTAGTCAGAGTCTTTTCTACAATTAAGTGCTGCTTAAATACAGACTATGTAAAACAATCCAAGGATTAGGCTTCTTCCTCTTCTTGAAAAGGAGGACTGTTTATTTTGTTGGCATTAGCCACAAATAGTCATGTGAAACATCAAGGTCCAGGTGATGTTTCATTATAATCTTTCAGAAAATAATTTGGCAGAGACATACAAACAGGTTTTGGAAGTACACTGGTCAGGTCACAGGTCAGTTAAAATACTTCCCTTTACATGTCAGATGTATATAGGGTGATATTGCTTGTGAGTGAGTTTCTTCCTGCATGTGGGACAGGAGTGAGCCCTGGCCAGCGAGTCGCGAATGCACTGACTGCAAAAGAGGTGGCCGCACTTGGTTGAGACCATGAGGCGGCCGCTCTCGATGATCTGGGGAAGATTAGTGAAGATCAGTGCATGGAGAAAATTTACAAGGCCAGTTTAGCTTCATACAATACACAGCTAACATAAGCAGTGGCTATACAAAGCTTATATTTTACCTCAGAATAAACATCCATGCACACTGGACAACTAACAGCTCCTGGTGTTGACCTGTGAATGACAGCACACCACCAGTGATTACATTTTCCCCTTTTATCATTCTGCTTGTTTTTAAAGAGAGGAAACAAACCGTTCTATTTCATGAAAAAGTGCACCTTCATTATATGCACTAGATGCACTAGCCCTTAAAAAAGCTCAGAGCAATAGTGAAGATGTAGCACCTGTTCCCATTAGCAGTCATCTTAAAAAAAAAAGGAATCTAATCCCATATCAGCATACCTACTTCAAAAAGCTTTATAAATACAAGCTTTGATTTCCCTGAAACATTGTATGAGCAAGTGTCTCCAACCTGTTTAAGAATGAGACAATGATTTGGATTATTTAAAGATGATTGAGGTGTCAGAGGTGATGCTGATATGGTCAACATGCTGTCAGTGAACATGAACAAAAAAGCATGTTGTGAATCGTTTACCTGGCTCTGCTGCTTGCACGAAGCGATGACAATAGGGCTGGGTTTAGAGTTAGACTCGGTTCTTCATCCTCATCGCTGCTCAAAACGTAACTCTCTGTACCCTGTGCACGTCTGCTCTGTGTACCTGGTACAAACATATGTTTTAAAACGCTTAAACCAAAGAAAAATATCACAATTACCTTTTGTAACTCAAAACCTTTAAACACTACATCTGAATTCCAGCATAGTAAAGGCAAAGATTACAATTAGTTAACATACAGTAACAATTAAAAACACAAAAAGGTTGTCAATTACCTTCTTCCACAAGCTGATGTCCACAAGAGCAATGACAAGAAATAAGAAAAAAGGAACAAAACTAAATATACATCACAACAAAATATACACAACAGAAAAAAAAGGTCCTGGAAGGAAAAAGGTTGGTAGACTCACCACAACAGAATCATTATTAGTCAGGTCCACAACAGCTGGCTCTGATCCTTCACAGGTTAAGTCTACTACCTCTTCACCTTTTCATAAGAAAGAGGAAAAAATTAGGATGAGTAAAAACTAACAATATGACACTGAATTTTACTATTGTCTCCTTGGTTCATTAGTATGACACCAGAAAACAAACCAGCAACTAAAAGGTACCAGGGAGTTTGTACAGTGATTTACTCCCACTGATTCACTCACTGCTAAGTCTGTCGCTTTCTAGTACATCAATGGTTTCCATGACTGTCTGAGACATCTGGGTCCTACTTCTTTTGTTATTGCGTCGAGAACATGAAGAACTTGACCGTCTTTTCCTCTGAGCCTGTGAAACAAATTTGATTACAAATGACTTGTACAAAATGTTTCCACCTTCTTCTAACCAATTAACTGGCTAATTAACAAATTCAACAGGTGCGGGGTAAACACACAAAATGGGCAGTGAAAGGCTGCTTGAGTTATTTACATTCTCTTATTCTGTGACATTATGCGAGATGTTTAAATTGCATACATTTTAAGCTTGTTATCAAGAAAAAAGTTTCTCTCTCCAAATATTAGTCACATTAAAGATTTTAATGCTCAATATCTCAAAACGTCTCAGCATGCACATAGAACCTTATAGTTCCAAGGGGATGACTTGACTTAGACTGTAAGAGTACAAAAAGTAAGACTCTAACGTGGTCAGTTTAAGTAGTTACATTTCCTGAATGTGACCATTGTCTCTTTATTGAAACGTTTAATACTTAGTTTGATTTCCCTTCATTGTTCTCCTCTGCATGCATTTAACCAAACAAGGGAAATTAATTCTCACATTTTTATAGTTGTAAAATGTAAAAGAAATGGACAGAAAGATATGAAAACTTCTTACTTTTTTCCCCAGAACTGGAATCATGGAATTTCTTAGTATTAATCTTTAGACCCTTTTTATGTTTTTTCCATGGGAAAGTTATTCTTTATATTGGAAAACACTAAACACTTATCTTCAATAGTGGAAGAGAGACACACAGATCATAAGACACCCAGCTCAGCACAGACCTCTGCTGCCTACCAACCATTAAGCCAGGGTGCAATCAACCATTCTACTAGCAACCCAAGTTCTCAATACACCTGATTGAGCTCCTGAATTGATCCACAGCTGATGATCTGAATCAGGTGTGTTGAGGCAGGAACTGGTGAACCTGTAGGTCATTAATGGGTCATTAGTAGAAAGTTTATATAAACTGATTTCCACTGAGGAGGAGCCTGTACTGAGATAGGCGTCTGGTTAGAGACATCACCAGAAGAAAGAGGCTCCTGCAGTTCAGTGGGGCCTGTAATGGGTGTTCTTCTAGCCCAGAACTGAAGAACTGGCCTCAGCAGCTCCTTACCACGTTACTCATGGTGTGTCTCGTGGTTGGGTCAATCTCTGATGGGTCACGTCGGCTGGAAAGCGCACATTGATGGTCGCTGGGTCTCCAGTAAACACAGGACGGAAACACCAGCTGTAGGAACAACAATCTGGTTTAACTGGGCAGCTGTACTGATTATGGCACACACCGGCAGTCGTTGGGTTTTCCCTCAGACCGGCTCAGAGATGATGGCGTTAACTATAACCCGAAGCCACCGTCCAGTGGGTCAGAAGGGGGTGATCCAGTTTTGGAGCTGGACAATCTGCTCCGGGATTTTGTTCCAGCATCACAGGCGGGTCTGTGACAGTGCGGCGTAACCAAGGCAACCGCAACAAAAACCCGGAGCGGATTTTAGGACTCCGGATCCGGATTTCCCCAACTCTGCTCATAAAAGAGAGAAATGAAGGTAATAATTCGTATTTAAGTATCTGGTTATTATCTAGAACCTGGTTCTGTTATTTAATAAAGTGAAGAGTAGTCTAAAACAGCTTGTTTACGGTTTATTTACTGTTTGTTTACTGTTTACGTCATGAGCCAAAACAGCCTGGCTGTCCGTTCAGTGGTCAGGTAGGGTTGGTCAGTAGGTTCTCCGACCTGATACTCGACGTTTAAAGAACCTCTACCGGATCATCTCTCGAAATAAACAACCAAACGAAGCCATAACACAGAACCGAACCGCGAGCGCCACCATGGCGGCGGTTCCCTTCTCCTCTAACCGTACCTGACCGTCCTGTGGGTCAGCACGTCTGTCTGCCCACACAGTCCCTCAAACAGCCGCTTTATCCGTCAACTGTCCTGCTGTTTGTCCCACTGTCCTGCTCCTGAGCGAGAAGCTCAGTCTCTGAAGCTGCAGCTCAGACTGAGATCAGACCCACAGCGCCCTCTGTGTCCTGGAGGAGACATCGCTGCAGCTCTGATTAATTATGAAATAGATATGATAGAGATCTTCTGCTCCCTGCATCTGCAGCTCTGATTAATAATAAACTTAATCAGTCCACAGGACGTTTCAGGCACAACTGGGGCATTTTCAGAAATGGAAGATTAAAGAATTTCAAGCTTTGAGTTTGACAGAAACTTCAATTCAACCATCAGAAAAGTACAGTTGCACTTGTATGAATATGCTATCAGTAGTTTAGTTTTTTTTTTTTAATCGTACCAGAGCATTGAAACATTATCTTGAAGAGTTAAATGTGGAGGACAAATTCTCCTGTGTGAGCACCTTTACCTTTTTTGCCCCTTATTGCTCAGCAAAAGTGATGCACCCTGTACCAATTAGAAAGAAAGTGTTACACAGGCACACATGTACACACTTGTGCATCTCAACATTAGAATATGGAAAGGTATTAGGCTGTCATTTTATAACCATTATATTTAAAGCGATGCATTTCAAGCTTTGTTTTAAAGTTGGTAATTTGATTCTGGATTTCTGTTTTGATCAACAGTGAAACATTAGACATTAAATGTTTAATACATTTAAAATGATTGTTTTGAAATTGATTGAGCTTTTAAATTATATTCCATGTTTAGAGATGCACTAGTATGTGTGTATATGTATGTTAAAAATAGTAACATTACACTCTGTAACAGGTTTGTGATGTAGCATGAAAAATTGCTATATTTTAAGGTGGTTGCTAAGGTTGTGCTGTTGTATCTAAGTGGATGCTGTGGTAACCCATGTGGTTAGGTGTTATGAACCAGTCAACATGCTCATATAAGTGGGATATGTGCTACAGGAGTTCCAGATGGGTATTGGGTCCAAATGGGTTAATACGTATTATTGGGACCCTGGCAGGTATTCATATGTGGCGCCAATATGAACCAGAGGACAAAACCTTCTTGATCCCAGTTGGGCTACCCATATAAACCCCTCAGGAATGTTGTCTGGGTAGTGTTTCCTGTGGGCAAATGTTTGTTTAAAGAAATGTTACTTCAAAACCTCACACCATTCTTGCTCAAAGAACAGACATGTCACCATCGGGCCCTCTCTCCAGGGAGGTAACTATTAAACCCCACATCAGAGTTAAAAGCTGGTGAGAATCAGTAGTAAACAATGTAATAGCACAAGGAACCTGTGGAGAATCCATCCATACAGAATGACCTGAAGGAGAAAGAAGTTTAGTGAGATCTGCTTCCATGCAGATTTGGTTTACACCACCCAGCTGGACTTCATCTATCCTCCCACACAGCTACACTACAAAAGCAGGTAGCTCAGCTATAGAAAAAGAACATCTCTGATAAAAGAACAGTATAAACATTAGGCAAATGTTAACAGCAATTCACTTAGCTTTTTGTATTTGTCTACCTTTTTTACAAACTTTCTACTGTGTTTAATATGAGTAGTTACTCTAGGATTGTATTTTCAGTCATGGAAACCCAATAAAGCTCTGGCCCAACAGTTCTTGTGGTGTTGATGCTTCCAGAGGAAACATGGAATTCAGTTGGCAAAAACTTTGGTCCCTTCCTTCACAGCAGAGCTACCGTTTCACCAAGATATGATTCACAATAACAGTTACAACTCATTAGGGTAGAGATTTGATCAGACTAGCTGAAAAATGATGGGTTGTGTTTAAAATAACCAAGCTGTTTTTCCAGTTTGTCTTCAACCTTTATTATTATTTCTTAATCACGTTCCAAACAAGGGTACACTTTCAAGCTGAATCCCAACAAATTGCCACCTTCATAAAAAATTGACAACAAAGTACACTAAAATAGAGGAGGTGCTTATCACCACATTTATAAGGAAAGATGGAAAAATAGAGGAAGTCTTTGGAAAGAGTACCATTCACATCTAACCTGATATGCAGTGATCTCAATCACACAAACAATGGTTACTCCAACAATCATCCTACTCAAGACAGTGTTTGCAGATAATGCTTCAAAACAAATAGCTTGACCAGTTAAGAGGAAGAATGAGGCTGTAAATCCCAAACAATACCATGTCCCTCAGCGAATACCATTTGTATCACCCTTGTTATGCATTAGCTTTTGCTAAGCTAAAAATGAAACATGAAGCCTTTTAACAGGAGTGATCCCAGCAAAATGTACCCTTTAGCAGGACACATACCCTGAAACACTTATACAGTACATTTCTACAGCAGTGCAAACCAACAACCATGTTTAAGACCATTGAATAATTTGCAGATAAAAAAAAAAATATTGCCCTTGAGTTCAACACAGACAACAGCAATATTCTGACCACTTGGTCATTTTACCCTTTTAGTACTCATCTTGAACTTGGGCTTTAAACAACAAAGTTTGCCCAGTTGTCACATGATTCTCCTACAATGGATGCATACAGTACACTGCTCAGTAGAGAGTCAATCTGGAAGAGTGTAGCTGGGCAGAGGAAGCGTGTGTGGTGGCAGGGATATCCAGTCTGCACTCACAGCGAGCTGTTTGCAGTGCAGGCCTTCATTAGGCCACGGTCCACAGTCCCACTGACCAGAGAGACCACTCCTGGACCTGCATGGGGAAAGGACAATTTAAGCATTGTGACACTGTAGTGTTTGGCAAAGTAGTCAGTGACGCACCAAAATTTTCCACAACAATATTTTCATAGTCAATTCTGAGATTCTCATTTGGGCATATTTCTAACTATTACAACCATAACAACCACAGTGGTGACAACATGCCTTTTCCCACTTACTTCTCTCTCAGTTTGAACAGCATTATGGAGGGGAGAATTTAAGCTTGTCTACTTGATTCATCTTGAGGTGGTTATCCAGGATGTTGAAGAGCTCCTGAATGTTTGGTACATATCCTGACTGCAGCTTTGACCAAATGGGAACATCTAAAAACAACAGCAGAGTAAACAGTGTTTAAGAAATAAAATCTGTATAAAGTCAGATGTGTAAAGCTTGGTGTAGGTATACAATATTCACTACTATAACAATAAAAACAACAAAAAATGTGAAGGTGCCATTTTATAATATGGTGCCATTTATAATTCATATGTTGATTATACTTGCCACTCACTGTTCCTGCAAAGTTTTACATGTGATAAAATTCTGTTGTCAAACAAAATTTTTTCGTCAAAGAAAACTTATGAAATACACCTCCAACCTAAAAAAGGAAGAACAGAGAAAAGAGAGGTTCTAGAACTTGAACATTTACATTACCATTTAATGTGATCTCAAATGCTCCTGTAGACAGGAAATGAGTTTCCAACATATTACTGAGGAAGAACACCATGAGACATGAGAAGATCTGAAAGACAAGTTAATCAGTAAGACATAACACTCAAAAAATGATCATATTTCTCAGAGTTTACACAAAAGAAACAAGAAAGAATGCAAAATAACCATGACCATCATAAGAACAAAAACAGTTCACTTAAGGCTGCTGTTGGGAGTTTAATTATCTCCCAGCACTCTGTTAACAATTATGGATAATTAAAGCTGAGACATTTAATGTAAAACAGATTTAAATTTTTTGAGATCATCAGCTAAAATGCACTTTTGCTGTTTTAAAGAAAATAAGCAGCTGTTCAGAAATTTGTTGACTTCATGTGACTAGTATCGGAATTGTTTTCTTATTAGATTTTAAGCACATGCACTTGGTAGTCAAATAGCTATGTATTCCAAAATATGCAAACATATTAAAAGTGTCTAGGTGTTCAGTCTCTTCCTGTGTTGTGCTAAAGATGGTTGCTGTTTCTTTTTAATATGGTATTGTGCATTTCTTCATACTCTAAGAAAACAGCATGTGCAGTCCACTCAGATCAGAGGTCCAGGAATAATGGCTTTATAATGGTTCATTTTGTCTTATGCAAATAAATGATTCACATTTGATTAATATGTTGATTTCTGTGCTGTTGGCTCCAACCTGTCTCCCCAGACAGGTATTTGTTTTAATTTTATGTTAAATGTATTTAAATTAAATGATCATATAAAATTCAAAACAATGTTATAATCATAATTTGTTTTGTTTTTATTAGTGGTGTATCTGGCCAGCTTCTCTCTTTATAATGGTAAAATCTAAAAATGCAGAACAATATAAAATGAAGCTGAATATTACTTAATAATAATAATATTAATAATAATATTATAATAATATATGCAAAGCATCAGTATCATAATTAAAGGAGATCAGCATGCTCAATTGAAAGCAAGGGTGGCCGAAGGTACTTCTACAGTCCAACAGTAAACAAATACCTGCAGTTATTGGTTGATTAAACACTTAGTATCTCCATTTTGTAGTTTGTATTGTGAAGATGGGATCAAGAATCCAATGACATTGTTTGCTGAAGGTATTATAAATAACACCCACCCCTATTGCTTACCTTATTTTCTTGACCCCAGGACCAAACCCTGGGGGTTTCCATTCCAAGCATTTGAAAAGGATTTTGTCCAGTGACAACCAGTGCAATGGCAAGCAGTTTGAAGTAGGACATGAAATTCGCAATGTATCTGGGAGGAGAAAGAGGGAAAACACTGAAGTCAAATCTATTCATCATCCAGAATTTATTTATCCAGAAGCCATGGTTTTATGAAGGCTGGTCTATTTTAAAACTGTCAACCCACTCAGACTTCAGTTGAGAGCTTATGAACAGGTTAATAATTCACATGCACCCTAATCCAAAGAGGACATTAGATAACTCACTTATTGATAGGTTTTGGAGGGTAGTTCTCTCCTTCGATTCTGATGTCCGGGTACAGCTGGCTGATAGACCGGGAGTACTCCTGGAACACCTTACTGTAACCTCAGGATATACTGGGGGGGGAAAAAACAACAACACACAACTCAACATTTATAAAAGTATTAACATTTCCATATTGATTTTAATAACCCACTCGTCCGGTTTAGAAACCCGTTCCCCCCAGTTTAACAACTCATTCCCCCCAGTTTGGTAACCATTTCCCCCCGGTTTAGTAACCCGTTCCTCTCAATGAGGCACACATTGGAGGTAGAGAATTCAGGTCGAATTGACTCCGTTCCGGGTTTTCGTCCCGGCTGTTCCGGCGGTGGTGTTAGGGGGCGCTGCAGCAGAGCCGCGCAGACAGTCGGACCAAAGTCCCGGAGCGGACCATTTATTGCCGGACCTGGATTATCTGCCTCTAATCACTGCTTAGTGTGAAAGCTGAGGCGAAGCGGAGACCCGGACAGACTCACCAGTACTGAAACCTCAGGACCGGACCCGTGTAAAACGCGGACTTTGTGCTCCTCTGCTGCTGCAGGTCCGGGTTTAGAAAGCCGCCGGGGCTCGAGGTCTCAGCGGCCCGCGGCGGCTTCTGTTGCTCGGACTGGTCAGCGACGCTGCGGCCGAGGTAAATATCCCGCACCGTGACCACAGTAAACAGCAAGAGCGCCGTCAATATGCCCGCCTGGCTGTACTCAGCCATGTCTGCGGGGCAACCGCGCCACCACAGCTGACCGGCCTGCCTGGTCGCAGCGAACGCCAAACGAAGTAAACGCGAAGTGTAGCTCGGTCCCAAATCGCTTCTACCTCCTTCTGTAGTGCACTAAACAGGTCACGACTTTGTACTCACACAGGACGTTTGCTGTGTCTAGTATAGTACGGTACTCTTTCCAAAGCTATGAATGTTTAACATGCAATGCGTTTGGTTTTTCTAAACGCAGACGCTCTAGTTTTATTAACCATGTAGTGTACTATAGGCACACTACGTAGGTCGTAGGGCTCATTTGAGACGCGCCCCGGACGCCTTTCATAATAAAAGTCCTCCACATGCTGTTTGTCATCCGTGATCTCGTGTGCTGCCCTCTACAGAAAAAATAAGGGAAAATCAATTCATAATTTGACTGCAGCGCCATCTGCTGGCCTTCTGCGTGAACTTCAGATTGTTCCCACAGATCTTTTGCCCTACAGATCTACATTGATGAACACTTGTATCCCTCTAGTCCAGTGGTCACCAGCCCTGCCTTGGTTCTGGCCCAATTATTCTGCTGGAATATCCCATCATTGTAGGAGTACAAGAAGTCTATAAATATAAATAAGTGCTTGTCAGTTGTCTGTTTGCATGGACAATTCTAGCCTTAATCATGATCATTAACACTCACAGGCAGCTGCTGCACTGTCCACCGTAGGTGGTAATGCCTTCTATGATGTACACTCGGCACACACATGACACTGCCTTTCTGCCTGAGACATTGTTTATAGCTTTGAGAAATTTTGACCTTCAATGTTAAATATTTTAAATCAATTCATGGTGGAGAAGTACACGCAAAGTATCCAGGTAGGGCTATATGCAGATTTACAATTACAGCCACTGCACTGTCCACTGTAGGTGGTAATGCCTTGTATGATATACATTTTAAAAAACAAGTGAACAGTCAGTTCTAGAAAGTGATTTTTTTGTAAGCAGTAAAAGTAGGCAAGCATAACGATCTGAGCCACTATGACAAACTGTGAAGGCTACTCAGCTGGGTCAGACCATCCCCTTATGTTATTTTAACTAATAAAAAAAAGACACATGATTTGCTTGGAAGTTTAATCTGAACATAGGCACAGGAATATGTTGGTCTGCATATGTTGACATGACCAAATACACAAGAAAGAGTCTTACATATTCAAAAACACACAGAGAAAGACAAAACAAGCAACTCCAGGCATGAACAAATACAAAATAAGTTATCAAAAAGGAAAGAATGCTGCAGCCCCCAAAAACAAAACCAAACAAAAACCAAACAAACAACAACAACAAAAACCCTAGAATGAACAAACATTGGCTGAAGGAATATATTAATAATCACCAGGGCAGGAGACACTGCATCGCCACATAAGCAGCAGCTTTCATGCTTGATTCTGACATTCGATTGCACAAAATAGTCCAGGCATCTATGAACTAAAAGCCATCTTCTAAGCTTTGGATTAGATTCCACACAGAGACATTTGGCTTACATTCAAAAAGCATTGCCTGACTGATAACAATCAGATAGCTAGCCTCTGTTCAACTAAGGTAAAGGTGCTCATAGACCATCTTTATTTATCCTCCTCATTTAACCGATACACCCACACACTAGGGGGCAGTGAGCACACATGTCCGGAGTGGTGGGCAGCCCAGGGAACAGCTGGGGAGTCCATTGATGAAGTCATTGCATTTTAGTCATGTCCTGCCAGTTGAGGGATTCGACCCAGCAACCTTCCAGTCACAAGGCTGGTTCCCTAATGACCAGGCCACGGCTTCCCTGACATCTTGTACCAAGCTGGAAACTGTGGACCTGTATGTGTATATGCTGTATCTGACTATACTAATGTGTAAAACACACAAAGAATTCTAAAGTGGTGATGGCCATATTAGAATCTAAGCTATCCTTCTGTATGACAGAAATAAGTAGGTTTGGCTTCTGATGTACGCTGCTTTAACCAACCAAAGTGTTCCAAACCCAATATGTGGAGTCCTGTGGGTATTTTCCTTCAAATACCACTATTTCCTCTCAACTATGAGGTCTAACAGTGATTGGAAATGAAAATGCAAGTTAACACTGCTGCGCTGTGAGCCAGCAAATGACTTAATAAAATACCCCAAAACAAACCAAGATTTGTCAAATGAGCTGCTGAAGTTGCGTTGATAGAAGTAGAGGACATTTTAAGTAATTAGTGTTGTCATATTACACTGTTTCAGGTCGTTTCAATGCTCTGGAGTGTTGGTCTGATGGTCACATGAATGCAGCATATTGGACTTGTTAATGTCTTTATAATTTGCAGGGTTGATAGGGATTCAGGCTGATATAAACATACACAGTAATCATATGTATATGTTTAAACCTCAGGGCAGAAAGGAGATTTTCAAAACTAGATCCAGAGTTCCTACTTTGGACATGATTATAAACATACTTAAATAATTATTACAGAGAACTGTTTATTCCTTTTAATAAATACTCACATATAAAGGATTACAAATGCAGTACAATAATCTTCTTATATGAAACCGATACATCAGCAGTAACTATACTATTATAGCTCATTAAATTGCATTTCTCAGGACAAATAGATGTAAACAAATGAAATAAATGAAAACAATTAAACTGCCTTAATTCCTTCATTAACTTCAACCTACTTTGGTTGAATAGGTCACCTGTAGTGGAAGCATATGAAGTAAATATGTCAAGATCTCTTGCTATTTGTACCATCAATCATAATAATGCAGCTCTCCTTTCCTGTGTGTTGATTTTTTACATAGAAAATCGTGTGGAATCAGCCATCACGTGGGATCAGAACTGAAATTAAACAGACCCACTGTCAAGTCTATGACTGACACAAATGTGTTTTCACAGAGTTAACTGTTAGTACACTTGAGGAACCTCTTTAAAGGGTTCTCTGTATATGTCAGTCCTACAAAAATATGATGTATAACCTTAAATGAAACCTTTTATTATGAAAACAAACATGCAAAAAACAAGCAAAACCCCTCTAATGTAGGTCACCACTGTCACAATGTGATGAAGCCATATGGTGCAGTCTTTTTTCAGTGGGTCATCTCACACGCTATCAAAAACTGGAATGACTAAAGGACATATTTGATCTACACTGTATGGACAATTGTATTGGGACACCTGTCCATTCATTGCTTCTTCTGAAGTCAAGGATATTAAAAAGAGTTTACCCTGCTTTTGTTGGAATAACCCTTTCTACTCTCCACAGAAGGCTTTCTACTACAAAGCATTGCTGTCGGGATGTGATTGCCTTCAGTGATGGATGACCACCACCCTACCTCATCCCCAACTCTCCAACTCACCCAGCAATCATAACTCCAGAGAACACAGTTCCACTGCTCCACAGCTCAATACTGGGGGGCTTTACATGCCTCAAGCCTACACCTGACATTAAGCATTGAGCCAATAAGTTCATGTTTTCTGCTTCAGAGTCCTATGCTATTGGAAGTACTTCTCTACGGGAACTAGACAAGCTGTGTGTGTGTGTGTGTGTGTGTGTGTGTGTGTGTGTGTGTGTGTGTGTGTGTGTGTGTGTGTGTGTGTGTGTGTGTGTGTGTGTTAGCATCATACAGATCTCTGTCAGCAATGGGTGCAACCTAATTTACATTAATGCATTCTTTACAAGGAGTGTCCGCAAACATTTTGACATATACCAAAAGCTGTAAAATATGTAGGGTAGGGGTGCCTCCAGGACCAGCGTTGAACAATACAGATATAGTGTGTTAGTCATTAAGCTCATTAAGCATGTCGTGCCACAACAAAAACAGAAGCAGCCTACTAGCAGAGATTTTGTCTGTTTTTAATAATAAATAAAGTATGGCTTGGTTCATACAACACATTTGAATAGTACTGTTGCGGCGTACAGTCCTGGTTCCCTTTAGGTACATGAAATATTAAGAGAGTATGACATTAGTGATCAATCAAGTGTGGCTTGAACCAAGTTAGTATCTTGCTGCTATGGAAAACCTTACATTATTTACTGTTTGTTTGTGGAGTCGCAGAGTGAATCGATGTTGTTCTAGAATATCCCAAAGGAAATCAAATAGGCTTTCCAAACATCACCTCACACTCTTGCATACACCACAATCATCATGATAATACAACATGCACTTATCCAGGGCTAGGGATTAATTTGCTATCGTATAAAGAGTGATGGCAGATATTGCATGGCTACAAAGATGCTTATTGTTTATACAGCATTGATGTGAGCTCCAAATATTAAGGCATACAAACATCTGAATGGCTATCATGAAACAAAACAACCTTCCACTGTGCAATTAAATACACAGCTCATGCAATACCTACTTGAAGCCACTAAATCAATTTCCGATGCAGTGCCTGACTGCACATAAATTGAGCTTCATATGAATAAATAATCGTGCTTGGTTGTGGTATGTCTTATTGCACTTAATAATTTTGTGATGATTGTATGCTGGAAGATGAATCCAAATTGGTGGTCCCTACAGCTGGATGTTGAGTGAATGAGTGACAGGCAATGGTTACGAAAGCATATGCAACAACTCAAACCATGAAGGTCACTGTAGACTGTAAATAATGTCCTCAAACATACAAAATGGTTTCTCAGGGACTGTGACTGACGAGATAAAACCCAGAAACAGAGGAAGCATACACACAGACAAACCAGAAAAACACAAGTCTCACAGAACGGTCACCACTAAAGGTAAAACGTCATTAGTTGCAGGCACATTCTATCTTCGCAGCTATCAACGTTAGTCCCTCTACAGTCTGAACAGGGGGTAGGACGTGGGGGAGAATCCTCACACAAGTTGTCGGGCTTCACAGTTAAGATCCTCAGCAGGGGCAGGAGCTTTTGGGGTCAGGTTCATGGCTAAGCCTCACTCTCCCATCCTCCCTCTCCACATGTCTATACAGCAATGACTTCTGGGCTTTCAGGCGACAGGCCAGGCACATGAAAATGGAGTCCACATTCTGGCTCTCCTTTGGGTCTTTGGCTGACGTTTCAAACAGCAGCATGTTGTGGGAATCAGCAAACTTGAGGGCAGTGTTGGAAGGCACCTGGATCTGGTCCACCAGGTCACACTTATTGCCCACCAGAACACGGGGCACGGAGGGAGACACCCGGTGTCCGTTGCACTCCTGGATCCAGGTCTTCAAGTTCTCGAAAGAGGCCATTTTGGTGACGTCATAGACAAAGACAACGGCATGCACGTTGCGGTAGTAGTGCTCCACCATGCTCTTGCGGAAGCGCTCCTGGCCGGCAGTGTCCCATACCTGCACCTGTTCACACAAAAAGATGACAGGAAATCAAGATATGTTAAATCAAGCTACATCGTGCCATAATAAACAACAATTGTGTTTGGAAGTCTAAGGCTTCGCCACAGTACAGAGGTATTTTTTTACGTAGCCTTATTCTATCTGTTTTGATCTTCTGCCCACACAAATACTCCAAATACATAAGATATAAAACTAGGGACCACACACACAGCACTGGATTTCAGATTTCCACATATTGAATGGTGTGGAATTTGGGTGTTTTCTTCCGTATTTGTTTGTCCTTATGTGTTCTAATGTCCCTTTTTATAAAGTACTGTTGCCCCATACAGGGCTAGCATGCACATGAGCGTTTTTGTCTTCGTCAGGATGGAAATATTTTCCAAAACAGAGGGAGGGAAATCTTTATTTATATAAAATATCTGTGAATGTGTGCACAAGGCCTAACACAGAACATAGCTGGCTTTGAGGTCAGAAAATATGTCAAATATGGAAATTTGATTTACTTGACAATTCCTAACTCCAGCCGGTGAATTGTAGTCAACAACAAGACGTACTATCTCCCATTTTAATGTTAAAAGTTCCTTCAGATGAAAGTGAAGTCAGAGTTAGTTGTCAGGATATGAGATGGAGGAGGGCTGGACAGTGTAAGGCTTTCCACCTATCAGCTTTCAAGGAGCCTGAAAACAGCCAATGTCCAATATAGATAAAATGCAAACTTTATTGATCATACACGTCTGGTAAAGAACATGAGAGCCTCACATGTACAGTCTGTTAAAAGCTAGATATGGCAGCCTACTGACCCTGCTGATTTATGTAATTAAAAATACATTTGCTAGAAGTGCATTATAGTTTCTTTATGAATGATGTTTTTCATTTTTCAGGACAATGCTGGCAAGAAGCATATAGAAATTAGAGCTCACAAACTAGAGTGAGTGAGTTACAGTGTTTAAATGTTTCTCCATCTACCTGTCTGTAATGTTCAAAGCTCCTAAGATGACATTCGGCATAAATAAAAATATATAACTGGACACTGCTTATTTGTTTGACCAGAAGGGAGGACATTACATTACATTCTAAACTTTTGAAATTTTAAGCGGGGACAATGCAAGTCACTCATTTTTTCACTCCTGTCTGGGAACAGGCAGCTGACTTACCTTGCTGTCCCCACTGTCTCATAAGGCTGTTTAACGATGAATATCTCTGTAACCGAATAACAAAGTTCTGACACTGGACAAACATATCGAGACCTCATTGCTTGATATGAGTATTTAGCTGTTTTGTATTTAGCTATTAGTATTTTTGCCCAATATGACAGCAGACTAGCATACCAACCTTCCAGACATGACTTGGTGCTTTCCTGCCTCAGAATACTGTATAAGTGGGCAGCATTTCTTACATTTCAGACACACCCAGTGTCTTACTAAGTTGGTCCCACGCTTTACATATTTTATGTGAGATGTCCCCTTTGGGGCTCGGTAGTAATGTATGTGACATTAAAATTGTTTTTCTTTTTTCTTTTTAACAAAAACTCACGTGAAGATCAGTTCAATACCATTACATTCCCTCTACATCTTGAGCTCAAGCAAGACCTGATGTCTGCTACCAGGAATATATGATAAAAAAACAATAAACTAATGCTTTTATTTTTGTTACCATGTAAACATCAACGTGCACACAGATCAACAGTGTTTGCCCACAGGGAAATTTGTCACACGTATTTAACTCACAGTGAAACACACAATAGTGGCAGTGAATAACACTCGTGAGCACGCATGCCCGGAGTGCTTGCACCTGGATAGCAGTTGAGTCAGGGAATTGAACCGGCAACCTTCTAGTCGTAAGGCTGGTTCCTTAAGCACTAGGCTTAGAATTATTATTATTATTATTATTATTATTATTATGTAATGTAATCTCATCTTATCTGATCTTACTCACACAGTTATTACGGCAGTAACCGAATAGCAAGGCACTCTGTACAAAAAACATAGTAATACTGCACTGGGCAGCTGAGGCCTGGTGCTTAAGGAACCACTGCTCCGGGCATGTGTGCTTACATGCGATCTGCGAGTATAATGCCAACAGAATGGTTGAAGTGCACATTTCATTTCAGCACAGCCATTCTGAACAACTTTGCATCTCAATGACTGCATTCTTCTGCTGATCGGAACCTCTCTTCAAAATATATGGCGAGAACATCATTATTTATTACACATAGAAGTAGATACACCTTCTTGCAATAGCATTAGACTGGCAGAGCTCAGACAGAAAAGACATCAACCAAATAACCCATGTATGGGGCCCTGTGACGAGGGTCAGTGATGGGACCAGCAACTGTTAAACATGGGGCAGTGCATTGCACACTGGGCCTTAGGTGGGCTGTAACAGGGCTGCAGAGGTTCTCCAATTGCTTAGATCAACATTACATGAAGGAGCTGAAGGCCTACTCCCAGTTCTTTATTGTAATGGTTGAAAAGGTACCACTAAGGCAGGGGACCAGTATCCGAGATCAAGGGCAGGGAGCCTGCAGCCCACCCAGTGCCATCACTCACAGTCAGGGTGTAAACAGGGCTGTAAAGGGATACAAAGGCAGAAGACAGTTCCTGCTGCTGCCAGACTGATCCACTGCCTGAAGACGACCCCTTACCTTGATCTTCTCGCCTTCGATCTCCACGGCTTTCTCCCTGAAGTCCACCCCGATCGTGGCCTCCGTCTTCTCCGGGAAGGAGCCGCCGGTGAATCGGAAGGTGAGGCACGTCTTGCCCACGTTGGAGTCTCCGATGACGATGATTTTGAAGATGCGCGTTTGCACGCTGTGATCCAGAGACGAGCTCAGCTCCAGGGACGAGGTGAGGTTGGCATGGCGCGCGCTGGCGGTTCCTCCCCTGTTTGGAGCCCCTTCACTTGCCATAATGGTCAGGCGATGGACACACACTGGTGCACCGCTGTTCTCTGCTCGGGAGGAGGCTGGGGGAAGGGGTGGCACGCACGCAGACGCACGCTCGCGCGCGCGCACACACGCGCACACACACAGACACACACACACACACACATATGCATGCATGCGTACACACATGCATGCACGCGCACGGACACACACACAGAAAGGCACGCGCACACTCACATCCTCTCCCATGGCTTCTTCCCTGTTTGCAGACAAGTGCATGGTGATTGATACAACCTTAGATGTCTTCAGAAAACAGTGTCACAAATGCTTACCAGTCTCACCACTGCTGACCACCCTGTGGGACGTCAGTACACTCATCACCTGGACCAGCCTATAAGCTTTGCAATGTGCAGTTATGCCTATAATTGCATTATGCATGCCCATAGACCTCATCTGATAGGTGCCCATGCCACCTTAAAGGGACCCCTATATGTCTTTATTATATATTCCTATAATTGATGGGTATAGTGTGGATGTTTACTGTATGTGAATGTTTATTCAGCATTTATTGCTGGATCATGGCTCTGAGAGAAATGCATGCCTTTTAGACATTGCAGCATTAGTAAAGTTGACTGATCCCCAACACTGATGACAATAAATGCAGTGATATCTTATCGGTTGATTGCTTTATTGTTTTCATTTGTACATGTTATGCTCCCAAGTGTGGCTGAAAGCCGTTCACAGAACTGGCTGATCTTTGCTGCAGCCTCCAGAACAATGCTAACATTTTTTTTGGACACACAAAGCTCCCTTCTGCTCTGACCGTCAAAGGCGGTTTTGTCCCAGCGTACGAATGCATGGAATCTGGAGGGGTATATACAGTCATATGCAAATGACAAGTCCTGGTTTGTGACAGTACACTGTATGTACAAATGTTTGCGGACACCCGTTCAAATTGTGTTCTCTGGAATGATGACGCTTTACGTTTAAGAGTTATGGAGTTAAGGATGGGGTGAGGTTGGGTGGTGGTCTTCCAACATCTTGACCTCATTAGGGCTTGTTGCTGAATGCAATCAAATTCTCACAGCAGTGCTCCAAAATCTAGTAGAAAGCCTTATCTGGACAGTGTAGACAGTCACTCCAACAGAGCAGGACAAACCTTTTTGATACAAGCAGGAATGAAAGAGCAGGTGTCCCAATACGTTTGTCCATATAGTGTATATTCCCATATTAAATCATTAAAATGTGAACTTTGGCCAAGGAGGCCAACAACATGGCATTCTGAGTTTTATAAAAATACACTTACATACCTTCCACATTTCAAACATATACGAGCTCCAAATAGCTGAATATATAATTTTATGTACAGACCAATATTTCCATAAATTAAGTATAAAACATAAAAGAAATCACATTGGGTCAATAGAACATCAGCTACTTGGTTTCAAACCCATGACCACAACAGAACTATTACTCGTTTTGTAAAAGAAGAATAATACCCTTTTAAATATTGGTTTACTTTGTGAACTTTACGTGGAGATGATGTCTTTCTACGTACTATTGTCTTTTGTTTATATGTGTCCATATGTTGATTATTAAAGGGCCTACACCATTATTCTCTGTTTTTTCAAATTCTCACACATTCTAGGACTGATGTATGTAAATGAGTCCTGTATTGTGCTTCATGTGAGTTTCAAGCTGTGTTGAAACACTTCTATTTTCACTGTGAATGGCAAAGGCTAAACTCCAAAGATACTGTTTTTCACAAAATAATGCATGCAATTAGCTGTAAAAAAGCTGTTTTTTGCTGCTTAGTTTCCACATTTGGAATTGTATGGACTAGAAATTGTTAACAATGTTAACATTCTGTGTCACACTCTTTAATTATTTTATAAAAGTAGGGGAAATGTTATTGTCCATTGTATAGGCTCTTAATCTCCAACACATTCAGATCACTTGAAGGTATGTTGCTTTGAAGTCCATTCCCAAGGCATTTTTGGCATTGCATTTGTAAATTCCTGAGTTCATAAGGCTGGGATCCTGTATGACCAAACTGCCGTCCTCTGTCATGTGAATTCCACCCAGTGCAGTAAAGCGATTATTGGGCACAAGAGTGGTCCGTCCAGGCAGAGTCCAGGAAATGTCTGGTTTAGGAATGCCTGTAGCAATGCAATTTAGGGTCACTGGAGACCCCTTTGCAACCCTTGTTATAGAAGGGGGTGCATTAATGATCTGTGGAGGAAACACCATAATTGTCACTGGATATGACAGTGTTGAAGATCCAAATGTGTTAGTTGCTTTGCAAACATAAGTCCCTCGGTCAAACTTTGCAGTTTCTCGAAGTTGAAGGGTTCCATTAGAAAAGTAAGTGACTCGTCCAATAACCTGAGGCCTGTCCAATACCAGACCATTTGGCATAGTCCAGATGATGGTTGCTTGAGGCCAGCTATCCACTGTGCATGGCATGTTCAGTGTCTGTCCAAATGAAATCTTCATAGGCGCAGCTGTACCTCGAATTTGAGGTTTCCTGCCAGGTTCCAAAGCATAGCGCTTTTCTGCTTGTCCTGCTACATTCTTGGCCAGACAACGATAAACACCTTTGTCACTGAGCACTGGCTGAATAATGTGCAAAGTCCCATTTTCTAAGGAGTGAATAAACCTCTTAAGTTTCATGCCTGGAGCCAACACTGTGCTATTGGGCAGAATCCAGACAAACTCTGGCTTTGGCTTGCCTATGGCCCGGCACGCCAATGTGATATCATCTGCATCTGGTTTGAGGGATAAAACCTCAATATTTGGCATAGGAAAGCTTGGCTTTTCAGCAAGTGATGCGACTTCGAGGTCAATTGCTAGCCTTGCCTCTCCAAGGTAATTCTTAGCTACACACAGGAACTGACCTTCATCGGTTTTTCGGACACCTCTTAATTCGAGAGTACCATTCCTGTGGACTTGAAACCTGCCCCCCACATAAGGTGAAAGCAGGGACATGCCATATGATGTTGTCCATGTTATTTGAGGCTCAGGCATGCCCTCAGCTTTACAGTGGAGGAGCAGGGTTTGATAAAAGACAGCCAAAACTTTGCTCTCTGTCCGACCACTTTTTCCATTGATATGTGGCTCCCTGACCTCCACTTGCAGCCTCACGTTCTTAATGTCATCTCCAGCTGAGTTCCTTGCAACACATGCATACTTTCCCTGGTCAGCCATAGTCACCTTTTTAATGATGAGTGTCCCATCATTCAGTGTTTGGTATTTGACTGAAGATGATGTTATAATTTCATTGTTTGGTGAAATCCAAATTATTGTAGGTGGTGGTTCCCCTGTAGCATCACACTTCATCTGGGCTGCTTGGCCAAGAGGAGCCCAAAGAGATGTTTGATCTTTGGAGGCAATTCGAGGTGAATTTGGAATGACTTGGACGCTTACTTTCATTGCATCCTCTCCCAGTGTGTTCTTTGCATAGCATGTGTAATCACCCTCATCATTTTTCCCCATTTGTTGCAACAAGAGTGTGCCATTCTCAAATATAACATAGCGACGATTGCGAGTTCCACTGTCGTCTGACTGGAGAGCATTGTTTATTACTGTGCCATCAGGGAGGCTCCATGACACTTTGGGATCTGGAAGACCTGAGGCTACACAGTCCACAAGAAAGTTTTCTCCATTGGTAACTCTCTTCTGTTGACTACCCATGTTCTCTATCTTAGGTGGTTTCATCAGAACCTCCACATGAAACAGCTGCATATCTTCTCCGTTGGGCCTTTGATACATGCAGAGGTAACTGCCACCATCTTTCTCTGTTAGCTGCAGGATTCTCAGAGTGCCATTAGGGAAAGCTGTGATGTGTCTCTGAGGACTGGGGACAAAAATAGAGAAAAAGTCTGTTCACAACATTGTCATGCCTTGTTATTGAAAAGCCCTGTGAAAGCTGTGCCCTCTCTACCACCAGCATTTTCTCCTTTTTTGCATGATCAAAGTATTCTCACTTTCTTGACTGTTGTTATTTTAGTTCCAGCTTCGAGACAGTCTCGTTCTGTGGCAGTTTATAGCATTTTTTGGCTCACAGTAGTTTCAAAGCACAAAAAAAGTAAAAACAAGGTTTAGATAAACTTATTGTTTTAAAGCCCATTTACATATTTTCATCTAACTATTATATTTAGTTTTGTGATGAATTTATTGTGCACTGGCAGACTAAAGACTGTTGGGCTTCTCTGTGGAGAGATTATTCTAACTATTTCTCTGTAGAGCCCGTCTATTGGATTTAAGTTGGGTTGGACTAAATTGAGAAGGGTCTATTTGCAGACCCGCTGTACACCACTCATACGGTCACTGCCTCACTCGCAGCCCTGGATATCCCTGTTAAAAAATCAAATCAAATATTAACTAGATTATTCTGAAATAACATTTATATTTTAAGAGCTAATGAAAAACAAATGCCAGTGAACTGTAGGTACTCAAACAGAAGAGAATGTTGAATTCATTTATGCTAATGGTAAATTAATTGTGGTCCAATGAAAAACTTGTGTCTCCAAAACAGTGAGTTTACAGGGAAGTGCAAAAATGTTCTTAACTTTTTAAGAACATTACGAGGTGAATGTAAAATAAGAGTGATTAATGGTGATATTTGAGTGTTTTAATTGGTCTGTATTATCTGTATTTCCAGAATAATACAGAGTGTACAGAACAGCTACAGGGTTCAAATGAAAACTGAAAACTGAAAACTGAAAATGGACAAACACTGAGGTACATAGTTTTCATTGGACAAGGATAATATACCAGCAAGCAAATGAAATACAACACTTATTTCATGGTTCTCTTTATCTGTCATAAAACACATGAACGGGCACACTACATTAAAGAGCTCCTCTTCATACACCCGTTGTATTCAATTCTATGGCAATGATAGCATGGGTCTGACAGTGAGGGCTGAGAGTGCGGCTCTGACACCGAGTGACTGAGAACGCTGTACTATGGGTCTGCCACTGGATACTACCAATTAAATTTGGCCTGTCTAAAAGCTGTTTTCCCCAGCATACAACTGTGTTAATTAGTGTAAATTTGCTGGTCATACTGGGTATATGTTTGCTTGTTTAAGCTCATTTAAGTGAGCGCACGTGCCTGGAGCAGTGGGCACTCCTATCTACAACACCCAGGGAGCAGCTGGGCAGTTAAGTATCTTGGTCAAGGGTACTTGCCCTACCAGTTCAGATATTCAAACTGGCAACCTACCAGTCATAAGGCTGGTTCCCTAATCACCAGGCCACAACTGCCCCAAAGCATAAGTACACAGCATATTGTTCTGGCTCAGTCTGGCTATTGTTCTTTAGTACAGTTTAGCACCCCCTAGTCAATGAACAGAAAAAAAGAAAAATAATGAATGGGAAGTAACAGTAGCAGAGTACATTGGACTGTGTACCTAGAATCTGTTTCAATCCTTTTTGGTTTCCTCTATGTAATCCTGTAATTGCGATCTATCTTTAGTTCAGATGGAGTAAACTGTCAATGATACATGATTAATAGTATCTTTGTTAGTTTCGATGAACCTGCATATTCCGACTCATCCTAGGCTTGTAGATCTTCTGGTTGCCAGCTGTGGAATAACAGCATATACAGTATGCTGAATGTAAGAAAGTAGCACGTTTTTTTTAATGTTCATAATTATTTTCATGTATGCATAACTTATTCATGCATATTTGTACTTTCAGCTTCACACTGTTCATATGATCAAACACTTCACATTGTGATTCTGGGAGTCATTGCATGGAAGTGTTTAGCATTGGACAGGTGAGACAGTGAGGCCAGTACATGTGTGTTAAACATTATATAATCAGTCCGATCCACTGAATACATGAATTGAGTTATGAAATGTCCCCACTTTACTAAATCATGCAACAATGGCTATAATTAAATTCACATATCACCATATTCATTGGATTATCTTGTTGGCACAGCTAGAATTACATTTTTCTGCCAGTCATTCTGTGATCTGATGTCATACAGGCATTTTACTACAATTAATGTATATATATATATATATATATATATATATATATATATATATATATATATATATATATATATATATATATATATATATATATATATATATATATATATATGTACGTGTGTGCGTGTGTGTGCGTGTGTGTGTGTGTGTGTGTGTGTGTGCGTGTGTGTGTAATGTAGATATTCAATTCAACTGAAGTTTGAAAATGGAAACAGTTCCTGGATTAATTGTAGGGATTGTATTGTTTGGATCAGCAGGGCTTATTTGGGTTTCTCGTCTGATACTGCAGACTGTTTAAGCATTGTCAGACATTGTTTAAATTACAGTACTGATGTGCTGTAGCTTTTGAAGTACCAGTAATAGTGGAAAGATGTACAACTGCAAGTTGAATGATGAATGGTCATGCATGGTTTTAATTATCTCACACCAGCTGTGTTTTGGAAATGTCTCCTACATCACTGAATATCTGGCTGGTGGAGTATCTTTCTGTAGAAAGACTGATATTTTGATATTTATATTGTGGTGGAGAGGAAAAGGAAGCCACATCTCTAACTCTCCTGCCATTTCTCACAGAGATCATGTAAATGTTTGCGAAACTTCCTTAGTAAAAACGGCATAAAAAGAGGTGAAATGTTTACAGTGCATTGGTACCTGTAGCGATGTTCGAGCAGAACTTTAGATGGCAACCTCCACACAGTGCCCCTGTGTGGGCCAGTGGACTCTGGACAATGCAGGAATACTGTGGAGCCATACATGGCTGAGACACTGTGCTGCTGAGATGGACCTTTCCAGGGATCTGGAGATTGCTGCTTGACATTCAGATCGACCACCCTCTTAGCAAAGCCCACCGCGTTTGTGGCTGAGCATTCATATTTTCCTGCATCTGTAGGAGCAACACTTTTAATGTAAAGTGTGCCATTGGGGAAAATAAAGAGTCGTCTCTCAATGAACTGTGTGGGTTTCATTTGTGAACTGTCGGGAAGACCCCACTTAAGAAGAGGTACAGGTTCCCCTTTAGCTGTGCAATGCACATAGATGCTTCTTCCAATGTTTATATCTATACTCTCAGATGCTTCCTCTTTGATTGTTGGAGGCAATGCAGTCACATGCAGTTGGTAGGTCAAGGTGTCAGCCCCCGCGGCATTACTGGCAATACACTTATAGTCGCCTTTATTCGAAAAGTTTGCAGAGTGAACACTCAATGTTCCATTTGGAAACAGAGAAATAGGTCTGTCATTGACCACCACGTCCCGTACAAATGTTCTGTCTGGAAGAATCCAGGAGACCTGAGCTTGAGGCTTTCCGACAGCAATACAGTCCAAGCTGAATGGCTTTCCAAGGTACACAGAGACATGTTGGAACTTGGGGCCCTCTATTTTGGGGGGTTCAGTTTGTACAGCAAGAGTGACCACCATGCGATCTGAACCAAATTTGTTCTGTGCAGTACAAAGGTACTGACCTCTGTCCTGCAGCTGGACATTCTTTATAACAAAAGTACCATTTGGAAGTACCTCAAATCTCTGTCCATGTTTGGTGTTAGCTTGAATTGTAGCACCTGTGGAGGACATACAGAGAAGAATCAATTATTTCTTTTGCTGCATTAGTAGACTGAACAGAGCCAGGGGTTGCAATTTATTGCCTATTGAGTTTTAGTTGCCCTCTAAGTCATTCAACACAGCAGGGGGTTCATGCTTTACTCGGTGGACTGCTTTGAAAAATGTACTCATTTATCACCACTCTCTTTTCAAGTTTCTCCAACACTGATGGTCAGATAAACAAAATTGACTGCTAGATGTGTTCTATATTTGTTGATCTTTGGTGTGGCCATATTTGCAAAAAACCTGCTGAAGCTAACAATGGGCCTCATTCACCAAAATCGTCCTAAGAATTGTCTTAATTGTGTTGTTGAAAATGATCCAAACAAAAAGCGTACATCAGATTCATGATGTGTTTTTAAATGGCAGAATGTTTCACATAATGATTCTCTCATAATGTTGAATCCAACAGAATGAAACATTACCAAATGTCAGAATCTGGGTTTTCGTCAACAGTTGATGAAAAAGGTCCACTGTTTTGATATATATTATGTATACAGTGATTGAACATAAAATTAAAACCACTGAGAGATGAAGGGAATAACAATGGTTATCTGTTTACAGTCTCAATGTCTCAAGGGGTAGAATAAACATATTAGGCAGAAAGTAACCAGACAATTTTCATATGTTGGAAGAAAGAAAATGGGCAAGCATAAGAATTGGACCAACTGAGAGACAAGGCCCAGATTGGGATAGTTAGACAACTGGGTCAGAACATCTCTAAAACTGCAGTCCTTTGTAGTGTTCCTGGGATAGAGTGGTTAAATCTAAGACCATCCAATGAAACATTGACAGGGTCTTGGGCACCAAAACTCATTGATGTGAAACACGAGGACCCATCTCACAACTTACAGGAATTAATGGATCTGCTGTTCTGCTAATGTTCTGGTGCCATACACTACTAATGTTCTGGTGCCATACAGTGACCACTCCATCTGGCCAATCAGCACCCTGCAAGGTTTACGCATCATGTTTTAGTCCCTACTTGGCTCGATTGGAACCATGAGCAAACAGGTATTAAAAAGTACCTGCAACTAGGTACCAAATTTGCTTAATGGAAAAGCAAAAGTAGAAGTACCATGCAGTGGAAAAGTGCCATTAAGCTTTATGTTTTATGTTATGGCTAATAGGTGTATTTACTGTGTGATATCCATCAAGGATTCCTTTTCATAGAACAGATTCAAATTCCAATCATATGTTTTCAAAGTAATCATTCAAAATTACCCACCTGTGGACACTTTAGTCCAAGAGATATCAGGCTTGGGATCCCCTGATGCCTGACAGCGCAGGAGGACGTTTGCCTCTGCCATTGCAGATATGGTGACAGCATCTGTTGTAATAATCCTGGGTTTCACACCACTGCCCATTAGGTTGGGAAAGGGGAGTGGGGTGCTCAGTTTCTTTATTCCGAAATGGCTGTAGTGCCAGCGGTTGCCGTACAGAATGCTGGCTGTTGTGTGTGGCTTGCTGGTAGCTGCTACAATAGAAGGGGCTGTCACAGGTTTGTAGATATTTGGGATGTTGGGTTGAGGTTCCGGTTTTGGCTGATAAAATCCCGGTTTTGGAGTGACCAGCTTTCCCAGTTGTGCCAAGCGATATGCATCAAGCTGGGATTGCCTGTATCTGTTTCGAAGTCTGTTAAAGAGCAAATAGTCTCTAACTCTGGATGATGTGCTGATGTGTGGGGGAAGGACTCGGGGAACGGCAGTTGCTGCAGACCAAGGGATATAAGTAGTGGGCTCTGCTGTTTGTGCTGTGATTTCAGGTCGATTAGTTACCCCTGCATTCCTCCCCTCCGGGTGCAGCAAATGCCATTTTCTGTCAAGAGAGGAATGGTGCCTTGATCCATGAACTGTGGGCCAAAATGGGATGCGATTGGTATACGTCCAGGAGGGAGACAGAGTATAAGGCCTTGGTGTAATTGGCATTTGGTTTCTTTTCTGGGTTAACCATGGATGAACAGGCAAACCAGGACTCTCAGGTCCGAATTCTGAATGGTCCACTTTCTGTCTGTTGAAATTCTTCAGGGATGGTTTCACTGTAGTTTGTGGTTCTGCCTGTGTTGTTGGCGGTTTAATATTGGTGATTTCTATGTTAGTAGGACTTGTAACTAGTATTCGGTGTTTATCATTACTTGTCCAATCAGTATGTTCTCTGTTTTTATCATGAGTCAAGTGGGTTGTACTTGTGAGGGTTACTGATCCTTGATGTTGTTTGGTACCTTGAGATTTGTCAAGCTTTTCTTTTTGTGAGGCAGAGGAATCTGGTTTTAGACTGTCTGTAACCTGAGGGTCATGCTCACTTAGAATTTGTGACTCTGTGATAAGTTTACTTTCAGTAGGTTTATATGTCATTTGCACATGAGTGTCCAGGAGCTTGTTGGCTGATTTAGGAAATACCGTAGTGGATGGGGTTGTGAATGTTACTTTAATTGTAGCTGGTGGAGGGCGAGTGGGTCTTTGTGGACGGAATCTTCTTGAGCCAGGTCTTCTGCCATATGGCCTTCGTCTTTGGCTTGAAATAGGGTTGCTATTTGACTGTATTCTTTCTTGTATTATGTGTATCCCTGTCTTTTTATCTGGCTGTGGCTTTACATGCTCCACGTTGGAGTTTATATTGGGTAATGTGGTTACATAATGTTTGACTGTGCTCAAATTTGGAATGTTGGAATCGTCAGTCTTTTGATGCAGCTCTCTTTGGGCTGAACTGTGATCTATATGTCCTCTTTGAGGTGGCTGAACCACCTGTTGATTACTGATATCATTTATATGCGTAATAGTGGTGACACTGCTAGGTGCTGTAGTAGGAGATGGAGTCATGGGTGCTGGAGTTGTTGTTGTAGTCGTCACGCTTGTCACTGCCACAGTTGTCATAATGGTCTTTGGTTGCATGGTTGAAACTTTAGCAGTAGCTTTTGCCAACATTTGTGCCCAGCGACCTGGGTCAAGCTCTTTGACAGATTTATTTGGTTTCCTCACATTCTCATTGATCCTCTTTCCTTTAAAACCCTGTCGATGAATTCCACCAGAACCCCTGTGTTTTCCATCCCCTCTCTGTGGTGTTTGTTTTGAGTTTGGCCTTTTAATTTCTTGGTATCCTGATCCCTCTGTGTCCTCATGATCAAATACGGGTGACTCTTCCTTGATCCTGCTAATGTCGGTCAGGTCTTCATCTTTTTCTCCAGTTACAACAACCAGATGAGACAACATATCCGCCCCGTAAAGATTAGCTGCTAAACAGCTGTATTCCCCAGCATCCTCATGCATCACTTTTTTAATGATAAGTGTATTATTTTGTGACACATATATTCTTCCCCTTGCATCAGATGCTTTTAGAATCTCGTGATTTGGTAGGTACCATCTGGTCTCAATCGGCTGAGATGAAGTTACTGAACATGGAAGACTCAATGACTCCCCATTCTCCACAGATATCTTCTTTCCATTTAAATCACTGGGACTGAGAAGTCGTTCCCTAACCATAAGCCTATAGGAAACTATGTCCACATCTGTCTCTGTTCTAAGAAAGCAGTGATAAAGGCCACTGTCGGACAGGCTTGCGTTTTTGATGACTAATCTATTATGCTCAGATACAATTCTTTGGGAATCAGACTTTTCTAAAGTAGTTAAATCAGGAAGCATCCACTCCACAGTCTGATGTCCTGAGCTTAGCACATTACAGTCTATAGCGACCTCAGAGTGCTCCAGCACTGCTTGAATCCTCCCTGGGGCTCCTCTTGTGATCAAAGCCCAAGACGAAACTCCATCTTCTTCCTCACCCCTTCCACTGATGTGCTTTGATATGAAAGTAGAGAAGTTCAACACTAGCTTTTTTGTTGTGGTCTTGCGCCTGTTCAGCTGAAGAGTGACCTTGGGTTGCAAAAGCCATGCTGGTTCAGCCATTAGATGTCCTTTGAGTTCAGTGAAGTAAGGGGAGTCCTCACTGGTGGTTTGGGAATACTGAAAAGTCACCTTTGAAGTGTTCTCGTGCCTTGCTCCTCGCTCCAGAATGGCTGGACTCTCATAGTAGTAGGCGACTAGCCTCCACAGGTTCTGGAGAGCGTCCCTGTCAATTTCGCACTCAAGCAGGGTCTGCAGGGTCACATTCACTGCCACCTCTCCCAGTCTTTTCAGCTGTTCCCATGCCATAGACGTTCCTTCTACTGGACGAGTAACATCGCAAGCCACATGGGCCCTGTTTCCATGGCTGTCAGACAACATGAATGTCAAGTGGCCGAGAGGATGCTCCAAGTCCTTGATGTAAGGAAGGTCTGGCTCTTGGTCATCCCAGGCGCTACTTTCTCCAATTTTCAGTGGGGACTGAAGAGTGGGTCTGTCACAGGAGAGCTGGTGGGATGAAAGCTCAAAAATCTGGCTGTTGTTAAGGGGCTGTGGTGAGGTGCACATTGCACAGTTTTCAGCAGCTGCAGAGTCTCTATCCTTTTTGCACTTGATAACTCCTGCAGAGACAAAGTGCAAAACTTGCTTGACCAACAGTGCATGTGGAAAAGATTCAGGTCAGTGGTTTGTTACAGTGATTTTGTTATTTTGATGTCAATGAAATTAGATTTATTTCTAAATGACTGCTCATAAATGAATGTACAAATTTAATCAGATCAGCAGTTTTCATACTGATTAATTATGGAGTGGATCACAACAACAACACAGGAAAATACAGGGCATTGAAATAGAAAGTGACAAAGCAAGAAAACAGTGAAAGAAGCCTACAATGTTGCTGCTCTTGAGCTTGGTGCCACAGTATTGAAGGTGAAAGTATCTGTGTTAAATCAGGGTTTAATTTAAAGGGTTTTCTTGGAAAATGGTGTGCTGCCCCGCAGGTGTTATTTAAAGATTGATCCAGTTTTTCCAACCACTTTAAAATATGCTTGTTCTAGTCCTATTGATTGTACTGGGGGTTATACAGCCTATACAGCCCCTTCTTAAAAATAATTGTTTTTGAGCAGTATCATAAAAGAGCTACTATTATTTCTAAATAACCTTTTCAAACCATAAGCATGAAGAAATTCTTTAAGGTCCTTTGTATAATGTAAAGGTTCTACAGTAAAACTTTAAAAGCATATTCACCCTTACAATGGTACTTGAAAAATTTCTGAATGTTCTTTTTTTTGCTGTCATCAGATCATAAAAGTAGTTGGAGATAGGAGATCCAAATCAACCAAATGAGACAAAATATTACACTATTGAGGAATATTACTGAGTAAATTTGAGTGGCAAAACTATGTGAACCTTTGCTTTCAGTATCTGTTGTAAGTATCAGTATCATTATGCAGCAATAACTGCAACTAAGTGTTTCTGGTACCTGTTGGTCCTACACATTTGCTTGGGGGGATTTTAGCCCATTCCACCTTATTTCCATTATGATGGTGGGTTTCATCCCATAAACTGACTGTTTTAAGTTCTTTCACAACATTTAAGGTCAGTACTTAATTAAATAATATTTTCTTCTTCTTTCACCATTGGTTGTTTCTTAGAACCATTTGGGTTTAGGGTCATTGTCATGCTAGGACACCCATATTCTTTTGAGATTTAGCTAACAGACCAATTTCCTGACATTTTCCTGTCAGAATTTGCTGGTAATCCAGAATTGGCAAGCCGTCTTATCTTAGACCATAGACAGAAAAACATGCCCAAAATATGATACTACCACAGATGGAATAGGGTTTTCTTTTTGTTCCAAACATAAACTTCACATTTAAACCAAAAATATCTATTGGTCTCATCTGTCCACAAAATGCTGCTGGTCAACCAGGGTGAGGCTAATAATGATCTCAAATATCCTTCATCTTCCACAATCTGCCTGTGTCTATCCGTGTAAAAAACATAATATTTTTTATGGAACTAAAGTGTTTGTTTTTTCTCTCTCCATGACCTTAATTTTAAGGTCAAGTAAAACATCTTGAATTTCAACAGATTACAATTCATGTCAAGGTGCACAGATCTCACCCTCATGCTTCTTGTTCCATTCTAAGAGCCAGCGGACCTGGCAGTCACAGGTCCAAAGATTCCCATGCAGAGAGAGGACCTCTAGCTTAGTCAGGTGCTGAAGAGTGCCAGGCAGCATGTACTCCAATAAGTTATCTGCAAGGTGAAGGTGTCGCAGGCTTGATCCCCAGAAGGTACCCAGGACAGAGAGGGTAGTGAATGTGTGTGGATGCAGGTCCTGCAGCTTGTTTCCTTCCAACTGAAGCAGCTTTAGTGAAGTTAATCCATTAAAGGAGAAAGGTTCGATGAAGCTGATTTGGTTGTGGTCTAAGTGAAGGCGCACCAAGCTGGTCAGGCCCTCGAACATACTGGGGTCTACTGACTTTAGTTTGTTGTAGCTAAGCTTTAATATCTGGAAGAATACAAATGGAGAGTCAGTGCACCTTCAATTCCACTTTTTAAGGTGGAATAAGAGACCGTAGGTGAGACAGTAGTGAGTAAGCAGAGAAAGAGGTATATCTCCTATGACCTTTAATACAGATTTAATTAGAAGAGAACACTAGATTTGTTTCTCCGACAGTACATCAGTTATATACACACATACCTGAAGGTAGCGTAAGTGGTAAAAGGATCCTGAAGCCACAGAACTGATGTCATTTCCATGCAGCATCAGCATCTCTAGTTGGTGCAGGTTCTCAAAATCTGAGGGTTCCACAGCTACAATACTATTATATCTATATATGAGAGGAGAAGAGATCATAAATGAGGATATATATTAGGATAAATGATCTTTTATCTATTATATTATGCTTTTGAAAGTGCCCTTCGCCACACTGGACTTGGATACCTGTTAATTCATTGTTTGCTCACAGGATCTTATCCTGTTCTCCACTCTCCACAGAAGACTTTCTACTACATTTTGGAGCATTGCTGTGAGGATTTGATTTGCATTCAGCAACAAGTGCATTAGTGAGGTCAGGATGTTGGATGGTCACCACCCCTCCTCATTCAGAACCCTTCAGCACACCCCAAAAATATTGGATAGAACACCTTCATTCCAGAGGACAGGGAATTTGGTTAAAATTGAAGGATGTATGGATAGGGCTAAAAGGAGACAATCTGCTTCTGTCTGCCAAAATCTACAGCATGGGAGAAACATCCCCTTTCAGTGTCACGGTGATTTAAACACAAGGCCAAACAGAACATTTCTCCATTTCTCTGCAAACAAATCCTTGGTTCTCCACATTGACAGTGTAGGAAAAGAAAAGCCTACCCCAGGTTGACTCTCTCTGTGTCCTTAGGCAGACTGCGTGGTGGGGAAGGTAAATGGCGGAAGGTGCAGTGCACCTCCTTCGGGCTGGGGCAGCTGCAGGATCGTGGGCATGCACACAGATATCCAGGCAAGAGGAAGATGAGGAGGAAGGGCAGCAACAATGCTGCTTTGAGCCAGGTATCGGGGACACCCAGGGGAGCCATGGCTCTCTCATGCCATCCTCTGACCTGGGGAGAATAAATCTGTGTAAGTATGGGCCCAAGTGCTATTTGGAAGATATTCCAAGTTCATAAATAGCCGAGATGCCAGTGTAAGATAATGTAGCATGGTTTTATGAATCCCCAGGATGATAAACTAGACCAGGGTAGGTACGCCCATTCCTGCCACTTGAAATCTGATTTTCTTAATTACAGGAGCATAAAGCATCTCATAACAGTGAGGTATTATCTCATAATCAAATGAAATTGTTCACAATGACATAGTATCTCAAAAAAAAAAAAGAAATCATATACCAGTAATGAGAAAGAATCTCAAAACTATGAGAAATCCTCTAAAAAATGTGACTCAAATTATGACTCAGTGACTCAAAATACTCATTGTCTTGAAATGTTTATCTCAAAATAGTGTCTGAAAATAATGACTTTGCATCTCAAAATAAAGAGCTGGTGTCTCAAAAATAATGATAGTTTCACAACAAAATAAGATAGAATTGCAAATAATGAGACTGTATCTCAAAATAATGAATTGGTATCTAAAAATAATGAGAAATCCTCTTTAATAAATACTTTGAAAGCACCTCAAAATAACAAGAAAACTCAAAATAACCTCTCTCTTAAAATTACTTGGTATATTAAAATAATGCATAACAGTTGGTTTATTAATGGAAAAAAGTTCTGAATTTTAATATTGTAAGTGATGAGAATGGGCTGCCATATGAGGGGGCCAGATACAGTAGGAATTAGTTGTGATAGCTCAGCTATTGCTCTCATTGTTTTGACAAATCAACTCAATAGCAGAGCTACAGCAACAAAATATTGAGATATTATCTCAAATCAATGGCATCATCATGAAACAATGAGGTGGTATTTCAAAATTATGGCAGCATTACAAAATAATCACATAGCAATTGGCAAAATAATAAAAAAAATTCTAATGAAGTTCTGCAATTTTCATTTTAAGTGATGGGAGTGGGCCTCCATAGCAGGGGGAGCAGATGTGCTAGAACGTTGCTCTTGCTTTTAAACCAGATGTTTTGGCCTGGGTACCTTTCATCACTGCTTTGTGCAAGACATGGTGACATCCCTATTTAAGCATGACTCACTGACCACAGAGAACTTCGCATGACATGGTTGACTACTGTGTTTGGCAAGTGTCATGTGGTAGAGTCATCCTGGTAGGTCAGGCCTTTTTAAAAACAGCTCTCAGGAGGGTCTGTATTAATTGAGAGCTATCTGTGAGCTGCGTCAACACAGCATTAATAATAATGTGAATAAATAATAAATGGAAAAATGCAGCATAAACGGGGGAGTTTATTTTGAAATACGCTTCACATTTCTGCTGTGTATTGTGCAACAACAGCGAAGTGAGATATTCAGTGTCACGTCTTTCCGCCCACTCAGAACTGCTGAGTCCTCACGAAATAAATCACCCCTCAAGATTTTTTTCTTAGGAAGAACACATTAGTTTCATACCGCAAGCCTCTGCTAGCAAGCCCTCGACAGCCCAATTACACCAACAATCTTTAAGAGGATGATGACAAGCGCAGGGCTTCCTAAATGCCAAAATATTTAGACTCCAGGGCAGAGAAAGTCAGTGAGTCCCACATCTTGTTTTTTTTTTTTTACTTGTTCTCTAGCTTCAGTCATTTCAGGGATCCTACATTTAGAGGGTGAACATGGCCAAAATATGAGGGTTGATTTATTTGCCTGTCAGTGGCACGATAATGACCCATGATGATCCGGATAATTCTGGAAAATGCGCTCCTCCGGCTGCACCAGCCACATGCTGGTAGCATTATCTCGCTTTGACTGCAGCAGGGGAAGAGGAACCACTAAACATGTTAAACCAGCCTGTTATGTGGTCAGCACATTTAAGGTGTAGAACTTATTAGTAGTGGATTTCATACACTACCACAAGTTTGGAACTTTTATAGAAGTTGTAATACCATGGTTTTGGCCTCCTTGGTCAGATCACACATTTTAATCATTTATAATGGGAACATACTTTGTATGGACATAAGTAATGGGACACATGCTCATCCATTGATGAAATCAAGGGTCCTGAAAAAGGTTGTCCTGCGTTTGTTGGAGCAAAGTCTTGCAGCATTGCTATGAGGATTTGATTTGTTCAACTTCGCAAAATGCTTGTTGGAATTCCTTTTCATATGTTTCTTTCAGATTCACTGTCTGTTCAATAGATACTTGAAAAAAAAAATAAAGAGACCGTTTTAATGATTCACATAAAGAGAGCAATTATAAGCCAGGTTTATGAGTTCGATATGTCTCATCTATGTACTTTTGGAGCTTGATATATCTTAATATAGAAAAATAACAGTAATAGAAGAAAATAATAGTAATTTAATTCTACTGGGAAAGCCTGTTCCTACTTTCCTGTTTTAGAAATTGTGTTCAGTTGGACCAGATCCCAGAAAGCATAAAGATCACAGATCTGTAGGAAAGCTTAGTGCATGTGTGGCTCACTTCACTGCAGAGAATGCTGCTGTTTTACACCATGAGGAGCTTTTAGGGCTGAATAGGTTCCACAACTGAACTGCTTCATCTGTACACTGATGTTTAAATAGGAGCCAGGATCCCTTATGGAATATTCCTGTTTTCTGTTAGATGAGGCTTAAAAGCCTACATATGTAATGGGAGTCAGTCATATGCTTCTTATATCTAACATATGCTGTTATATAAACGTTTCACACAAAGCTTAGCTTTTGTGGTCAGACTTTTGGTGTTGTTCAAAGGCTGGTTCCAAGCCAAAGGTAGAACTTTCCTTTCCTTGCCTTGTGTAAAGCACTGGCCATTTGCCCACATGTTAACAATGAGCTATGACCTTCTGATCTTTTTATCATGTCACCTGCCTTGCACTCGAGTCCCTCTTAATATGAACCAACTGTGTGTTAGTGTGAAATCCTAATATGAAAAGATTAAGCCAGACCTTTTTCATGTATATTTAGGTGGGAAAGAAATAACTAATGAAAACCTTTGTCTTTTTAAATACATTAAAACATATGGATATTTTAAATGGATGTAACTAAACTCATAAAACCCCACAAAACTGAAGAAATAACTTTCCCAATCATTTGCAAAATGTTATTTACTGAAATGCAATTTGCTTTTGAGGATTTTTTTCACATGTATTGATTTAAAAAATGGCAAGAAATAGAATAAGGAGCACATTAGCTGCAGATGATTAGAACACGGTTAGAGAAGAGCCTGCATTTTGGAGGAGCTGGTTTTATTTATACCACAAACATTTAGGCTATGTTCACATTACCAGGCTGCTGTTACTGAAATTCATTTTTTTTTATTTAATGTGATCCAATTTAGATTTTTAAGGATGTGTGGCCATCAAATCCATTTTTTTGAGACATTTTCATATGTTGTTGTCCTAGATTGGATATGTATCTGAATTGTGGACATGCTATATGAATGTGAATGGTCAGATTAGATTTAATGCATGTGCTTGGAGCTGTTGCTGACGGAGACCAAAAGTCAAATAGAAAAAATGTCTGTACACTCGGTGGCTGATATGAATAAGGTGAAATCAAAATACTCCCCCTAATTTTAAATCACCGATAAAATCTAAAACAAATATATTTTGTAATGCTTGATTCAATAATAACCCCTCATATTAAGGAGGGGTTTCCCCCACATGCAGGTCAGTCCGCCTCCACTCACAGAGTAACCAGAACAATTATTGTCTGTTTTGGTTGAAAGGAGGGACTTTATCTAGAGATTTGAGAGTTTGAACCCGTGACTGTTTTCTTTAATTAAAACACCTCTGCAGAGGTGAGATGCATAAATGTATGAACGTTTGCATGCATGCTGCTTCAGGGATAGGTTCATTCACATTACAGCTGCTCCAAGCTGAGCAAAATAAGGCTTGTAAAGTAACCTTTTTTGCTCTTTTTTTGTGTTGAAGTGAGTGGTATCACTATGAGCAGATCCAAAGGGCTCTCTGTGGCTCTCTATGGAAAGAAAGTTGTTGAAGCATGTGAGTCTGGGAAGGGATTTACAAGGATCTCCAAACAATTAGAAAATCAGCTGATCCACTGTCTGGAAGATCATTTAGTGGTGGACATATTTAAAACAACAGCCAATATGGCCAGCTCAGGCTGTCCCAACAAGTTCAGCCCAAATGCAGACTGCAAGATCATTAAGTCTCCAACAATCTGAAAATGTCATCACAGGACATACAGGTAGCTCTTGCCAGAGCTTGGTACAGCATCTGCCATCAGAAAAAGACTGCATACGCTTGATTTCCATGGGAGCAAGGAGCAATTCTTTGCTGTCTTAAAGAAGTTTGCCTGAGCACACCTGGACATATACCAGGACTTCTGGAACTATGGGCTTCCAACACATGAATCCTGAGTCTTCTGTCTTGCTTGAGTCTTGAGTCATGCAAATATTAATATACTGGAGTTTTTGTAGAACCTCACTGGCAAATAAGTGTTCGCTTGCAAAGTTTAATTGTACTGCAAAGCTCTCTTCGTCTTCCAAATGAATTAACATTGACATTAACATTTTAGGACATGATGAAACAGTTACTCTGAAGTAGGTCTGAAGCAAAATCATTGCATTACTAATCCTCGTCCAGTGATCAAACAGATCTCAACATGAATGAAAATGAGACTAATCAAATCTGCATGGAATCTGCCCTACCTTGAGATTGGAGGTATGAAATGAGTTGGCTTATCAATCTCTTCAGTCTGTGTTCATAAAGCCAGAACTTGGTCAAGATTACTCTGTTGTTTTCTTGTGTTTTCCTGTCCGATCCTAACCAAGCGAAGCCCGCTATGCGTTTGGAGTGATGGAGTGTTAGCTGGAGAGTCTCACTCTCTGCCTCCAGAAGTCCAAACCCTCCACATCTGGAGAAGTGCTTAACTTTCCTCCACTCTGTTCCGTGGAATGCTGCTGCTGAACTTGGCTTCAGTCCACCCCCTCTCTCTCTCTCTCTCTCTCTCTCTCTCTCTCTCTCTCTTTCTTTCTTTCTTCTACAGTTGCTCCCTCTGTTACCTGTGGCTCCTGAATGGTGGGTGTAGCCATTTATCTGGATCTTCTCCCACCCTCACATGCACACTCACAGACACACCTGTGTTAACATTCAACCTCTCGCTTGTCTCCTTTCATCATTTGTTTCAAGATACTGACACTGTTTTAACTCCAGATTCTTTGGTCTGATTGTGTAATTCAGTTTTGATTGGTCATCTGATTTTCTTTTTCTCATGTCACGAGTGGGCTTCAAAATTTGATGATACTTCATGTACACTAGTAACACCAAACCAACCACACAGAGTACTACAGCAACCATTACCAACATCCTAGAATCCAGACACCAAAGCAACCTCCTGGCATACCATAACAACTGCTTAGCAGCCACCTAGTTACAACCTAGCAACCATGGGAGGCACAACAGCAACCATTTAACCAAAATACTCCCTAGTTACCACACAGTAACTGCCACAGCAACCACATTAGAAGACCTCAGCAACCACCTTGCACACTCTAGCAACCACTTTGCAACACCAAAGTAATCACCTGGAATTATATTCACCTCACAACCACCTAGTAAACATTTGCTAGTAAACAGCAAAGCAACTATTTGTCAACTCATTGTAACCAGCTTGCAATGCCCTAGCAACCACTAAGTGGCCACCTAGCAACCAATGAATAACACCATATCAACCACCTGGGATTCCACATCAACCATGGAACCCCAAAGGAACCACCAGGGAAACTATTGCAACTCAATGGCAACACATGATTCATTGAGTAGGTACAGTGGGGAAAATAAGTATTTAGTCAGTCACCAATTGTGCAAGTTCTCCCACTTAAAAAGATGAAAGAGGCCTGTAATTGACATCATAGGTAGACCTCAACTATGAGAGACAAAATGTGAAAAAAAAATTGAGAAAATAATTTTGTCTGACTTTTAAAGAATTTATTTGCAAATAATGGTGGAAAATAAGTATTTGGTCACCTACAAACAAGCAAGATTTCTGGCTGTCACAGACCTGTAACTTCTTTTTTAAGAGGCTCCTCTTTCCCCCACTCATTACCTGTATTAATGGTACCTGTTTGAAGTCGTTAACAGTATAAAAGACACCTGCCCACAACCTCAAACAGTCACACTCCAAACTCCGCTATGGTGAAGATGAAAGAGCTGTCGGAGGACACCAGAAACCGAATTGTAGACCTGCACCAGGCTGGGAAGACTGAATCTGCAATAGGCAAGCAGCTTGGTGTGAAGAAATCTACTGTGGGAGCAATAATTAGAAAATGGAAGACCTACAAGACCACTACTAATCTCCCTCGATCTGGGGCTCCACGCAAGATCTCAGCCCGTGGGGTCAAAATGATCACAAGAACGGTGAGGAAAAATCCCAGAACCACAAGGGGGGATCTAGTGAATGACCTGCAGAAAGCTGGGACCAACGTTACAAAGGCTACCATCAGCAACACACTACGACGCCAGGGACTCAGATCTTGCAGTGCCAGACGTGTCCCCCTGCTTAAGCCAGTCCATATCCAGGCACGTCTGAAGTTTGCTAGAGAGCATTTGGATGTTCCAGAAGAGTATTGGGAGAATGTCATATGGTCAGATGAAACCAAAGTAGAACTATTTGGTAAAAACACAACTCGTCGTGTTTGGAGGACAGTGAATGCGGAGTTGCATCCAAAGAACACCATACCAACTGTGAAGCATGGGGGTGGCAACATCATGCTTTGGGGCTGTTTCTCTGCAAAGGGACCAGGACGACTGGTCCGTGTACATGAAAGAATGAATGGGGCCATGTATTGTGAGATTTTGGGTGCAAACCTCCTTCCATCAGCAAGGGCAATGAAGATGGCTGGGTCTTTCAGCATGATGATCCCAAGCACACTGCCAGGGCAACAAAGGAGTGGCTTCGTAAGAAACATTTCAAAGTCCTGGAGTGGCCTAGCCAGTCTCCCGATCTCAACCCCATCCAAAACATTTGGAGGGAGTTAAAAGTCCGTGTGGCCCGCCGACAGCCCCAAAACATCACTGCTCTAGAGGAGATCTGCATGGAGGAATGGGCCAACATACCAGCAACAGTGTGTGCCAACCTTGTGAAGACTTACAGAAAACGTTTGACCTCTGTCATTGCCAACAGAGGATATACAACAAAGTATTGAGATGAACTTTTGTTATTGACCAAATACTTATTTTCCACCATTATTTGCAAATAAATTCTTTAAAAGTCAGTCAAAATTATTTTCTCAATTTTTTTTTCACATTTTGTCTCTCATAGTTGAGGTCTACCTATGATGTCAATTAACGGCCTCTCTCATCTTTTTAAGTGGGAGAACTTGCACAATTGGTGACTGACTAAATACTTATTTTCCCCACTGTACATTTAATGCGTTACAGAACTTGACTTGAGTAAGTGGGTCCAAAAAAACATTTTTTAAATGAACAATTGAATGCATTTTGCTTTTTGCAAACAGCCAAAGAACCTTAATATTCTCTTAAGAATACAACAAATGAGGAGCCCCAAAAAACCCTGTCAGTGTTCTCTTGCACTATCAGAGTTCCAGTTAATACTTTTAGTCTGGGGTTATTTGCCAGTGCTGACAGCAGTGCTGTGGGAATGGAGGGAGAAGCCTGTTTGTGTAAGGTGAGCCATCGCCCCCGCGTGCCCTCCCCTTACTGTGGAGCCAGATCACACACATTCCTCTTGTGTGTTCAACAATAGTGGCAAAACAGCACCAATTATTGAGTGCAAGCAAAAGAGGCAGCGTAAATTGAGTTTAAAAGGTGCCTTATAGCGGCGTGGAAGCAAAAGACCAAAGCCAGTGAATACTTTTTTGTCATTACAGAGTCTAAGCTTTTGTGCAGGATTTGAGAGGAGGGCTATGTTTTGTGTGTGTCATTGCAAGCATAGCTCCATCTCATTTCAGCCTTTTGACTGCTGTCTATTGTCTTCAGCAAGGATATCAACTGCATTATCGAACGGTGCCGTGTGTATTCACATCTCAAGGTTTCTCAAGGTCTCTCTTAGGGTGTGTGAGCATGAGTGAGAGTGTTTTGGCCCCAGGCTTTTGGGCTCACATACGGCACTAAACAACAGGCCAGACAGCACCCAAATTAATTTGCCAGCTGCAGCCCAAAAAAAAAAAACAAGGTTGGAATGATGAAAAGTGTACATTTCCTCTGCTGTCGAGCAGAAAGGAGGGCCTGTGTGCTTCCAAACGAAGCAACACAGTCGCAATGAGGAGCACAGACTGCGATATTCAGTGTGCTACTGTGAGTGCAACAACAGTCTTGGAAGCAACTAGAAGCAAATTCAATTCACAGACCTTGCCTGAAAGATAGATTCTGAATTAATCACTTTTTTCTCTAGGTTTTTTGTTTCAAACCTCGAGGCTTTGCAGGGTTTCATATGCATGAACACCTGATGTTTTTCATGGACTTGTGAAGACCTACAGTAATTCACATTAAGTGAATCTGTCCTCTGAATATGCATTAAGTTATCAGATTTGGCATATAACTGACTTTCCTCTGTTCTGGACAATAGCTTACTTTAAGGTTAGAAATGGTGTTTCGATTAAGGCTTGGTTGAGCACTCTTATGCATGGTTTGGACTCCTGGTTAACTGCACCCTCAGGAGGTGTACTAATTCTCCTCAGTCTTTCTATTGCATGTGGATTTGGGGCGTTTTCCTAATACTCCCAGGCCAGAAATGTTTTGACTTTGTAGGAAAACCAGCTAAAAAGAGAACTAACCTCCTACAGGACCAGCAAAATGATCCTGAAATATTTTGGCAGATCACTGATGAAAACAAATAGGACGAAATGAACCAATTTATTTAATTCGACTCAAAGTAATGCTTTGAATCAAAATGCAAAGGAAAATAAATTGGTTTGATCAGTGCTGCTCAAAGTGTGGTCAGTGAGGATGCTTTATTTGGCCCACCTGCCAGATTTCACCCTATCATTTACATTCACACCTTTTTGCTGACAATCAGGAAGAAGAACCCTAGTTTAGTGGGGAAGGCATTGTTCATTGCTCTGGTACACTTACCACCCATCCAATAACCCAATGAGAGAACAAGCATATTGTTATACTATATTGTGAAAGACAGAATCAAAACTCACTGATAGGAAAAAAAAAAAGCTATTTTCCCCCAAAAGACAAAACAGATCAACATTTCTCCATAATGTGAATCTTATAGTTGTTCTATATATTGTATCAGAATTATATTGTATCAGAATTTCATTTCCAGGGTGTTGCTAGGCTGCTGTTATATGATAACTAGGGTGAATAGTCTTTTGCTAAATGGTTGTGGTGGAATTGCTAGATTTTTGCTGTGGAGTTGCTTAGTGGTTGCTAAGGTGCAGCCACTGAGTTTCCCTGGTAGTTCCTTTGGGGTTAGGTGGTTTATTATGAATCCCAGATAATTGATATGGTGTTATTCATTGGTTGGTAGGTGGTTGCTTAGTGGTTGCTAGGGTGTTGCAAGGTGGTTCCAATGAGTTGATAAGTAGTTGCTATGGAATCCCATGTGGTTGCAATGGTGTTGTAAAATGGTTGCTAGAGTGTGCAAGATGGTTGCTAAGGTTTTCTAATGTGGTTCCTGTGGCAGTTACTGTGTGGTAACTAGGGTGAGTGTCAATTAACAATTTTGTGAACTTGGAGCATTTCCAGGTGGTTTGGATTGTTTTCACATAAGGAAAAGTCTGAGCATACCAAAATGCATCACAAAAATGTGCCACATTCTCTCTACTAATTGGTCAGACATGTCTGGAGCAGGAGCAAAAAGGTGAATAGAGGAAGCAGGCACTGTGTTGTTCACAGCTGTAGTGATGATCTTAAACTGTACCTGTAGAACTGTTTAGCTCATTATACCTGATAGCTGGGTTGGATTAGGGCCGGAAAACATTCTTACCACAAATTGAGCACAAATCACTTCACAGTTTGGAATTGGACTGAAACCATCTCCTCTAAAGGGTCTTGGTGTGATTGTTTTGGTCTGCGTCTGAGAAAAAGTGCAGGTGAGAAAACACCCTAAAAGGAAATAACTTAGTGGAGCCACATTTGTTTAATTAAAAACGAGGATAACCAATGCCCATTTGCTTTTCCCTTGTATATGCAGGCATAATAAATTCATAAATCAAACTTGCACATAACAAAAATTACCTGAATGACACTCAAACTGAAACAATAACAATAACTGTGTGAATATGACTTAAATATAATGCTGTAAAGCTGTTATGCCCTTGTTATATACATATATTATATTACTTTTTGCCAAATACAAAATACAAAGGGCCATCTTGCCCGGTGCCATCTTTAACCATATGTATTTTGTAGATAATTTCATCTTCAACTTGCTTAACTGGTCACACTAACAGTCATTTTGACCAGGGGTGCCCAAACTTTTGCATGGCACTGTACATATCACACAGCCTCAGCCATCATGAACCACACACTTTTTTACTTTACATATTACACTAGTAAATGCACTTCTAATGGTGGTGCACAACAGTTATAACCATTTGCTGCAGAAGTATGTGATATGGGACACAGCCTCATTCCAGTCCCATTAAGTGTCTTATGTTATATCCATACTGTATATTTACTGGACTAGCTTTTGCTGGTAGCTGGTTTCAGATGTTCAGAAGTTGGTGGGTGAAATGCAGATCATCTGGGTGAAAACTATATACTATATACTGGTACATTAGCAGGTTAATCATACAGGGGCAGACACACCCACCCTCCTCTGCAAACAGGAGGATCTGCAGTAGAAGTGGTCTCCAGCTACAGGTACTTGGGTGTGCACTTGAGTAACAACCTCACCTGGGGCAAAAACACTTCCAGTCTAATCAGGAAGACACATCAGCAGCTCTACATCCTCAGGCATTGGAGGCATGCAGGAGTGAGAGTGCAGCCTTCACCTCCTTTTATAGAGGTGTTGTGGAGAGTGTTCTGTGCTGCAGAGAGAAAAGCTCTGCAGAGGGTGGTGAAGGCTGCACAAAGGACTGTAGGAGTCAGCCTCCCCACCACCATGGACATTTACACCTCCAGATGCAGGAAGAGGGCCACCTGCATCATGAAGCACACACACACACACACACACCCTTTTTGCCCTGCTTCCCTCAAGCAGGAGGTTGCGGAACAATAAGTGCAGAAGCACTAGACTGAGAAACAGCTTCTTCCCTGAACCTGTAAGACTCTGTAATTGGACACTTGACACTTTATCCTTGCTGCTGTTTATTCATGCTGCTTTTAGCATAAGTTGCTATATTCCCAACCATCTACTCACAACTGTGACTCATGTTCTTGTTGTCTTGTTGTTCAAATGTCTCTGTGAATATATTCATAATGTTAGAGGAGTGTCCTCTTTCACTATGGATTAAGCTCATATCCACTTCTCACACAGACTACACACCCCTTTCTTTGTGAAACATTGGATGATATTCTTTTGTCTTTTATGTCTTTCTAGCTTTAGGAAGATGATACATGTTGCCCCACCACTACTTCTCACGCACAGTTCACCTCAAGCATGTATCATTCACCTGGACTGTGATGAACCATTTCATTTAACTGTGTTTAATTGGTGGAATTTAAAATGTTTCTAATGTTGTAGTTAACAGATGTGACCTAGTGATGTAACCAGTGTATGTGACTTGCTCCAAATGATGTAACATGTACTTGACTAACTTTTTATGATGTATTTAATGTATGTGTCTTGCTTCTAGAGATGTAACTAATGTATGTGACTACCTACTACTCAGAAATCAAACATATATTGTTCTGGGGGCTTGATGAGGTCAGCAAGCTGCTGACTGTCTGCCACTGCTGCCCCCCCTCGGACCACCCAAATATTCTCCTGTGTACAAAATGTATTTTTTAATCTCCTAAAACCAGATTTTAATTGCACAGAGACAAAGTACAACAAATATTACAAATGACTGTGGAGAAAAAAAATATAAAAAGCCTTTTTCTTAATGTTGTTGATGCTGTGGGGGCTGAAAATTATTGATTAAACTCATTTACAACAGAAATGAAAGATAAATAAATACACCGGAAAAGGATAAAGCAATAAAAAGTAACATTTTGTTTAAAACTGCCAACAGTGGTCTGCTACCCTCTTGTTATCAGCATACAGTGTGTGTTTTCTTTAATAAACATATCTATCCTTTATCTGTTCAGTTGTGTTGATATGTTCATAATATAATCTAGGAAATTCTTTATGCTTTGCAATGTGCAGTCATGATTGAAGCCCCTCTCCAGAAAGGAACTAGGCTTAGACCTTCAGACCCCAATTTCAAGGAATGGAGAGTTGAACACTGATATTTTTGTTATCAATATTGTGTTGTCTTTCTTGTCCATGGTCAAATATGCAGTTATTTCCATGACTCAGATAGTCATTTTTGTCTCCTGCCCTGTTGGATGCCAACAAATTATTTTCTTGTATTGTGTTTCACTTTTTCTGGACCTCTGGGATGTCTCTGTGCAACACTGTCTGCCTACCATTACTGACTTCTCTGATGTTTATTTAACATGGCGATGCTTACTTCTTCTGCATCCCTGGAGCGCTCTTCAGCGTGTACTCATTTCCTACTGTCTAATTACCATTGATCATTACAAATTTGATTAGTGCATATGAGGGGAGTGAACGAGGTTTCTTTTGCCACCAACATCCCCCAGACTGTGCTTTGTAACTAATGAGGGATGTGGAGAAGCTTATGACTGCTGGAGATCTCTCAGAACATATTTAAGTGTTCGAAATGTCATGGGTGCAGATGGTGTGGGCTTGTGGGCTGATGGCCAAGGCACCACTGACTGCCACCATTCGCTGTTCTCACACCCAGGAGGAGGACTGGGCTCCTCTTGCGTCACTGATCATTATCCCTAGCTGAGCTGTAAGCCCGTGGGTGCTGATCTTGGGCAGCATCCTCTCCTGCACCGCTGAGCCCAACAATTATAACGGAGAAAGTTCAGCCCATTGGAAACCATATGTGTGAGCCAGAATTACATCTGCCCAAGGATGCTGCCTGTGCCTGGACTTCATTACATGGTGCAATTAAGAGTATGATTATTGGTTCTGTGTTGGTACTTACACGTTACCATTTGCCTGTAGCATTTCTTCCATTTTGTCCTTATGTTGTGAAAATAGGGACTAGTCCTCCGATCATTAAATGAGATTAACTGTTTAATGAAAGTAATGCTGGTTTAGGAAGCAAAGAAGACATTTAGAAGAACATGAGAGCAAGCTGGAGTCCTTTAGTGGTTCTTGGCTGAGCTGGACTGCTTTTCTTGCCATGTAACATCTGGTGAAGCTCTCTCTAGGCCTGAGGCATCTTCTTCAAGAAAACACCATTTAAACACTCTCATCTTATAACATGCAATCAGGATCAGATGAATGTTTCACAGTCATTGGTATTGTACTAATCTGAAAATGTTGGGCTAAGCCTGGTCTGGCATTGCTTTGTCTAGATGTCCCTTGGTTTCATGATATATAAATATATTATTAATTATTAATGAGCTGCCACCCATGGGATGTTTCTATAGCAGTGTTTCTTCATTCTGGAAACACCACTGTCCTTGCTTTAACACATCCCCTGCAGCTCAGAAGGGGCATGTTAATGACCTGATTACTTGAATCAGGTGTGTTGGGAACATGAAAAGCACTATATTGTGCAGGACAGGGGTACCTCCAGGATCAGACTTTAGAAACATTGTTCTATAGTAGTCAAGAAATCACCAAATTGAGCATGTTTTGAATATGACATATACTAAATAATTTATATCAGTTTGTCATCCCACCTTGGCCAGGACTTCCCCATCCCACAAGCTAGGGCTTCCCTATCACACAATGCCACTGGGTAAGGGAGAGTGAGGGCTAACACTTTCGTCCTTTTTATACACACTTTTCATACACACATGCTCAGTATGGCCCCAAAATATGAAAATGGCCCACCCCATCAAACGAAATTAATTAAGGGGGTCTGTGCTGGCTGTATTTATACATGAGGCATCTTTTTTTAGTTCCTTTACATGAGAGCGCTGTCAGTTCTGTTATATCAGCTAACAGATGCCCTTGCTTGCATCACACTGAGTGATGTGGAGAAGGAGGGCCATCCATGCGAGTCTCTGTGGAATCGATGGAGATCAAACGCACAATGTTATTTTTAACAAACAAGCACATCCATCCACAATAATATATTACTGCAGTCAAAACCTCAATTAGGTATAGTGACAAATGTGACATTATTAGATGGTCTTGCTTGTATAAAGACCTCTGAGTTGCCACACTGGAGTTGTAGTCAGCTTGATTACTTGTCTCTGACTGGGCTTTAATTAACTAATTAGACTGGAAATGCATAGTCTGATTGGAGGCATCAGATTTAGAGCCCTAGCTAGAATGCTAAGCTTGACAGAGTTATAAACCATGATAATTCACAACCTCCCCGCTGAAGCACATCTATTATGCACTTACCAGACTCCATTTGTTTCCATAGACTGGAAGCTCTATCAATTCTGTATTCTCTTAAGTGTGTGACACATTGATTTATACCCTGTAAGAGCACGCAGCGGATAAAAAAGTTCTAAGAGGAGCTTTTGCTGCTCTCCATTCAATGGGGAAGAATATTAATGTTGACACTGTTTGTAATCCGGTGCAGGAAAAACTATTGAAGGTAGTGATTACTTTGTTTTAGAACGGTGGAGAAACTCTTTAGTCATGAACGGGGTTGACAATGTTTATAAAGATGCATTAATCTTTTTCTTTGTCTCCCACAGTCTAGCAAGTTTCCTTTGTTTGCTGAATTACAAATGAATGTCTACATTCCACCTTAGCGGTCCAGTCTATGAAATTCAGTTTCTCTTTTGTAAGGAATATGTTTTTACTCTTTGTCTGTGGAACAAATAGATATCTAATGCATGGTGCTAATTAGGTGTAGATGAGTATTGTTTTATAGTTGATTTAGCACTAAAAGTTTAACTGTGTCTTGGAGAAACACACTGGATTTTGGGCCTGGGGTTTTGATGAGGAATGCAACACAAAGAAGGGATTCAGAACCATGTGTGGAGGAAATGTCTGGTCCTTTCTTAGATCTGTTTTCTTCCATATACAGTCATGTGAAACATTTAGGACAGCCCATGAAAATGTTTGAGCAACATATTTGGACATCAAATCTTCATTTAAACAATACTAAGAAATTCAGGTGATATACCTAAATACATACAACTGAAGAAATTGTTTGTAAAATGTAATTATTTTTTTGGGAAGAAAAGGTAATAGTTAATAACTGGGATTTCAGCTTTGGCTGAAATACTTTATTAATTTATTAATCATATTTTATTTATTTATTCAGAGAAGACTTTGGTTTTATTTAAACCTTATTTATTTATTTAAACCTCAGACATTAGTTTGTTTTTCTCTTGAATGTGAAGTGAAGTGACTCATCTGTTTCAGGAGTATTTAACCCCATAAACGCATTTGTTTCAACAGGCTCTATACATGAGGAATCTCTAGATTCCAGCCTTGTTTACTAGCTAAGGATTTTCTGAGTGAACAGCAAAGCAGTCTTGTAAGTCGCTCAGGATAAAGGCGTCAGGTAAATGCCATAAATGTAAATGTAAATGTATAACTAAAGAGCCCTCTGGGGCCTTCAGAAAGGAGGTTGGAGATGCAGAGTGTGGAAAAAAATACATTTGAAAATAATTTAAAAGTGGAGAATATTTTAAACAACTGCTAAGATAGCTAGGTCAGACCATCTGTACAAATGCTAATTCTGAAACATCCATAGATGAAAGAACTCCATAAAGAGGAGTGGGAAAATCTTTCTTCCAGTTGATGTGTTAGACTGTTAGATGGATAAAGGAAGCATCCAATTGACATTTCACCCAAAAGAGGAAATAGCATTTGGGCATAGGGTTTCCTAACTTTTCCTCAGAAGAAATTTGTATTGTGACATTATACAAATGTTTCTTAAAGAAAATGTCCATATATTTAAATATGTTATAGTCAAAGCTATTTATGGGGTGTCCTATGTTTTCCACATGACTGTATGCTGTGATTCTACCATTTGCAAGCCTCACTGCATTTTAATTACAGGTGGGAAGAACACAAAGCTTCACATTGCCCTTCTAATTGTCCTCTTCTGCCTGGAACATTATCCCAGGTTCAGTGGAGCATCTAAAGTCCCCTCATGCAGAATCAGGCCAGTGGAAATCTGTGTAACAGGGACCAGCTGCTGATCGTCTCTTGGCAGTCGATGGAGGCCAGCCAAGGGAAGAACCTTTGGCTGGATACGCATGGACAGCTGGGGGTCTGTCTACCAGATCCTCAACCCTTGAGGCCATCAAGCCGTCATGCTCTTCCCACCCTCAAGGAGCTGCTTGTAAATCTCTCCCTTCCAGTCTGTGACCCTTGAGACCTCTGTGCATGCACACCTCATGCTGGTTTGGTATGAGAGTCTTTACCCACAACTAGGTCCAAATATCAGCCAACTTGACTCTATAGCATGTATTAACTGGATATGGAAAAATCCAACATCTGCTGGTGTGATAGCTCATACATCAAGAGGTTTGACTTCCATTGTTTTGTTTTATTAGGATGGAGCAAAAGATATAAGACAGGTGGAGTTTCTTCCTAGAGAAAGCAAAATCTAGTCATGCAATACAAATGGGAAAATCATTGAAAGAGCAGGAGGCTTTTTTCTGCACTTGCCGGAATCTGTGCTGTATCTCTCAGGGTTTTGTTTCAAGGCTCAAGAGATTGGAAAGAAAAAAAACCTTGTAAACAGAGTTGCCATGCACATGCCAGCAGGTGTTACCCAGCCACAATGCCCTTCATCACTTTGAGATGAAAGCTGTAAAAAGATCTGGAACAATTTGTAATAGCTCCCACCTGCCAGACCGGGACTTGGCCCCAAACTTTGTTCAAAAGACTACCTTGAGCTTCAGTCATTGCCTATAGGGTGTCATGCAGAGTCAGCAAGTGGGACTCAGTGATGACGTGATCCTGTGATGAGCATCTCTGTGTCAGAAGAGGATGGAAGGAAGGAGGGTGTAAGAGGTACTCTGGAAGTTATCAGAATGAATCATCTTGAAAGTCCTCAGAGCCTTGGAGATGATGAAGCCTCTTGAAGAGAGTTGGATGACTCCAAGAAGGGTCTCACACTATTTTATGGGCAGTGATGCTGGGTTAGAAACAATAGCATTAGGCTGGATGCTCATATTTCAGCATGATGAAGGGGTTTAGCATAATAGCCCCATGATAGTATGGAGGCTAAATGAAATAGCATTGCCTCAGGTGAAGCTGTTTTATGGCGGCTGTCAGGGGATTGCTGCAGTGGATATTATTTTGTTTAGCAGCATTCTTCTCGGCTGAGTGTTAAACAGGCCTTGATGCTTACAGAAAGGCTTTCATAGTGTTAAAATGAAATCTAGGAATCCCTATAAGGAAAATATGGCAATAGGAATGCTTCAAGTGCGGATCTAAAATGATTCACAGCTACGTAAACAATCAAACGAACACACTGTGCTGTAAAGGAATGCATAGGGCATATTTGAGTTGGAAGATATTTAAAAGATTTTAATTAAGGTCATTCCAAAATCTAACCACATTTTGCGTGTAATCTTGAAGTGATCTTGATTCATTGACAGAGTCATAATCAAGTTTTGCACCCTTATAATCAGTTGTTGAAAGGACTGGCTGGGGTTGGCTGTGAATTGGTCAAGCATCAATTCCAGCTCAGCCCTGTGCCTCATTAGACCACAAGCATGGATCTCAGGGGACTTTGAAATCTATGTAATCAAATCTTTTTGAGCCCTGTTGACAGGAAAGAATGCCAGTGTTGGTAGGACATCAAAACATGAGAAAATCCTCTGTCAGAACTGCTGAGTCCAACCAACTACCTGGCATTCTTCAGCGGGGCTGGCCAGTCTGGTGCAATGGCAGCTGGCCAGAAGTACAGAGGGACATCATAGAGAAGTGTGTGGCTACAGGACTGAGGAGCTTGATAACACAGAGAGAGAGAGAGAGAGAGAGAGAGAGAGAGAGAGAGAGAGAGAGAGAGTGAGAGAGAGAGAGGAAGCTATGGATGTTTGCCATCTGGCCTTTATCAAAACAATTTGTTGAAACTTGGCAGAGATCTTTAGGTGGGGAATAGAGGTGTGTAGGCATTCAAGGTAAAAAAACAAACAAACCCCCCCCCACAAGATCTTCAAGGGAAGAGAACACATGTGTTCCATTATATAAGCTACATAACCTTATTATTAGCAAAGAATACAACCTTTGTCAGGATACAGAGATCAGTCTCTGCAGCATGATGTGCTAAGACTAAGACTTGAGGTCCTTGAGGTACCTTCATCTGGGATCAACAAATTTAAGGGCCCACATGCGATTCATTGTCAGGCTTGCCATGAACTAGTTGACTTTGTGACTAAAACAGTATCAGGTCCCACTTCCGAAAACTCAGCTTATCAAAAACAGATGTAGAACGTTAACTCCCAGAAGGCTTCCCGGGAGTGTCCTTGAGAACTTTGAGGTAGAAAATTTAGAAGAGCTAGAAAATAGTTGCTAAGATAGCTTAAATAGTTGTAAAAATGTTAACTGAGCCATATTGACCTTAGTTTTGCCAATGTCTTTATCCAACAATGATTTAAATGTATGCTCATACAAATATCTTAGGTTCAAAATTACTTAAGTTGCACCAATTGCTGACACTGTTGTGCTTGTCTTGACCCTGCAGAAAAGTATTGCCAATAGAACAGGACTCTGTGGAGCAAATAACTATGAAACTATTGGTACCAAATATAATGCCAGGCATAGGCTAGAGGGTAAAGACCACCAGTACTGAGCTGTGAAGCAGTGGAATTGTGTTATCTGGAATGTTGGTGTCCCATCCAATCCCTTTAGGGTAAGTTGGGGTGTTGGGGATGAAGTAGGGTGGTGATCACCCAACATCCTGACCTTACTAATGCTCTTCTCACGAAATGCAAGTTTATTTCAAATGAAATAATGAATGTGTGTCCCAATAATTTTGTCCATACAGTATATGTAGGACAGATCTCTTTAAATACATTGAAAATAATGGCTGTTGAAAACAACATCAGTTAATTATAAACTGCCCACAGGATAGGACTTGGCTGTTGGCTGTCCCTGTATTAGACAAAAATGTCAAGGTCCAAAGTTCCAAGGAAGCAAAACATGTCAGGCCATGTTTCCTGAAAGAGATACACCCATGACCTTTCTTTTCTTTTTTTTTTTTTTTTTGTTAAACCAAAAACCAAGAGGCAGTTCAAAATGTGATGCCCAAAACAGAACTTTGTTCCTGTGTGTTCCCTGATGCCCACAGATGCTTGTTTCATTTGCCTTGTTACCCTCGATTCACCTTGCTCATCCTCAGTAACTCTGACAGAAGCATGGTGGTGTGCTGTGGCACAGTCCACAGGGGCGTGATGTGGAAACCATCTGGTCAGGATCTGCTGTCTGAGGCCACATGTTCGGAGAGGGCCTCGTTTGTGATCAAACTGCCACGGAAAACATTCGCCCAGGCTTCCTGCATACTGTTGTATAAACAGCCGCTGAGTGGCCCAGAGCTGCCCTGTTTTCAGGCCACATTTGCTTCCTCTGCTGAAGAAGAGTTTTTCAGCCTTGTGGTGATCCCCAATCACAACTGCAGACCATATGTTACACACCAGCAGACTGTTGAATATCGCTGTCAACACCTTAAATGGATATCTAGTCTTAATAGCAAACTCTAGAACCAGATTGTTAGTTTCCGCAGATCTTATCCCTTACCATTTTTCCATACTACACTATATGGACAAAAGTATTGGGACATCTTCTTCTTCATTGTTTCTTAAGTAATCGAGGGTATTAAAAAAAGGTCTATCCTGCTTCTGCTGGGGTAACAGTTTCTACTGTTGAAGTCTTTTGCTATAATTAGGAGCATTGCAGTGAGGATTTGAGTGACAAGAGGGTTAGAGGGGTCAAGATGATAGATGATCACCTCCCCACCTCATCAAAAGAAGTATTGGATGGACCACCATCTTTCCTAGAATACACTGCTCCACAGATCAACATTCAGGAGTTTAATATACCCCACAACCCATGCTTGACAGTAGACATGGTACCAACAGGTTCATGTTTATGTTCTGTAGGATGACCAATTCCAATTCTATTCTATTTCTGTGCATTGACATCTGAGTAAACTATGGGTACAAATTAAAATAGCTGAATGCACACATTAAAAGGGCTGTCCTCAAATATTTGTGTAAAAATGCATGTTTGTGAGCTCATGCAGAACACACAAACACCCAGCAGAATAATTTGGCAGCCCTGAAACTGCTGTGTGTAAATGTGCCTGTTTGTGTTGAGTTGAAGGCTAAATGAACATGTTTGGTAAAGCATGCCCACATCGAGCTGCCTCAGGATGAAACAGCACAGCAGCAGATGGGGAACTAGACCTGAGTAATCTGGGACTAATGTCAACAACAAGAAGTCAAACTGCTCTGCGCTGCTCTGCTCTGACTAAATGTCACTGTCTGGAAAGTCATTTTAGAACCGCAATTAAGCAAAAAAAAAATCTCATTTTCTTAACATTCTCCAAACATAGTTCATGTTCCTGTTGTTCATCAGCAAAGACCAAGTTTACCTTATGTGCAAGTAATGTAATGTAAATAAATTAATACAACCTATTTTCCCCAAACACAACATTTACTGTTTTGGCAAAATGCTGTACAGAAAGCCAGGTCTTGGACTCCAGAGCATTCAGTATGGTGATTCTCTACTGAAAGTAAAATGTAGTCTAGGACTAAGGTTAGTCTCTGCGATATGTCTGGGAAACCATGTTTCTACTGTCTAGGGAAGGATTTCTACTTGATTGTGGAGCAGTTCTGTAATATTTTGATTGCATTCAGCAACATCATCATTATTAAGGTGAAGATGTTGGATAATCACCAGTCACCTCGTATCCCCAACTCATCCTAAAAGTACTGGATGGAGCTCCATCATTCCAGAACACAGTTCCACCTCTCCACAGGCCTTTCTCATGCCTGGCATTATGCATGGTGCCAATGGGTTCATGTTTATCTGCTACATAGTCTTAGTCCTGCTTGTGTGCATTCGCACATCTGTGTCAGAAATGGGTGCAACTTAGCATTCATTAAAATGGGTGTCCATAAACATTTGGACATACAATGTAGCTTAGAAACAGGACTAGCAACATTCTTGTAGCTTGTGCTTTAGTGTGTTCACTCTCCAAAAGTGTCTCGGCTTATTGGATATATAGATTTGAGGCAAAGAAAAACCCTTTTTGAGTCACTTCGCACAATCATACCAGCACACATTGCTTTTCCAGATGCACAGGAATTAACTACACTTTAACATCACCTTGGTTCGTGTTTCATGAGAAAACCCCAAGCAATTCATCATAATTCCAGTCTCCCAGACTTAAGCAGGTGCGCATACATTCATGTATCCACACATGCATCTTCACACATAACACACCACATAAATGTACACGCATGCTAAAGCACCAGCAGATGTCTGCAGACTAAGACATTGGTTCTTCAAAGGGCATGTTCTATGCAGACAACTTGCATTCTCTTGATCCATCATTGTTTACATACTGACATGACCCACGCCAAGGCATGGCATTTTTGCAGACACGCACAGACAGCTGTGCGGATATGCACAGCTTTGCCTCAAGCCACATCATGCATGTGGAATGAGCAAGAGCATTCTCATACACTTGTGTAAATATGCAAATGAAGCAGCAAGCCTCGAAGTGTTACGGAGAAGCTCACTGTCAATTATCATAGTTTTCGTAAAGGATCTTAAAAGGATAGAACCCACAGCCTTTTGTTGCGTTCTCTGCCCTGCAGGAAATCACTAATAACCTTAGGATATTATTACCCACCATGCCTTAGAGTTGGGTTGAGGCTCATGTTGAGTACCGCCATTTCACACCAGAAGCTCCCTCAAGGAGTTATGAGGCAAATAATGATTATTTTACTATTTGGCTCAAAGGCAAGCAAGCCCTGCACATGCATTCCAATGTAAAATGGCCTGCAAGCCAGTTCTTGCTGTGAGTTGATCTGTGCTAATAGCATCCACAGGCAACAAGGCAATTGAGAAGACTCTTATTCACTGTTCGTACTTGCTGTAGATGCCAGATTGGTAACAGATGCAAAAAAGGGTGTTTCCCATGTTTGATCCCATGTTCAGCATCAGCTGCAGTGGTACCCTGTGGTTTATGACCCTTGCTGAACCGTGTCTTTGTGTATGTTATGGATGCTAAGATTGCATGACTGTGTGGAAAGGATTATTAGAGTAAAGCATGGGGCCATGGGGACCAATGAGAAGATTTTAGGCTTTTCTCAAATGTACAAGCAAGAGTTCACACATGGATACACTTGGATGTACTCCGATACACCCTTAACCAAAGGGCTCCTTTAGTGCCACTGAAAAACAACTTTTGTCTTCCAAAAGCTTGTCAAAGGATATCACTTTTGTAAACAAGATAATAAGAAACAGGAATCTAAGCCCCAAAGGGGCCAGTCTGCTGTTCGCTGGAACGATCGCAGGCGGCCACTATTTGGTGAAGTCGTAGTCGGTTTAACTGCTTCACTGCAGTTAAATGCATTGCTAAGTTCGGATTTCATTCAGTGGTCCAAATTCAGATTCCGACAGTAGTAAAATAAACCTGGCAAGCATTCAGTGTATCTCATTCATAGGATTTGGCAATGTTTCATACTAAACTTGTATAAAATTACATCTGTTAGCTTCATAGAGTCAATTTAATCAATGAATTAGCCTGTTAGCTTTGTTTACCCCGATAACAAGAGGACCACTGTTGGCCCATTAATGGCAAAGTAATGGAGTTTTCTGGGCAGTACACCAGCCGTTAGGCCAAAACAAACAAACAAACAAACAAACAAAAAAACAAATCCAAAAATTCAAAAAGTTTCTAAAATAAAAGTCTGCAGGAAATATTCTGGTGGTCAGAAGTTGGACCTGTAGTGGCAAACAGTCAGCATGTTGCCGATCTTATCTAGCCAGCAAACCGATATAGATATATTCATTTTCTGAGTTGTCTCTGTCTGTCAACTCTGACTGACTGAACATCATTCAACAGGCCAAATTTTAACAATTACTAATTAATTAATATATTTCTCTTTGTTTATATCCTTTAATATCTTTTGCTAACCTATTTTGAGATTAGTTGTAAAATTGGGGACGTTTGTAGGGCTCTATTAAGCTTTTAGCTCAAGTTACCTGGGTGTGCAAAGATTTTATAGCCGAGACAGTGATAAGATATAAATAAATCCAAGATAAATCCTAGTGATTGTTTTGAGCATTGTACTTGTAGTCAGCTTTTTCCTATCCTTGTAAAGCATTTCAGATTTTCAGATCAGTCAAGTTGATTTTTACTTCACTCAATCTCTGTTTGGCCTTGGAAACTTCAATGAGATGTTTGGCTGATAACCCTGCTTTGCTCTATGAGCCTCATGAGCCACAAACGACTCAAGAAAGGAGAGCTTTTTCACATTATGACTTGAGTGTCACAGCTTACGGGGGGAAGTGTGAGTTGCAAATCGCTGATATTACTCTCCAAACCAGTTCTGAACTTGGAGAAATTTGTAAACTTACCAGAAATGTTCTGAGCAGGCTCTGTCAGCAGGTAATAAATGTCCCTTGAGCTTTGGGACAGATCAGAAAATGAGTTTAACTTTAACTGTCGTCAGATGAAATGGCCTGAGGCGAATGCTGACAGCAACTAATTGGCAAGACATGGGTCGGAGTGGAAAAGCCATCTCGCGGGCTCCATGGGCTTGGGGCTCCATTTGAAATGTAGGCCACAGTGAGGGACCTCTGCAGTAAATTAGCCTCGGCTCAGGAGAGGCAGGTCCAGCTCCAGTTACAGCCCAGTGGAGCAACTCCACGGCCAGGGGAGCAAGATGAGACACGGGGGTTGCCCAGAGGAGCCCTCACATGATGAACCCTTTTTGTCTGATGGTGTGTCCAGATGCTGGGGAGCATCAGCCATGATCACACACACACACACACACACACACACACACACACACACACACACACACACACACACACACACACACACACACACACAGGAGCATCCCTTGGGAGAGTAGAAGACTGAGCTTCCTGTTTCCTATTCTCCCATACCACAGAATGCAGTATACTCGTGTGCTTCGGGAATGTTTTTCAGAAAGTCTTTGTGTATCTTCCTATTTATCAGCTAAATGATTTTTTTTCGTTTTTGCTGTACATTTTAAAGGAGACATATTATAAAGAAACTCACTTTTTTAGAAAAGTCCATGCATTTGGATATCTGGACTGCCTACCAACCCACACATTAAGCAGCAATACAGTCCAGTTGATTTTTGTGGGCTGCCTGGACTGGAAATCAGAACACTCAGTATGACACTCTGGTTTGGCTGCACTTTCTATTTTACATGCAGCCTCATTAGAATTATACCATTATACATAATTGTCAGTATGTGGGTTGTCAAATTATCAAATGTACAAATGCTGGCAAAAAAGAAAGAAAGAAAGAAAAAAAGAATCATTGCAGAAATGAAAACAAACTCCATCATATATATATATATGAGCTATATATATATAGCTCAGAGGAACAGATACACGTTTCTAAAGCTCTGTCTACTGGATATTTTAATTGGTTATTGTCTTGCATTTGTTCTGCCTCAGAGGTACAGCTGCCTTCAGAACCATTTTGAGTTACACAAACACTAATAGCATAAATTATGTTTTACTTCTTACTTCTGCACTTGAGTTTTCTTCAAAATGTCATTGATTTTTTGCAACATACAAAATGGCAAAAGATGAAACAGATGATTGCCACAGTTGGTGTGAAAGAACAGCATCAGAAAGAGGTTGCACAAGTTTGATTACCATGGCAGGTATGAAAGGAGGAAGCCCTTGCTCTCGAAAAAAAAGAACATATGGACAAAGAGCAGGAAATTTGGAACAATATGTTTTGGACAGAAAAATACAAAGCTGAATTACTTGGACAGAGTAACAAAAGACACGTGTGGCAAAACCCAAACACAACATTTGAGCACATGTGAAGCATGCTGTGAAGCATGGTGGTGGAAATTTCATGATTTGGGGCTGCTTTGTTGCAGCAGGGCCTGAAGAGCTCTCCATCATAGAAACCACTATGAAATTCTTATTGTATCAGAGGGGGGCTGTACAAAGATTGACACTGAAACATCACATATCTGAAAAGAATCTGCATGGAATCTAGTTGATGTTGAGACTCCTATGGACATTTATGTGAAATACATAATTGACATTATTATTTTAGTCTGAAATGACCAACTATTATGGTAGGGATTGGCAATCCTGGTCCTGGAATGTAAGACCCCAGTACAGTTTTGTGCTCATTCCAATATTTCTTGTTTACTTGAATTTAAGTCAACAGTTCAATGGAAACTGCAAGTCAGAAAAATAAATGCTATAAAAAATACAGTAAATATACGTCTTCAAAAAGCATCTGGGAATAGAATTTAAGACCAATCTAATACACGACACCATATGCAATGTTAAAACTCCAGGATGTAGAGAGTCTTGCACAGAAAGGCACTCTTAATATATGATTCTCTTGAGACTTTTGAAGAGTCTTTCCTGCCCCATCTCCTTTCGCATATTCCTCATTAATGCAAAATGAATGAATGATAAATGAGCTGATGAGTCATTTCAGAGTGAAGGGTTATTGTGCAAATCAGTCTCCCTCCTTGTACACTTTACCACTAGATGGCACTCTCTTACACCCTATTTGACCTGTAAATAAATTGGTGGTGTCAGGCAAAAAAAGGCACAGATATAAGACTTTAAAGAGAATGCCACTTACCCTATGGGCCGGTTGGCCAGACGCAGATTAAGTCTAGTCTTGGTCTAAATTGCACTGTCAAAAGGGATTCTGCATTAAAAATCCCTTTCAAAAAAGGATTTGTCTGTCCATGAACTAAAACAATGGTCCAGCCTCAGCCACAGTTCATAAATTTATATGTGTTATATAAATTGTGTGGTAAAACATCTCAGTGGACTTCCCTAGGTCAAAACAATCATAAAACAAATTATGTGCAAGCTGCAAATAAGTTTCATTAATAACATCAGTGACTAACCAGACGTACTGATGAAACAGCTACAGAAAAGCCTTCAGTCCTTGGTAAGTGGACTAAGTTTCTTATGGTGCAATCACACAACAGTCCTTCATCAACCTGTAAGTGTAAAAGAGATTTAACACTTTCTTTTCACATTTATATATTAATACTAAACTGCAAAAAAGACATTCATTTATTAATTTTAGTGATATTCATAATTCACACATTGCTTGATCACTGATAACCGCACAGGCCAATCAAGCCAAGTCACAGTGCCTGCTGGATTCAAACAAGCTCTATGATCTGCCCTTCAAAGTGTATAATCCTGGAGTTTTCCCTTTTGTTGTAGGACCATAATCTACCTTTCTGGGAAGATGTTTCACTAGGTGTTGGATCATTTGCTGTAAAGATTTGATCGCATTCAACCTCAACAGCTCAGGGAGGGCTGCTGTGGCACTGCCCGATTAGGTCGAGTCCACCAATGATGCCAATGTTTTTCTATTGAAATTATATGGTTGTATCTTCAGCTGAACACCTGTGTGAACAACAAGTACTGTATGTCTTAAAGAAGTACCTGAATATTTTCAGTTCAATCTGTTTCTGCTATAATAATGATAATGATTGGCACTGGCAACAAAATCTATTGTTTTCTTTGCAAATCGAAAATGGCTCATGATAAAATCTCACAATACACTCTAATCTAAAATGTTTGGGGACTCCCCATCTAATGAATATATTCAGCTACTTTAAATTGTACCCATTGCTGACACGGTGGTGTCTGGCTTCACAAGTGTGCACAAGAAATGCATGGCCAGCAGCAGTATTGGGAGTAGCACTGCTTAGTATAGGAGCTTCGTCTGGATGATATCCTATTCCAACAGGATTCCAGGCTGAAATCGGATGGATGGCCTGTTAGCACAAGTTGGACTCTGGATTACAAGGATCAGCATAAGCATTTGGTACTGATAAACATCAGGCCTTTGCAGCTGATCCCGAATTCCTAAGTTAATGTAACTCCTCTCCTGCATTCTCCTCACTGTAACTGAACATCAGATTCAAAACCCTGATGCTGGCCTACAAAACCAAAAATGGACCAATTCTGTCCTGGCACCAAAGTGGTGGAACAAACTTCCCCTGAGGTCCGAACAGCTGAGGGACTTGCTGTCTTCAAACATCGACTGAAGACAATCTCTTTCAAGAGAATTTAACTCATTTAAGGCTTATATTTATATTGAATCTTGTGTGATAAAGTGTAATATGTTAAGCACTGGGTATCGAGGTATCCATTCTGATATTTTTAACTGGCAGCATCTGAGCTTGAGGTATCTCTTGATTCTAGCTTCTACATATTAGCTAAGGCTAGAAGCATCTGCCTAAAGCCTTAAATGTAAATGTAATTACTGTATGTGAGCATAAAACTTTGGATGCAATATCAATTATAAGTAATATTAACTAGTACACTGGTGATATGAAAGTGCTATTGGTCAACATTCTGCAGGTTTTATGTGGCACTGATATATTTAAACCTTTTAATGTTTAAAAGATATCTCACAACAGGGAATTCATTGAGGACAAAAACCAGATAGGGCACTGTACAGTGGCTGGGACTGAGATGTCACAGAGACTATCTAGGTTTGCCTCTTGAATGACTTCATTCCCATTACAACTGTGGAAGATTGAAAAACTCTAGCTAGGGGTTCTATCACTAGAACTTTACCAGCTGCCTTGGGTCAATAAATGGAAAACACATTGTCTCTCAACCCTGTCTCAACCACAATTACAAAGGGGACATTTTCCATTGTCTTGGCTGTCGCTGATGCAGTGTGCATTTTCCAGGTGGTTGATGTCAGCAGATATGGGGGAACATCTGAGGTGGGTCATTGTATAACTCAGAGATGGCTCCCATGTGCCCCTGGAAGGCACTGTGATCCCAGGAGCAGAGCAACATATGCATTTACCATATGTCTTTGTGGGAAATAAAGCCTTCCCCCTCCACAGGAAACTGCTCTTTTCCCTTTCCCAAGAGAATTGAGGGTCTTCAAATATTACCGCAACCATCCCATAATGCCCCAACATTGAGCTGTGGAGCAGTGGATCTGTGTTTTCTATAATAATGCTGCTCCTTCCCATACCTTTGGGAGGAGTTGGGGAGTTAGGGATGTGGTAGGTTGGTGATCATCCCATATCCTGACCTCACATACAATCTTGTCGCTGAATGCAATGAATTCCTCACTGCTCCAAAATCTACTTATTACTTTACAAAATCTACTATTTACTTTACACTGGAGAGTAAATAGTTATTCCATCAAAAGCACAATGACACAAACCTTCCAAGAGAGCCTGAGCCATGCCAGGTTTGTTGTAGAATGGTCCTTTTGCAAGCTATCAGTGGAGGATGTACAGATGAATTATTGGAGCTTGCATACATCAAAACATTCTCAGGGTCACAATCTTAAGAAATGAGAAACAGTGTGTATCAGATCCTAACCTTACACCAGAGGATGGTGCTCCTTTTTTATCTTCACCTTTGTTCAATTGGACAATCAGTGCCTTCTTAGCAAAGGAATTACACAATTCAAAATCTGCTCATAGGATTGGTGATATTGAGGTGTCACTGGGGAAGATACATCCCCAAGATGCAATAAGCTGCTCCTCAAAAGGGCTCGTTGTTTGGCGCTTCCTTCTCCCTGATCTAAGCCTTGGGGTTTCAGGAGGAACATCTGGCCTTGCTGCACCTTGCTCTGCCACTACCCTTTTATGGATGGTTGCTTCCTGTTCTGGTGGGGCAGGCTGTGGTTGTTGTTCTGAAGTTGTTGCTGGTTGACTGAGGAATAATGCTGCTGAACTGCTGCTGGCTGATCTAAGCTCTCAGACCTGGTTGACCTGCCTAAGCAGAGAGGCAGTAGCAGGGCAGCTTGGTGTGGTAAGTTGCAACTTGTTGCCCTGCCTTCCACAGATGAGGCCAGGAACCCATCACAGCACTGAACTTCCATGGTCTGCGATGAGCCCCAAGCTCCACACCTGTTCCTTTCCTTTCATGTATTTTTCATTTTCATTGCTCTCACAACAGTGTACAGCAGATTTCCTCTAAAACAAATAAACAAAAGAAAATATTTTATGTATTTATGTATTTGATTTATCCACCTATACAGTTAATTATACTGTAAAATAATGGATAAGAATGTATACAAAGTATACTTATCAGAATAACAAGCAGATTCTTTAACTCTTAGAAACCTAGATCTGTACTTCATGGGCAGTTACATGCAGTTTTCTAGTCTTCATAACTCAGGATCAGAGTAACTTACAGACATGATACACATATCAAACTACAAGACTCACCTTATGTAACCATGGGAATCTATGAAACTATCAGTGAGTAACCCAGCTTGGAAAACAACTAAAATTCACTTTCCAAAGTCCCAGTTTAAATGCCAAAGCACCATTCCAGTGCATGTTTACTGCTCTATTCACATGTACATGCTCAACCTGCCTGCAGACTCCAACCAATCAGCAAGAGGTGGTGGGGCTAATGACATCACTGACCCAGATTTTGGGTTTTAGAGGAAAATGAAAAGGAAGGGTGTCTGCTCTCTTTCTTTACTCACACTTTTTGAAATTTTCAAAATTCAAAATAAAAGTCCTGAGCTTGGATAATCCAGATACATCCATAAAAAGAGACATTCAGGTTGCTTTTTTATTTGGACAACTGTCAAGTATTTTGAAAAACCTATTATTCCAAATATCATTGTCGGTCCAAACATTACTAATAATTCTTGAGACATTCTTGCACTTTCAGATAAAACAACAAAAAATTGTTGGTACATTTTTGATCAAAACATAAATTTATATAAATATTTAAATTCTATTAATTTATACATCTGAAATGAAGACAAATTTGAGTACTGCAGGATCTCCTGAAAATAACAATATCTGACATGTTTGAATGAAAACATCCCGAGTTCTAAAGATTGATTAATAAAATTTGTAAACTTCTAAACTGCAACTTTTGTCTAAAAATGAGCTTCATAACATCATCTAAACCAGCAAGTGAGCAGCCTTCAGGCTAACAAATGCAAAGCTTTCTAATAAAATTATATATTAACATTTTTAACCCTCCAGTGGCATTATTGCATTGATCAAAATAATTTGGTAAGGATGTAATTAGGTAGGGATGGCTTAAAACAGGGATGAAAACTGCAATTTTGAACTTTTCCTCATGCTCCACTGGAATGTTTAATACTATACAAATGTTTCTTATATTGTGGACACTTTGAAATCACTATGAAACACTATGAAAACACTAGCTGTCTTCTTGGATTGCATTGTAATGGCTAAATATTGATTCAGCTCAACTATTCACAGCACAGCAACCCCTGGAATTCAACACACTGGACCTGTCATGCATGGGATGGCAGGGGTGACATGGTGGCGTCAGAGGTAGTGTGGTTCACAACATTCTTAAAAAACACTGGATTAATAAGTAATATTACCGAACAATTTAAAACAGTAGTGAAAGTTCTTTAAGTTGTTCTGAGAAGCTCTAGACCTGGCAACCCAGTCATTTGTTCATTTCAACAAGCTTGAGCAAGCAGTGGTGGAAATGAATAAACATGGACAAAATGATTCACAGCTGTCATCAACAGAAAGCAGTTCATTTTCCACAGAGACAACAACATCTGTATGAGGTAGTAGAGGTAATAAACATTAGCTGCAAAAAGCTTGTGGACTAACAGAACCCTTGAGATCTCTGGTTAATTTGAATGTTAAGCTCTGAAATTAGCTTTCTGTCTGAACTCTCCCTTAAAAGGTGAGAAGTTCAATCATCCAGGATGGGCTTGGGGTACAGCCGTTGCTTCTCCATGTCGAGAGGAGCCAGCTGAGGTGGTTCAGGCACCTGGTTCAGATGCCTCCTGGTTGCCTCCATTGTGAGGTGTTCTGGGTGTGTCTGACTGGGAGTAAGCCTCTGTGAAGACCCAGGATATGTTGGAGAGATTATATCTTTTGGCTGTCCTGGGAATGCCAGGGAATCCCCCCAGAAGAGCTAGAAGAGGTGACTGGGGAGAAGGAAGTCTTTGCTTAGGCTGCTGCCCCCACAAACTGGACCCTGGATAAATGAAAGATTAAAGGATTGTTGGATGGAAGGATATATTTTTACTGTAATGTATTTAACAATACATTAGAAATGGAAAGGCTACTCTGCTAACTGATGCAAAGTTAAGCATTTTGTTCATGTTGAAAATTTGAAACAGTAAACAGTCATTCTTTTCATTCTTGGTTTTGCACAAACCAGCTGGTACTTTTTTGGTACTGGAACTGGTTTTGCTATGCTGTTCTGTATAATAGTAATAATAATAATAATAATAATAATAATAATAATAATAATAATAATAATAATAATAATAATAATGTAAGCATTTTATTTAATTTTGGGACTTTTGAAGACCTATTCATTTATCATTGTTTGGGATCCTTTGTTTCATTCTGTGAATTTAGTTCCAAACAACTGTAATCAAAGGAGGTAGAATAAGATGAGTAGTTCAGGTTTTATGCCAAATTTGTACTTTACCATTATTGTGTAAATCGGACCTCAGAAAATGTTTATGGGGGCAGAAATTAAAATTAGTCAGCAACTATTATATTTTGCAGATAAAATGTATTGATTTGCTTAGGCGTTCAAATGGCTTGAAAAAGAGTTCATATTGCTGCTGTAAATGGACAAATAAATCTTCAGAGGCAAGCATTTCTCTGGATATTTTGGCTATGCTCTGGGTGTTTAAAATATCAGGCTCTGCCCCGGGTCTTGGTCAGCGTATTTGGTAAGTATTTGAGAATTGCATGGCGTCATTCTCACCTATCAAATCTGTCAACTGTGAGCATACCTGGCTCAAAATAAGTTTGTATCACTCATCACTCATACTGCCATTCAACATTTTCAATTCATTACAAGGGTGTGAAATGTCTAGTCTATATATACCCTTTGGCAGTGTTTACTTATTTAATTTGTGAGCTGCACTTGACAGACAGCATAATCTATACTTTCAAAAGGAATTTATTTGCTGAAGCCAGTCGAAGCACACCCCAAGAAAACCTGTTGAAGGCAGGCTTCGGTGTGTTTCTATGACAGATTCAAAAACATTCAAGCAAGCATCAGTTTTTCCCCATGTCACTTTAGGTCACATCAGGCTATGGTAAGGTGGAATGAAAGTATTATGAGTACATGTTTCAAATGATCTTCATTTCTTTTGCATTGAAGTCTTTTACAATTGTACATTCTACATAAGATCACGAGAACTCAAGAAGAACATTTGGATGCTTGCAGGATTGTTTGCCAAACATCAGTTCTTTAGATTGGTGGAAAAATACATCTGTTATTGGTGGAAAACCTTTCAGAAAACCGTTTTCAGTACAATATAAAACCCTTTCTCCTTATCATCCCACTGGGACGCTTAGCTTCTGAAAATGATGATTGGTAGAGCTCGCAACGGGAGCTGGATCTCATAACAAACATGTGATATGCATGACTGACATAATCTCAATTTGAAAATAGTCTTCTTTTGAACACATGCCAAGGGTGTCAAGGGAGTCATTTGAAAGACTAGCATTAGTGTTGCTGGCTAGATATGCCATTATTTTCTGGTCTTGTGCCATTGCCATTTGGAAAATATTGCAAATAAACTGATAAAAATATTATTTTATGTGTTAAATTAACTGTTAACAGTAAAGCGTATAGTAGATTTTTATGAGGGTTATAATTTTACTGCTCTTTTGAAGCAGCATGGCAGACACTTGTCGACCTAATTTTAAAGACTAGTTAGAAATTAGATATGGGTTCTCAATGTGTTGCCATTAAATTATTGCCAACTGTGCCTCCTCTGTGTCAGATTACATTAGCTGCCACTGACTATGTTGTGCAAATTGAAACTACAACTAATAAACCAGACTTCTTCAATCCCAGTCCTCCAGTGTGGCACAGTTTGGTGCTTTCCCTGTTCAAACACACCTGCTGTACCTGGCAATTAACGGATGAGAGAATCCAAGTGTGAAGAGGGAAATCATCAAACTCTGTGGGCCTGGAGAAATGCAGTTGAAGAACCCTGCAATTTAATCTTACAGTATACACTGACAAGCCAAGAGTCATGGGATAGCAGCTTGAGGGAGCAGCTTGGGAATGCCCACACTTGTACAAGTTACGAGGTGGTATCTCTGCAATGAGGCTGAAGACTGGTCATTGTGCTCATGGAAAGGTGAGCTGAATGAGTTTGAGTGAGACATGATAGTGGATTCCAGATTGATGGGACATTCCATTTCTGAAGTTCTGCAGGCATTTAATATTCCATAGTGTCATGTGTACTGGGAATAGTACATAGAAGGTATTAGTACCCACAGTAGGCAATGCAGTGGTTGCTCATAGGTGCTTTATGGTCATGACTGGCAGCATCTGGCTAGAATCATCCATTCAAACACACATGTGACTCAGAAATCACATTCACATTCAGTGCAGTAGTCCCCATGGATATCCCACAGGTCAGTGCAGTGTTTTTTTTTTATAGTTTCCATGGTATAAGGGAGCAGAAGACCCACCAGAGTGCCTCTGTTAAAACCACAACACCAGATAGAAGTTGCTAATTGGGCCCTAGTCAACATGTGGAGTAGTCTGATGAGTCAGTGAACGTGTGGTAGTGTTTGTGTGAGTGCCTAAACACATCACTGCCCTCTATATTTCACTACTTGGTTACCATTTGCAGCCCTTCAGGGACTTCATGTACCCTCAAAATGAAACAGGATATTCCAGTAGGATAATTCTCAGTACCTTTGGGCCTAGATGTCCAAAATTAGTTGATGCATGATGCATTCTCGGTACATGTGACAGTGTGGAATGTACAAGTGAATAATATTTAATGCCCACACAACTTCAGAAATGAAATGTCCTGTCTAACACGCCTCTCTCAATTTGTGATAATAAACGTCACCTTGCCATGAGCATGCTGGGCAGTGTTTAACCTCACTCACAAGATGACACTGCACAATTTATACAGACATTCCTAAGCCATCATCTGAGGTAACACCGCTTCATAATCTATATAAATGCTGCTATCTCATGACTTTTGGCATGTCGGTGTAGATCTTGAGATGAGACATACTTCAGCAAAAGTTCTAAAGCTGGAGCAACTTTCTAAAGATGGAATAATTCAAGTGCTCTTGTGTAATTACTGAAGGGGGGATGAACATCAAATGAAAAGTAGGCTTCAGTTGCCTCACGTAAGTTCAATGTACACAACTCCATAATAGGTAATTGGGCAAAACATCCATGAGAGAGATGCATCATTAAATGGGCAGATCATGCTTGAAAGCCCTCAAAACTTACCTTCAAGTTAAAAAAGTTTTTGTAAGTGTTATCCTGCTATTTTCCATATTACAGGTCAGTGGAGCATCAACATGATTTTGAAGCTGTTATTTTAAGGTAAAATGCTACACACTCTGACTCTCACCTATTGCCATATAATACATAATAAATATTATATGATTATGTACGTATATATAATACATAATGCAAAAACAAAAACAAAAAAACAAAACAAAACATGGGAACAGGGCAAATATGTTTTACAGCACTCGCACAATTGGTTAAAAATCACTTTTTATCTCTGCCAAATCCACTTGTCATAGTTGTCTGGCCACTTCTGGACAGTATACACACACACATGTCCGGGCCAAAGGGGTGTCAATAAATTCTCCAGGGAGCTGGACAGTGGGGGTGATTTGAGCAGCAGTGATTGTATTTGTGCAGCCCTTATGCTCCACGGAGATGAGCCAGCGATGCTATCTCACACCAGCCTGGCCTCGATTTATAGCAGCACTGTTCCTTCTGTTTGCCCAGGGATCAGCTCTATATGAGCTCTGTGTCGATTCGCCGCACCCTCAGCCCTCCTCCGGTGCTGGAGATGCCCCAGCTAAAGCCCAAACGGGACTCTAACACCGCTCTTTCCCTTCCATCTCTCATTTGCCCCCCCCCCCGCCTTTTCCATCAATCTCCCACACTCTCTAATCTCCCTCATCCTCATTCACCAACACTCAGTCTATTTCAGTCCACGTCTCTCTCTTTCCCCTCTCTCTGCTCACTCTCTCTCCCTTTCTCTGATTAAATCTGCCTGGTAGTTGCTGTGGTCTCCTGGCCGCTGATAATGGCAGCTGCCAGTACTGCGGCGTGTCTCCCTTGGCGACGGTCCTCTGCTTTCCAGCCTCCCACGTCCTGAACCCGGGCGGCCCCTGACTTGGACCAGCTCGCTCTGCTCCTGGCGCATTAGCTCCTCTGCAGAGGTCGCTTCTGCCATGCTGTCTGAACCTGGATTATATGGCCTAGAGATCTGTGCTTCCAGCTCGCTGCTTCCCACCTTTTAGTGCCTAGAGCGCCAGTCATTAAAGTGATTGTTGAGAAATCAATTTGCCCAATTTTCCACTTAACGCAAATGTAGTTGAGCAGCCAAGTCATGTTTGATTCTTTTGTTCAGTTCAACCAGTTCCATGTTGGTCCCACATACGGATGTTCACTTAGGTCCTTGATGGGTCCAAGAGTTAAACCTGGGCCCCATCTGGATTATACACTACAAATGGGGCCAAGATGGAACCCATGCAAGATTAAGCTAACTTGCAGTGATGGGGCCAATTTAGTCAACCCAACTGGGTCCCAGTAACAACACGTACAAACCCATTAAGAGCTTGTGTGAGCCCCAAATGAGCATGTTAGCTGGGCAGCTGTTTCATTGAACTGATTTTAGTTTGAACCTGTTGTCTTTGGGAGGAACTTTGATGGACATTTTAGAACATTTTAGAACTAACAGCAGGTTGTGTTTAATGAACTGCTGCTCTATTCTTAAGCTTGAAAAATAAAGATGGAAAATATACAGACAGTATCCAGCCGTAGATGTGGCTGCTACCATGGTATAAGCCCTTTCAGATAGCTCTTTATGTTGGTAGATTATTATAGAAAACATTGTAATGGCTTACGTGATGCTGATGGACTCATATTTATGTACTTATTAGTGATGTTAGCCTTGTAGCTGCTGAAAATGAAGAAACAAAGTCTTGCATTGCACTTGAGAGCATTTGTTGAGAACAAGTGTTTGTTTTGCCAAGCTATAACTTTTAAATTGTTGATTCTTATATGGCTATAGGAAATAGTTTATTGCTTCAGCGCTAGAACTGGCAAACCCTTTGAGGGACCTTTTAGAACCTCCTCCATGTGACAGCTGCTGGAGTTTTATGAACTGCTTGTCTATTCGGAAGCATAATGATAGTCCATGTGAGAAACAGCAGGTTTCTTCGACTCTCAACCCACTCATGGTCTTAGTGGTAGCTTCAAAATATAAAATGTAAAAAAATAAAAAAATAAAAAATAAAAAATACAGATGACATCCAGCCTCCAAGCCTTTTAGCTAGCTGTGTATGTTGGTAGATTTTTATAGATAGCAGTAGTCAGTAGAGAGCAGAGTCAGTGTCAGAAACACTCCCAGCCAACATGCTCATGTGGGGCTCACATGGGTGAAATGTGGGCTGGGTGGGTTCCAGGTGGGTATGGGCTTTGAGAGGGTTTGCACATGTGTTGTTACACTTATTTGGCCAAACTCTCACTTTGACAATTTACAATTTAACACTTTAACAACCTTAAACAACAGAAGAGAGTGAATGTATCAATGTATTGTTTTAAAGCTAGGACTGGTACTTGAAGCACTTGAGCAGATCAGAGCAACCACATCCTTGTAGTTTTTAAAGGACCTTTTAGATTCTTGTCTATGTGAACTGCTTGTCTATTCAGAAGCTTGAGGACACTCTCTCTCATGGCCTTAGATTTTTTTTGATATTGGAGTATTGTACAGTGTCAGAAAGAAGTCTATTTGAGATCATCAACAGCTGAAGGAAGTGTGTGATTATAGGCTGTATGATGCTGGCAAGGTATTAATGTTGGTCAGTTATTATCAGCATCAGCATTAGTCAAGAAATCAAGCTGCAAGGTCTGTCTCATTGGAGCTATTGGTAAAAACATCCACGGAGCTTAGATGACAGAAGAGAATGATGTATTGTTCCAGAACTAGAACTGGTCATCTTGAAGCACTTGAGCAGATCAGAGCAAAGACCTTTGAAGGACCTTTTTAGAACCTCCTCCATGTGACAGCTGCTGGTGTTTAATGAACTGCTTGTCTATTCAGAAGTTTGAGGATACTCCATGTGAGAAGTAGCAGGTTTCTTCCACTCCCAAGTGTCTCGTGGACTTACAGCTCTTTTCATTTTTTTCCCAGCTTGAGTTCCCTCTCTTCAAAAGAAAAGGCTATCACTTTTATTCTGCAGAACCTGGCCTAATTCAAAGATGAGGGGGTTGTGGGGGAAGAAAAAGAGGATGAAAATTCCTTCTGATTCCGAGCTGATTCCTTGCTGAAGTGCAAATGCAATATCTCTTGCACTGGAATTATGAAGCCTGTATTAATTGCAGATATAGGGCCGATTAAATTATGTCTCTTTTTAATTACACAGATGTAGAAGGGTAGGCCTAAAAACGTGACCCCTTTACTGCCCAGAGCAGTCGTTTTGTGCTGTTGTATCTTGAGCATTTCAGGTCATGAGCATTATCCATACTTGGCTACACGCTCTGCTTTCCTCTTTAATCAGCAAACTCAATAAAGTTGCAGTTGGCACTTGCTCCCTCATTGTTCCGCCTCTCTCCATTAGATGTCGCTGTGGCTCCCTGTTTGACCAACTGTGCCAGACCAGCGTTGGCATCACTGAGCATAAGCCATGATTTCCTCCTGTTTCGCCCCTGTTCAAAATCAAACTAATACGCCACAACGGACAGAAAATGGGGAGGGAGGGATGCCTTCCCCTTTCCACTGCTCCCTCTATGAGGACAGTGTGGATCAATTCTCCGCATTGTCATCATCCCTGTCCTGCTGAGGAACGCCGCAATGTGTCTGAACTGAGCTTCCAATAAGCTATAGGGCAGGATATAATGCTTCCCATCACTCAGAGAAGGTGGTGAGGCATCTCAGGACAAAAGTACATTAAGCACAGGAGTCATTATTGTAGAAGCTTGGAACTTTGTTCGTGCTTTTGTTTGGGTTTTATGGCCTTATATCAGAGTAGAAATGTATAGCACTTATTACTTGACATGGATGGAACCAAAGTGTGATGATCTATTCATGTAGAGTGTTACATGCTTACAACACGTGCTTTAAACTCTTCAACCCTGAGATCCTTACTTTGCTTGCAGTTACATACCATTTTAAGGCTTCATATTTCAGGATCAGAGCAACCTACAGACACGACAGACCAGACTTACCCCATCAAACTAGGGTGGTCATCATCGTGTGTGCAATTATCAGGAAGTAATACAACTTGGAAAACTGATCAAATTCACTCGTTTCCAACTGAATTTAAATTCCAAAGGTGCTTCTAGTGAAAGTTTACTGTGCATTGTCCACATATACATGCTCAGCCTGAATGGATTCTCAGTGAGAGGTGATGGGGCTAATTACATCACTGACCCAGATATTAGGTTACAGAGGAAAATGAGAAGGGAAGGGCTTTTTACTCTCTTTCTTTGCTCACACACTGTTCAACTTTCAGAATAAGCGTCCTGAGAATGATTAATACCACTGACCACTGTCCAGGATTCTGAATAATGTATTATTAATAATGATCCTTGTCAGTCTAATCATTACAAATCAAAAACACTGTAGATGATACATTTCCAACAGGATTTCTGAGATGTAAAGAGTTTTTAGTCCTAAGAAGCAAAAAATAAGCCACACGAATATCAAATTCTGTTAATATGTTAATTCGTACATCTCAAACAAAGAATAACAATATCTGGCCCGTGGGTCTGATGTGCATATGTTTCTAATTGTTTGGCAAATAAAAATAAATAAATGAATAAATAAATAAATAAATAAATAAATAAATAAATAAAAAGAAAATCCTGAAAAAATGACCCTATGGTTTTAAGTCATCACCTACCTTTTGGGTAAACATGGAAAACTATTTTGACAGATGCAGACCAGGGCCAAGTAACAAGCACTGGTGGTGGCTGAGTGGGTAGAGAGCTGTGTTATTGATCACAGGGTTGTGGTTTTGATTCCATTCAGGATTTAGCACTGAATAATATGACTTATTGTACTCCCTGTTGTTGTTTGAAGTTTCCCTATCTCCCCATCTTTACCAACTTGTGGATATTCCTGAGAAATATTGGTCACCAGATGCATGTTAAATATGGATGCATCCCCAAAGGTAAGAACAGTGCAGAATGCTGAGCCTTGACTTTCCTAACAAGCTGATTGAGACTTTCTACAACACAGTCATGAATATTTTAACCAGTCATCTGGTCCCCGTTCTCAGGTACAGCTAACCCCCCCCTCAAAAATCCTATGACCTTCTACCCCCTGGGGTGCAGATGCAGGTGGGTAATTGGCAGAGAATAATCTTCCATTACCTGAATGCAGAAGTAAAGAAAATTTTGGACGCCAAACATGCATTGATTACATTCAGGGTAAGTGAAAATTGTGCAAATGATTTTTTTTTGTTGCTGAACTATTGCTTCAAAACATAGAGTCATTAAAAGCAATGTGAGCTCCCAGTAAGTACCTAGTGATTACAAGCACCCACACCTATCTTGTGCTGTGTTATTAAGTCTCATTAAGGGCACAATGCACCACTAGAGAGGCCAAGGAGGGGGAAATGGGAGGGAAGGGAAAGATCCTTTTTTCTTCTTTTTTTTGCACCAGGTGGATTATGGAGGTTATGGAGAGGCCGAGTGTCTGTCGGATCAGTTCGAAACGGCGAGAGGCGGTCAGTCCGGGGGTTGAGAGAGCTACGACTGTCTTTGCTTCTGCTGAGGCTCAGCTGGAGGTTGGACCTGAATAGCACTGAATCATCAGACGTGGGAAGATGTTGTGGTTTAGTTAGTGGCAAGGAGGGGACAGAGGATGGGGGGAGGAGGCAGTCGATGAGAAGGCCCGGTAAATGACATTAATGATCCAGGAGACTTGAAGTGGTGTTGCATTTTAACAGGTTCTCTCTCTCACTCTCTCTCTCTCTCTCTCTCTCTCTCTCTCGATCTCGATACTATCCCCCCACACTCAGATTTATACCAAACAGACATGATCAGAGAGGGAAAAAAAGGAAAAAGAAAGAACTGCACTTCTGCTTGGCGACTGGTTACCATGGCGCCTGCTCTCATTTTGATCTTGAAGCACAGATAATTAAATAAAAGTGTGAGAGAGAAAGAGAGAGAGAGAGCAAGAGCAAGAGCTAGGGACTGGGAGAGAGTGAGGGAGTGAGAAACAGATAAGACACAGTAGGAAACAGACCGATAAAGCTTGTGGGGGGTAGAGGATTTCTCCTTCTGTTGACCCAACTAAGGTATGTTTGTGTATTTCTTGGGTCTTCCCACATCGTCCAAAGGAAATAATAGGCTCCAGTTAAATCCCAGGAGATCTGAAGGGAATCTCCAAGCCTGTGCATCTGTAACCCAAAGTGCAACAGGTCTCCCATCCAAACATACTGCTTTGATTTGAGAGCAGTAACACCAGTTGTCTAATCGATCTGCTGCATTCCCTCTCCTATATGTGTAATATTGTTGAGTGGAGACGCAGAGTTGTATATAAATAAATATGACTTTGAATCAATGGTGAACTGAATTAATATCAGTTACCTTGGAAACTGGGATATGCAATGTGCATGCAAGAGGACGCAGAGTAGATCATCTGCATTTTAAGGAAAAAGTTCAAGTAGGGATGAGGCAGGGATGGGGAGTGGAAGCATTTAGTCGTTATGGATTTTTTAATTGTGTGAAATATGGGTGGAAGAGATTACAACTCACAGCTCTTATCAGGATTTTTGAGACATGGGTTGGACAATTTTTCGGATAAGCAATAAAGAAAAAAAGGTAAAGAAAAAAGTAGAAATTAAAGTTGTGAGAGCTTCAGCAAAACTCAAATGCTGTGACCCCTTTCCTCAACCATTCACTTGTCCCCACCTGTCTTTAGAAGGCCTTTACTCACACTGCCTTTGTGCTGCTTTCAGATACTGATGTTTCCCATTTCCCTCCTTCCTTTTTGCTGCCACCAGTTTGATCCCATTGGTCATCCAGGGGGATGGCGACTGCCATCCTGGTAGCTAAGGATATCTGAGTAAACAGCAAAGTACTTTTGTAAGTCGCTCTGGATACATTTATGCCATAAATGTAAATGTAAATGTAAATACTCGGCAGGTTCTTCGAGGGCTCAGATGTTTTGAAACCTGGTACGACAACAAGGCCAACTTTACAATTCTGTTCAGAATAAAATATGTCTGTATGTCCCTTAGAAATGTGTGGCCACACGTTAGGGTCCTGTAATTTCATGTTTTAAGACGAATATGTGCAAAATTAGAATAAAAATAATTTTTTGTATTATCCAAAAACTGTATTCTGTAAACACCTGATCTTACTTCACATGCTGACATGCTTCGGTCTTTGTGCACATACATTTGTGTATAGTATGGAAACAATGTTGAAGAGAGTAACTCTGGGTCTGGGTCTGCCAATAGCACTGAAAAATTCACAATAGTAATCCAAAGATTTTCACGAACCAGAAAATGACAGAATTCAGATTTTTATGAATCAGAGCAACACTTTGTGAACATATTATAGACAAGACATAAAGACATTTGCAGCAACCATGTTATATTCAAACCACACCTCAAGTGCTGGAAAAGAAGTTCAGTGAGACTCAACAACAAAATGGTTGGATACAAGGTGTGAGTTTGTTTTTATTGGTATGCATGCAGAGATGGTTTCATAGATACAAAACCCCCCTGTAAATCTGAATAGGTTACACAAACAAACAAACAAATAAATTCAAAAGAAAGAAAGAAAAAGACATTTGAATTTGGGAGAAAAATGGATTTCATAGGGCCATGCTTGATGTGTTTCCATTGACCAACTTCAACATTAACACCTTCTGAATTGAGTATGACCCTCTTGTGCCACCACAACAGGTCTGACTATTTGAGGCACAGACCTCTGAAGGTATCCTGTGGTATCTGGCACCAGTGATTTGCAGAAGATCCTTTTTTTCCAGTAAGTTGAGGTGGGGCATCAATGCCACTGGTTCACAGGTGGTAGCTCTTTTGGACAATTTTTGGTAGTTACTGTATAGCAGGAACACCTCACAAGATGCTCTGACCCTTGTCAGAGTTGCTTAAATTTTGACTTGTTTTAAAACATCAACTTCAAGAACTTACTGTTTACTTGCATCATATGACCCATCCCTTGGCAGATGCCACTATAGATGAAGATAACGAATGTCTTTGACTGCATCTGTCAGTGATGGAAAAATTATGAATTGATGTACAGAGACCAGTGGACCAATTGGCTTTTGATTTGCTACCTGTGCTGTCTTCTGATACTCACTGTACTGAGTTGAGTGATGTACTGTCAGTGTCAGTATTTCAGGTTCAGGGTGTTTAAAGTTTGTGTATTTTTCAAGCTTATGCTCTGCTCTGAGTTACTGTACACATGATTTAAAAATTGGACAGATTTTTTTTTTTAAAAATATATCAAAATCCAGTACAGATACATGTAGACTTAATTGTCCTTTCTTCTCTTTTAGCCAATAGTTCTAAATAACACAATTGGATCCCAGGATACCTTGGCTGAATTGCTTCCATAATGTTTATCCATTTATTTACATAATACTTCTTGCCCATCCCCGATTATCTGCCTTTGAATTATCATTGACGAAATGAATGAATAAATTAGCTGCCTCATCCAGCAGCTGTGCATCTCTGGATTTAATATTTCATCAGTCATCTCGAAGCCACATGCACACACTCACACATACAGACAGACGCTCTTTCTGGCTTGTTGTGTTTTTGAATGTGTCCCTTGAGTGGTGGTGGCAGAGGAGAGCAGACCGGGTTCCAGGTATTGAACCTCGGGGCACGGTGGATTTTGGCTGAGGTGGCTGCTGAGGGGATTGATCGGCATGTCTGAGAAGAGAGAGGGGAAAAAAAACAACAGACAGGCAGTTTTATTGACCTGAGGACTAAGGGATGGAAGGAGAAGAGAGGATGTGCTGGGCCCAACTCAGCAACTTTTTACTCCCCTACTCAGATACCCACAAACCTCCTTAGCTATTGGCATTCATATCCAAACAGAGAAATATATTGCAGGCTGATAAATTATTTGTGACCTGTTGGATTGTAGCTTAAAGCAGGAGTGGGACAAGATTTGGTACAGCTGCAGGGCATGTACAATATGCAGCGATCAAACGAGAAAGGTCGCATCAGTATTCTGAAACTAACAATACACTCAGGATCTTAAAAGAGTAGCATTAAGTGCCCTGGAGAGAGACCTTGGGGTTAGGCCTTCCAGACAAGCAGCTGTCTTCTCAAAGGTTAACTTAAGTAATAAGTCAACTATGGACTAAACAGGGATCCTTGATCCGGTCCTCCACTTGTCACACTTGAGCTCTCTTGTGCTGCTTGTTGAAAGATGTTTATTGTGTGTCGTATTTATATTTTATAGGGACCATGGAATGTCAAATTGTATTTTTCTCGGCATTATTGAATAATGATAAGCATGGTAAGCATGCAGTACATGGAACTGTTGTTTTGTCCTTCAAAAGGAAATCCAGTGTAACCAAAGTCAAGCCTGGAAATTCCAAAATTCATTGGTTCATACCATTAACTCCCCCAGTAAATCCTTAATACATAAAACCAGTACATGTGTGAAAGCCTAGTTAAAGCTGGTAGAATGGTAGAATGTGGTGTTGATACTGAAGACAAGCACATCATCACCATACAATTTATGGAAACAAAAACGTTACACAATTTAGGCCTTAATTAGGCCCATGGCTTTTGCCAGCGTCCACAGAAAAGGGAGCTCAAATATGGAAAATGATGAAGTGAAAGCCAAGGGAGCCAATAACAACCAGCATTTATTCTCATTTTCTTTCCAACCTTCGCTCCCTCGAAAACAAACTGGACTACATCAGCTGAACCAAACTGGAACTAAACACACATCAGAAGAGCTTATTTTTTAACTGATAAGACTTGATAAAACCAAACCCAAGTGAGGGCAAGGCTAAAAGCTTATTGGCTTTGTCTCTTCAGCTTGCTATCAGCCCACAACACTGACACAAAGACTCAGAGTAATTGCTAAATAAAAAAATGCTATAATATAAAAGCTTTGTTGGTGCTGTAAACAAGCCAATCAAAACAGAGTGTGTATATATATTTCACAAGTCTTCTGTAAAAGTAAAAATCAGTGTGTTGCGTTCTGAAGTTAAATAGCAGGATTGTTAACAGGCTTGTTAAATGACATTTGAGAAATAACTTTTTACTATTTTTACTATTTAATACATTTTTCACCCATACCAAAGTCACATGCTTACTAATTATACATCAAAAAACAACTCAAAATACTCTATATGTGCATTCGTCAGCACCTGTATGTCTTCTTATCCATATGCTCTTATGTCCTGATCAAGATATTTAACTATATGGACATTTGATCTTGAAAAAGGTGATATAACACATCATGCTGAAGAAATGTCTTAAAATGATTTGTGAAATGTGATTAATAGAAATGCAATTGTCTTGTTAGGAAATGGACACTACCACATTTATTACTTAGTAGAATTAGAATCAGGTGCAGCACGTCAGCTGTAAATGATTAGATCTTCATAAGAGAGGACTTTGTTGGAAGCTTCTTATTTAAACCTCAGACAGTAGTTTGGTTTTGCACTTGATTGTTAAAGTGATAATACCATGGCAAGATCCAAAGACCTCTCTGAGGCTTTCAGAAAAAAGGCTGTTGGTGCGTGAGTCAGGGAAGGGATTTAAAAAGCATGTTCAGCCCAAGAGCAGACAGGAAGATGTGTAAAGAAGTCTCCAACAATCCTAAAATATCATTATAGCACCTATAGGCAGTGCTTGCCCCAGTTAATGTCAAAGTGCAGCATCATGGAAGTGTCATGGTTTGAGCCTAGAGCACTCTCAATCTTTATTTTTTCAGGCTTGAGGGAAACGTGAGGCCATTCTTCTTCACTTCATATGTATTCATGTCCTTGGGGTATCCTTACTTTTTCACATGACTGTAGTTTCAGATATTGTCATGTTCCACTGTAATACGGGTCCACACTGCAGTGTCTATATGTCTTATTTGCCTTGTCCTTGGATTTGTTGTGGCTCAGAAATTGTCCGTCCGATGAAACTGGACTACTGGAAACTGTACAAGATTCGGAACAGGATTGAGATGAAAATAGCCAGAACTGATCCAATAAAATACGCCTGTAATGGTCCAGATCCTAATCATGATGACATCATTAGTTCTTATCTAGTTTTGTCTAAGAAAATCACACATAACTTTAGGAATAAAGAGGACGGTTTCATGCAATACGTTGTTGTTTTAGCGGAAATGCTAAATGGTAGTCTGTACACTCTGCCATCTTGTCACTTACATTTACTGATGCTGGGCAACACCCTCTGTTGATGATGTGTTCTGGGCTGGTTTGCTAAAAACACCAGGATTCTTATAAGCCAAAATACTGGAAAAGCAATGCTTTAACAGGTATGAGTCCAAAAGGGTGTATAAGAGAAAAAGAGACACTTTTCCAGCTGATACAAAGTGATGATTGGGTGGAAAGCTTAAATGGTAAACCACAGAGGATATCCAATTCACTTACTGAATAGAAGAAGGTAAAGTAAGGATGTATATGTATTTCCACAAAGTACTGAAAGGAGGGAACCAGGGGGGAACCAGGAGAACAAAGAACATCTACTCAGTGGTACGGTTCTGAGGAATCCAAGTGAGCCATGGTACATTGCCTGCTGAGGAAACACATTTATTGCAGTGATTTGGGTTTAGAGCATGGTATATTCCCCCAGTCAGAGATGAGTAAGCAGGAGCGCCGAGCATACCCGAGCTGATGAAGACACCAGAGGCTGTGTGGATAGACAGCGGAGACAACATAATTCACACAGCATGCAATTCACAACAGTACAGAGCTGCATTGTGTTTGCCAAATCAGTGGTACAGTGCAAGCCATTGAGCAGGAAAACAACGTCAAAGATCACCACAACACCTCTCCCCCTCCCCAGCCCCAGCACTCTCCTTCAAAGCCCCTGTGTGTTGTGAATCTTCTGCTCAACAGGAAATGGATGATAGAGGAGTGAAGAGGGAGATTTGCCCTAATCAGTTTATCTTGAGATTTTGTTCTTTTTTGGTCTTGCTGCAGGATTATAAGGGGAGGCACTTTACATTTACGTACTCACTTCTGAGCTACGTGAATTTCCGTCTGTTGGATTATCTGAGCTGAAAAGTCATTAAAGGGAAGCCAGTCATTTCTGTTTTATTTCCTTGGGATTATACATTGCATGAAGCAATGATTTTAAGGTTCTGATTGTGGAGAGAAAGTGTGACAGTGAAAGAGACAGACAGATGAAAGCAGCCAAGGGGTTAACTCCTCAGAGAATAATGACAATGCAGCCTGTTTGAACTGAGATGGTGTTTTCTTCCCCTCACATTAGGCTGCTGACCTCACTCATTACTCGTCTTGCCTCACTCTCTCCAGAGTGGCCTTATGCGCCTGTATGATTACTCCAGCCAGTAGAGAGATCTGCAGCAAGATAAAAGGTTATTTCCATTATGTCAGGAACTTCAAAGAGCCTCCCTGTCCCACCGTAGTCTCGATTCTTGCATTGTACTCTGCTAATCCTAATAGTGGACTATCCTGCTAACAATGGGCCAGGAAATTGTTTGAAGTCTCAATTGAAGCTACCGGATAAGCTGGGTTTCATCACACCAGAGCTGAACTACCTTCCTATCGTCATAATAAACTCTGGCATCTGTTTTAGATCACTTCGAATTTTTGGGCAAACCTGATCAGCATATCATAAGCCATGCTTTGTTACAGGGAATGGGGACCAACACCTTAGGGAGCGTCTTCCGTTTTCAGTCTTTTTGAAACACTCCTGCCTTATTCATATCTCTATTTGCTCTGTGTGCTCTATATGGATTTGCCCTCACCCCTGTAGAGCATATCTCTTAGTCACGCAAGTGATGGCCTAAGCACTGGACTGGAGAACTAGCCAACCCATTCAGGTTTCCTGAGCAGTATCTTGTGGCACACCTGAAAAGCAGATGAGTTAATGACAGGCCATTCTGCCTTTGCGTCTGTGCTTATAATAAGCTATGCTCTAATGCCTGCTGGTCTTTAGCTATCACTGGCACCCTGCCTGAGCTTCTGGACAGTGACCTGCTCTTGCATCCAGGTAAATTGGTCAGTGCAAACACCTCCAAATCCCCTTCTTCCCTCACCTCCCCTCCCCTTCCATTGATGCCTTGCACAATGAAATACTCCCTCGTCTGCGAAGAAGGTGGAAAAATAGGTGTGTGGGGAGTAATTGGCCAGGTTTCCAGTAGAGACCAGCTCCAATGATCTGCCTGGACCCACATGGGAGCCCTCACAGCTGGCCCACTTCCTGCTATTCGCTTTGTCGGAACCTGCTGCAGAACCACTGCTCTCACTGTACACAAGATATTTGTGGTGCTTGTTTGGTCAGTTTTAGGTTATTTGTTTTTCCTGTATAGTCCAGATCTTTGTATGTCCAGTCTTTTTTTCAGGGAAATTAGGAACCGCTTCCCCTCATATGGTCATCATCCTTGGTCTTTAGCCTGAATAAATCATGGGGGGTAGTGTTGTGTGGTACCATAGGAGGAAGATGAATAATTCTGCCTGCTACAACTTGGACGTGTTAATTCCCTTATTACCTGGGGGATACGGTGACCCAGACACCTTTGATGTTTGTTTAGCGTATTTTTGGAAGCGTGAATAGCCTGCTTTCATTGCTCCAGTGCCCTCTTGTTCAGGGTGGAGGGTGTTGTGGAAGCATGGCTCCATAGCTGTGCCAGTTAAATAAGTCTCCACACAATTAAGGCCCTCGCGGCCTGGTAATGAATCCCCAAGCAGATGAGTAATGTATTGGCCTGTCTGTCGCTTGGCTAACAGAGCTTTGTCTCCTTTAGCTGTGGCTGGGCGACAAATGGCTGACAAATGAGCCATGTACTTTGGCAGAGCACTCTCCTGGAGCGTGCGCACAGGCCCCAGGTTTGGGACTGTGGCTGTACCTTAGACCCGCATCAGCAGCCTGGTGGCCTGGTGCATTCCGTTCCTCTTGGTGCTGCAAATGTGTCAAGCTGTAAGTGGAACTTTATCCCCCATTAATTGGCAGAAGCCCCAGTCCACTGGGGGCCCAACTGCTTCATTCATGTTTCAGACTCATTCATGGGTATTTATACAGCTTGCAGTAAATTATTGGCTTCTATCACCACTGCATGGACTGCACAGGATGAGGCCCAAGCTATGCTCTTCCATTCATCCTAGGCTCTGAGCCTAAACTCTATGAAATACTCTATGAAAAGTTTCATGTAGCATGACAGTCAAATGGGATTTTAATGGAGGGGTGCACAGGTGCACTCATTTTCACAAATCCATTTTTTAGAGACTAATAAATTCCTCCACGTCTGTCCACAATAGGTCACTTGACCAGCGAGAGGGTGGTAGCATGTGGCACAGGGCAGTGTACCTGAGCCCTCCATCTGGGCTCTTCAGTGTTCCTGTCCCTAGGAGACAAGCTCAGAGCATGGCTTCTGTCCTCTGTCGCTACGGCAACAGCCGTGACAATTAGCACACTGTTAATTACACAGCAGCCGGTAAGGCTTGTTGTTCACCTCCCCCTCTCAACCCACACACAGACAGTGCTTGCAGCCCATTCTGTCAGCCCAGATCACACACAAACGCATCCTGCAGTGCTCACTGTGGTTGGTAACCTTACCTGCATTTGAGAGAGGAGGAACATCTGTGAATTAGCAGATGATGCAGCTCCAAAAGAGGTGTCAGTGCTGACCTTCACAATGGTCACTCACAAGTGTGACCCATTCAACACAGTAGAAAGAAAAAAGAACATGCTCGTAGGCTGGCCCACAATGCTCCTCAAGAGAAGACATGCACAAGGTGACAGGAATCCATAGGTGGACAACCATGGACATCTTGATATCTTGGTAGAAACAACAATGCTCATAATCATGGCAAGCAAGCAACTTTTAATGAGGGAAAGCCCAGAAAAGGCTTCCAAGCTGTGTGACAGCAAGGTCAACCAACCTGACGCACAACAATATAGACTCATGTTTTACTCTTAGCTCAAACAACATCTCTGCAGATGAATGGGCCTTGTTCTCAAGGTGATGCTGATTACAGCTGCTGCTGAAAGCAGCCATGTTAGCATAGACAGAGGCAGTTCTCATGTACACAACCTCAGCCTAGGCTGTCTCTTTGAAAATCAGTGACCTGAACGATGCTGTCATCTCCGTCCATGCCATGTCATCCCCTATGTCCCTTCCATTTTCATCATGTATATCCATGAGCACAAAGTGACACATTCATTAAAAATAGACAGGCCCAGACATACATAAAGAGTTGGACCTGCAGCATGGTCATCCCATTTAGTTTCTAACTTTCAAACGTTCTGTCTCCAGTCTATGCTGATGGACTTTATGGACTCAGACCTACTTAGTGTGGTTGAAACCTTCTGAAATTACAGTTTGATGCAAATCAAAATATCAGGTTGGATTGGTGCCTGGGATTAAAAGACTATGGTTTGGATAAAAGACCAACATTTATTTGGACCAAAAGAGGTGGCATTGGTCTTAATTAAACTGAACCACGATCGTTTGCATTCATTTTTTGAATGTTTCAGAAGTTGACTCAGACCATTGTGACCCACTAACCAGAAGAAGAAAATAAAATGAAAATGAGTCAAAGTAGTAGCGGTAGTCCATGGGGACACAGATAATTGTATCTGCGATTATGGAATTTGCTGAACTGGCAACATGCTAACATCAGACAGACACCTCTGACCAATCATTACTGCAAGTTGAAGCTCACATGGATGATGATGTAGGGACATAGGTACATTTTTTGTGCATGGAAATGCCTTTAGTTATGGGCAGAAGATCAACATCATTTAGCTGTGGGCAACTCTGGCCTTGGAGGGCTCAGATTCCTGCAACATTTTGTGTTTTTCCTGAGCAAGCACATCTGATGCAACTCACCTGTTAATTGCCAGGATTAGTACCTCTGTAAGAGCATGGAAATCTGCAAGCTGTGTGGGATACCGACCCCCATTGCCCAGCACTGATCTAGACCATTAGTCCTTCATTTGTGTCTTGTCTTTCATTCAAGATCTACAGGGGCCTAATGACATGTGATAAAGCACAGTGATAAGCATTGTAGACTCTGCAAGAATCTATAAACGAGTTCTTAGTAGATTTAACTGTGTTCTTGAGCCACCTTGTGTAATCTTATCACACATTAGGTCATATTAACAGGGAGATAGTACAGTATTTTAGAACAGCTTGATGGTCTCTGAAAAGATTGAACAGGTTTTAGACCCTTAAAAAAGATAAAGGAAAAGCACATGAGAAGGAATAACAAGCAAGGAAACAAAAGTGCTGGATTATAGTTTCTTGCTTAGAATGTGAATCATCATATGGTGACATAAATGCTTAGAACCAGCCTCAGTGAGTATGCCCTAGGCTAACACAAATACACTAACAACCTCCCTTTAAAGCGAACTGTCTGAGGAGCTGTGAAAGCCTATTAAATTGCTTTTTAGACAATGGAGAGCATGATGTTTCACCCTTTTTCCGTTATAGTACAGTGTGGGCAGTGGAATTTTATAGCAAGGAAAATCAATCCTTATCATCTCAGTAGTATCAAAGAAGATGGCCTATTGTAATGCCTAACGCTTATTATAAATCAGTGGCAATAGTCCAAGGTTTAAAGGGCACTGTTAAAGAGAAAGGGGCACACAGGGACAAAGATCTTTATTTATGTTTGGTGCTACTGCCAATTACATTTCATTCTCTTCGACTGAATGAATTCTAGATGCAGCAGTTCTGTTTAAATGCCAGACGTTTGAGTCCACACATGAAGAAACCTCCTCAAAACCACCAGTAATAACAACTACAATCATACGTAGAGTATGATGTTTTCATTCACACATGTGGGTATGTAGTGTGAACCAGCAACTGGTTCAATGGTCTGCTGGGTATAATGGGCTGCCTGGGCCATACAAATATAGCCAAATAATTAAGATGGGCTTAACAAACAGCGAGACTGTTTGCTTTGTCATCAAGGCACACCACAGGAAGTAAACAAGAGCATTTAGCAGGAGGACTCAATGTTTTTACAAGCTGAGGGATAATAGCCCTCCAGAATTCTGAAGAAAACAACAACAAAAAACCCGATACTTAAAAGATATTAAGCTCAGCATTAAAAAAAAAACAAAAACAAAAAACAAATATATGTGCATATACTGCATATTCTACAAATATACAGCAAAAACACTGAACTAAATAAAATACTTAAGCTATTTTTATTTAATAAGTTATTTGTCTCAGTGTTACTGAATTCTGATAAGGTACGAGTAGACTGATAAATCTCTTTGCTGATCAGTTATGTATCTATGTGTTACTGAGTTCTGCTAAAGCGTGAGTAGACTGATAAATCACTGTGCTCATCACTTGCATATCATTATATAGAGTATATACACATTAACCTCCACTATACATGCACTTTACATGCATCATTTCTTTCTTGAGAAGTACTGTGTATGTAAAAATATATAAAATGTTCTCTTCACAAGTAAACTGTACTAATAATCTATATATATATATATATATATATATATATATTGAAGTCAAGTCAATACTGATATTTTTTATTTGACCATTTATTTTCACCCAGCAGTTTCACAATCTCAGCAGCACTATGCCTCTTCCTGGTACTCATAGTGCCACATCACTCAAGAACATGCCACTACCATGTTGATATAATTGCTCTGCTGAGAATAGTCTAGCACTCAAGTAACATGTTTTGTAGAGGGTGGCTGACAAATTTGTGCAGCAACAGATGGTCTACAGTTATTACACCTACAAATTGTGTTTCATGATATGATATTACACTCATTGTAATATGCACAGCATGAACTGCACAGTTCTCCACATTATATGTACATTAGGAAATTATTTTTGGGATGTGGTGAATTGTTTCATGAAGTGGCTTATAAATATTTGGGGGACTGAGGAAAAGAAGTCGATTGAAACAGGGCAACAAAAAAAAAAAAGGAAAATGAATGAGGTAAAGATTACTACACTGTTTCTCATTTTCCATGTGATACATTTATTTTAAATATATTCAGAATATGTTACATTTTATGGATTGTAACAGAATACACAATGTAATACATTTAGATATTTATGGTATGTTCAGTGTTTGGCCATCACTACTTTTTCATTCTGTCCCACTCTGCATGCCACAATTAAACACTATTTTAAAATGAAAACATACAATTAAATCACATATTTTCCAGGGTTTCTATACTTTCCTTCACTTTTTTCTTAAACATGTAATGAACATGTTTATGAGGCCATTATCTAAACACAAAGCAAATAAACATGTGATGTATATAACATAATATAAATCAATTAATAAGATGGTGTAAACATGTTTTTTTCCAGCACAAAGCTAGAATTTTGCAAACAAATAAACACTTCCATTATTAATTACTTTATTTATTGCAACAGTGCAACAATGAAACCCCAGTGGTTAATGTTCCACATTTGAAAGGGATGGATGTCAGATGGCAAACATGTCTTCATTAATGGAGTGCATCTGGATTTGTATTTGGCTTAACTATTCCTGTACACATTCATTAAGTGATCTTAATGGACCTACATATATGTGCCCACATTCCGTTACAAAACATACTGCATCATTGTGTGGAACTTTCACTGTCTACACAAGGGCAGAGCAGTGCAGCAACATTTCTGAGCACGTCCGTGTGTCACTGCTCTAAATGGGTTTATTGAGAGCTGCATTACAATGGTAAACAAGCAGCCCCCTCCGGCTCTACTATTTGCAGAGTGGGCGTGTGTCATGCCGCTTTTCCAGAGTGCCCGGGTGGCTTTGCACCTTGCAAATCTGAGTGAATTTTGGTTGGATACATTTTGCAGACAGTAATGTGCTTTGTGTTGATGAGTATGTCAGAAGGCATGCAGGTTCTGTGTGGTCTTCTGAGATGGCCTGGGAATCAATTGGTCATGCATGAATTTAAGAGATTTGGGTGCTGGAATTAAAAGGAAAGCAGGAGGTGCCATGCTGGAATTAGATAGGCACACATTCTTTTCTCTTTGTGATCTGGAAAGCATACAGCTAGCAGCAGTGGACAGTGATGGTCACACATCTTGACCAGTTGAGACTGTAGTAACACCATTATTCCAAAATGATTCTGAATTGCCAGTTTGTTAGGTTTTTCTTTCACATACACCATGTAGGTACACTATATAGCAGGCAATTACTACTACACAATTACGTTTCTTGTCACGGGGCGTGAATGCACCCCTGCCCTGTACATTTTAGTGAATTTCCTGCTTTAACATGACCCCTGCAACTCTGAAAGGGATTATTAATGAGCTGATTGGCTGAATCAGGAGCGTTGTGAGCAGGGTGATCACTGAAATTTGCAGGGCCGGCATGCCTCCATGACTAGGGTTGAAAAACACTGCATTAGTGGAATGGGACCACCACTGACCCTTCATCAATCAGCTTTTCCTAGGTTCTCAGCACAGCAGGACACTTATTGGCCAGTTATACATGTATAGGAAATGTGGTATTGCTGGACTTTAGTAGAGTCTATTATCTAACCACAGGAACCCTTATGACTGATATTTTTGATTGTCAAATTATTTTCAACCCAGTGACACTGATGTGAAAAACGTGAGTCAAATCCCCAGAAATACTGCTGCTTCTGGCGTTACGCTAGGGATTTATTAACCCTATGATCACCGAAACACACTGCATAAATGCATGGCTTGACTAGTGAGAGAGAGAGAGAGAGAGAGGTGTAGAACCAAGTGGCTAGAACCCTCTCCATACGTGAAGCACATTTTCATAGCAAATCTTCTCACTGTCTATAAAACATCCAGTCAACATAACCCACAGTTTTAAAACCTAAAATACCAGGGGAAAAAATCATATGTTACTATATTGTCTAGCAAATTCCACCAAAAACAAGGAAAAACTGATAAATAGCTTATCTGCTCAACTGAAAAACATTCCACAGTTTACACAAACATTAGAACAATGTTCACTCCACTCAGATGTTCACTCTGGTTGGACTTCCTCCTTTATTCTTTTCAATCCTATGACTAAACATGTCACAATAGCAAACAGCTATTTTTCTTTATGTCATGAGATCATTTCATTTACTGATTGCTACTGGGATTAAAAGAGTATATATATTTTTTTAGAAATAGCATTTAACAAAAACATTTGCTAACACAGACATGCAAATACAGACACAAAGCATGTTGAGTCCTTGCTGAGAAATACTGCAAATAGAATAGGACTCTTCAGCAGATAATCATGAAGCTATTGGCATCATGCATAAGGCCAACATGGGCTAGAGGGGTATAAAGCCCCCCAGCACTGAGCCATGGAGTAGTGAAACTGTGTCCCCGGGAATGATGGTGTTCTATCCAATACTCTTGGAATGAGTTGGGGATGAGGTAGCGTGCTGTTCATCCAACATCCTGAACTCATCACTGAACGCAAACCCTCACAGTTATACTCCAAAATCTAGTAGAAAGTCTTTTCTGGATAGATTTAATATCCTTGATTTCAGAAGAAACAACAAATGGGCAGGCATCCTGATACTTGTGTTCATATAGTGTATTTATCAGACATGACTTGATAGATGTATGATAGGTATCCCTGCAGAAGAATTTCCCCAGAGCTCCAGATTGCCTCAATATAGGCCTGTTTGTACTTGATAAAATGGTGAATGAGCAGGAATAGATTACAACTTTGCCTACTGGACAAATGCCCAGACACCTCAGCCACTAGGGGGCCCTTAACTAGCATAGATTTATAATCTGCTGGCCATTATACAGCACACGTAACTATGAAGATGTCAGCAAGTTTCTCTGAATTTCTCTGATGTCAGCAAGTTTCTCCGCTTTTACTTTTTCTATGGACAGTGATATGCAGCTTTACTTCGCTGAATTGAAAATGCTCCTGAAAGTCCTCTCCACAGTTTCTGTCATGTAGCAGTGCACTGATAGACAGCTGGGGTTTTGTATAATAATTCATTTAGCCTGCTTTTACTTTGTATTTCACATCTCGGACAGAACACTCCAAATCTTAAAACCAGGGATTAGGAGATGTAGTTGATGTGCCGAAGACCAGGGGCAGGCCTGGACAGTCACCTTTGGGAAGTCACTTTTTTAGCAGGTCTCGTTCCCATTCAGAAACGTTTTAAAACTGAATTTATTTTCATCTCTAGGGGTTCAGACACAGTAGGTGCTGGATCCCAACTGTATTTGCTCACATTTTTCTTCTTTGTGTCTTATTCTTTTTCCTGATTTTTGACCAAAAACATGTTGTGGAGAAAACACTGTAAACACCATTCAAGCATAAAACTTGGAGGGGAAATATTTTGTACAAAGATTTTTACCACACAATGGAAATCACACCAATTGCCCTAATGGTGGCGCTCTAGAGAATCAGTTTGCATTTTTGCCAATGTCTCCTGAACCGTGAGACATAAGCAGAAATAGTTTTCTTTACTTTAATTCCTTGAAGAATTCTACAAAACAAACAAACAAACAAACAAACAAACAAACAAACAAACAAACAAACAAACAAACAAACAAACAAACAAACAAACAAACAAACAAACAAAAACTCTGTGCAACTTTATAGCTCTGACCATAACTTCTACATCATAATTGGCAAAATATGTGAAACCAATTAAATTGTACTAGTCAGATATTTGATCAAGTCTAATGTTATATTTAAAAAAACAAGCAAACAAACAAACAAACATGGCTGTTATCAGCCAATCACTTTTCAGAAGGCACTTATATGTACACATGTAAAAGAAACATGTACACAAACTAAACATAATGTGGCTTCTGTTCCAGGAATGAGTCACATACTGACATACTGGTTTTAATGTTTAAAATCATTTGAAACAGTCCAGTAGGTCTAGTGGTCCACAAATGTGTCTAACAGTGAACATTGCTCTGCCATGGATGAGTAATGAAGAACAAATAACTAAGAAAGATGTTTTAAGTCATTGCATTCATCTTGTTTTTATTTACTTTCTTGAACAAATGAAAACAGAAATACTACAAAACTAACTCTAAAAGAATTTTTACACTCAATTTTGCACCACCCTTTGCTAAAACTACATTCACATTTCTTGCATAAAGTATTTCATTTGCAGCATAAAAATACATATGAAATCGTGGTATCATTTATTGTTCCATCAATTTAATGGTTGGGAAAGTTATATGGTTATAAATGGTTACATCACAAAAATATAGCTATAATCTATCATTACCTTGTCTGTTGCTTGGCTGACTTTCTTTGAAATATTTATGAATGCCTATGAAAAATCCAAAATAAACTGAATGCATTAGCTGCTCAAGCTTTTGGAAAGACACTGGGGCGTTATGTGAATTGTAGTGACTGTAGAGAATTGGAATCTGCACGTCTGCTTAGTAATCCAGGATGAATTTGACTTTGTACTCTTAGTTTAGTTACTTTGACCAGTGAAACAAAAACTGCGAACATGTGCTGTACTTCTTACTTTATAGTGGGTACCTCTGTTCTTACACCCCTGCTTCAAACAAATAACCAATTATCAGCTAATTAACAAACCATTCCTTCCTTGTAAACCATTATTTTAATTAGAAACAATGTTGGCCATTCCTTGGCAATTGGTTCTCCTTTTGCTCACCCACATATGGTTTTGTTAAGGCATCTGAAGAAGCTGGTGCCCACAGTCGACCCAATCTGTAAAACAATAGCTTCACCATTTCCTAAGAATGTCCCGCAAAATCTACAGTCTACAGCATACATTAAAGCCAATGGTCAACTGCAGGATTCGCTTGCTTTAAGCCTCTGTAATTGTGTAACACACTGCATGACTATATATGCATTAGCATTTAAATGAGTCTCTGGTTCTGTGCAGCAGGCAAGCCACCCAATGTCAAACCCAGAGGGCAGTTTGCAAGGGAGATGATGCCAGACTGACCTGCCCCTTATTATGCCACCTTGCGCCTTTCTCACTAACCCTACACAATGAGGGAACCGATGCTCTAGGAAAGGTGGCATCTGCTGTTGTCTGGCACCGCCACGGGAGAAGAGCAGACATGGCCATGGCCAGTGAGAAAAGAGGGTGTTTATGTGAAAGGACAGAGGAGGGGGTAATGAACACGCAGCTGTGCCATTATCTCAGCCGACCACAGTGGCATTAGGGTCTGGCCTTGGCTAAGTCACCGCTGCAGGGCACTGATGGTGGCCAGCTGATGGGCTAGCTGACTTTCTCTCAGGCTGATGGAGCCATGGCCATCTCTTCAGGGACATTAATGACATGGCTGCCTTGCCAGGGCAGTCTGCTCCTTGCCACAATGATGTATTTTAGCTGGACACAGAGACTTCATGACAAGGGACAGATAAGAAAGGAAAAGCTAGAGGCGGGTGGAGCAGGAAAAAGTTCTGGAGACAGTAAAGGACAAGCAGTGGTAGTGGCATGAAAGAGATAGAAAGCAGTGGGAGAATTATTGAATTTGTGACTTCATGACCCATGACTTCATAGTGCCACTGTCTGTATTTGTAGCTATTTAAGTCACACTACTTGTATCTGCATTCACATTGAAAGAGGGCTTTGTAGGAAACAGAAATGGAATGTCTATAAATAAAAAAAAAATATGATATTACATATTATTATGATTGGTTTAGTGCACAAAATAATAAACAATTTCTTCTCTAAAAATTATTGGAGATATTTCTCTCCATTGTAACCAATTTTCCCCAGATTTTGCTCTTCATGTTCAAGCTGAACACAACATTTACCCTTCCACATTCCAAGAAGTGTAGGTCCTATGTCACTGGTTTAAAAACTATGAGGGAAAACTGGGAAACTACTCATTATATCCTCAATCCCAGTTCTCGGGAGGCAGCAGGTAAAGTGAGTTAAAATGGACAGAAACCAAATCTCAAGTGACTGATGTAATCATTATATGATATTGAGGCAAGGGGGCACATAACCAAGTTTCATCCCCCTGCCTTGTTCCTGCGCCCTGCTTTTGGGTGTGTTTCTGTGAGGGCTGGGTTATACAATTAGAAATATACAGCCTCTTTCTGAAGGCTCCTTAGTAATGGGAAAGAAATTGAATGATTGAAGTTCTTTTACTGGATTAAATCTGCCACAAAAGAAGCTACGGCACATGCATGTTTACATTGCAAACATTAATGTAGACCCTTTTTTATTTTTATCTTTACAAAATGTGTACTTTTTAAGTTGGATTCAGTATGTTTAAGAGTGAATAGGAAGCCCATTCAGAACAGTTAGACCAGTGCATGTTTATTATTGGTTCATGTGTCCATGATAAAAAACAAAACAAAACAACAAACAAACAAACAAACAAGCAATTTGATTCAAAAAGGCAAACTCACATGCATATCTCATGAAAATCAGAAATTCTAAATTGTTAGAATATTTCATAACAACAAACAGAAAATGCACAGAAATTTCCATCTTTTGACAAATTTGTAAAGTTACAAACTCAATACTTGGTTGAGGATCCTTTATCATGAGTTACTGCATGCAAAAAATAAATTTCACCTGAAAAGAGGAATTTGACTCTGATTTAATCTATATTTTAGCATAAATAATACATAAAATATAGTGCACCATGTTTACATTGCTGAATCAAAGTGCTAATACATCAGACAGGAGAATGTTTGATAAAATGTGCTAACACTGACACATATATTGTATCTTTTGTTTTATCTGTCTAAAGCTACCCTGTATTTCCCTGGGTTAAATATGAATATGAATTATATATAATATGAACGCATGAAATATTTTAAATTTGTGTCAAACATGCCACATGCCTTACTATTGTTTTCAAAGCATTTTCACCCCTTTAGGCATTCACTGTAGGGACTTGAAGTTGAAAATGACTTAAATTTGGCTTACTGACTTAGATTGTACTAGAGGCTTACTGGGCTGGTTTCCTGGGACAGGGATTAAACCTTGTGAAATATATTTCCCCTTAAATGGAAAATTTCCATTTAATATACTGTGTAGTCCAGGACAAGGCTTAATCCCTGTCTGGGAAACTGGCCCAGAATGTAATACCTGAGACTTACTTGATACATGCAGATAAAGGACTTTCTTATATGTGCAAACTGATGACTTGTTGACACCTGTAGTAGCAAGATATGAGTCTTGTAACAGTATATAAGTTGTACTATATAAGACGCAGTATTGATGATCATCACTTGGATAGAAAATGTTAGCTAAGATCTCTATGATGTTTAATTTGCATGCTCTTCAAAATGACTAAACTCACTGACTTCTGACATTCAAATGAGATGCACTGGAGTGAGTTGTGTCTTCATTCATAATCTAGCCTAAATCCACAACCTTTATTCATAATCATGATCCACCCATCCTTCATAGCAGATACTGTTTGAGGCGCACACGATGTAAAGAACTCCAAACAATGTTCTTCAGAGATAATACACCTTGTAAACCTGACTCCTGAGGGCGGTTTATGTCATATCTACTTATAGAAGCACTAATAACAACACAAGTAGCCTTGCCTTTGTTGCTGTTCTTACGCACAAGCTTTGTGCTCTAAAAATACAGTAGAGTTGCTAAGTGAATTAAAACTTGAATCACGGGATATAAATAACAGCTAAATTGCCTGGTTATCAAGATGACTAATATCAATGAATGAATGCAGAAGCTTTTGGTTCGAATGGAACAAATGGTGCATATTTTAAATGACATCGTCTACCCAGAGGAGTAGCGCAAATCAAATTAAGGTACAGGAAAAACAGGAGAGTGGCGGAAGTATATAAGCTTGGGAAATAAAATCATTAATCTTCATGAGTTCCCCTTAGGAAATCAAATCAAAATAATCCACTATTGTATTCCATTATGGTTTTTTAGGCTGCTGCACAAAGTTCTCCTACTGAGCTTTCTCCAGTTTGACTTGGAATGTTTTATTTCTGAGGCCGGGCTAGTGCAAAGGCATGGCGTGGCATCCCAGAAGCCGTCAACGTTAAATCTACACATGCTTCATCTTTGGTGTTTCAAGGCCTAACTGATTGGGGTCCATATTCATGTTGCTATGGAAGATTGGTTATGAATATGTTCTAAGAAGGAATGTTCCAGTCCAGTTCACTGGATCAGGAATAGTGCCAATTCAAGGATATTTAATGGATCAGGCTTTTTAAAGCTCCTTCTGGCATCATGTAGGCAGCATTAACAGGCGTTTCTCGGATGTTGCAATGAGGAGCTTCTCAGAAGGTAATGGAACTACTTTAGAGTGGCGTATAAAAACATAATGTCATATCTGTGCTTGTTTTTCTTTGACTGTGTTTAAATCACTGTTCCGTAAAACATTTTCTGCTGTCTTCTGTTTCCTGCTGTCCATGCCACCAAAACTAAACTTGTTTACTTTCGAAATTACAACCTTTTAGAAATGTCATGAAAATGCTGCATTAGCAGGGGAACTGCACTCCTTTCTTGGTTGTAGAGCACCAAAAGGAGGAGGGGGCTGTCACTAAAGATATCACACACATGCTATAGAAACTCAATTCATGTTGCAATCCCCAGACTATAAATTAATAATTTCACATGAATAGTTAACAAACAACAACCCAGCTTAATCCAGAGTTTATTTTTCTACCACACACACACACACACACACGGAAAGTATCCAGGATGTCAAAATGAGAAAAGTTTGTTTGAAATCTTTACAAATTTATTAAAAATAAAACAAAAATTTAACATACATAAGTATTCACAGCCTTTACGCAGTACTTTGTTGAGGCACCTTTGGCAGTATCGAGTACAGCCTCAAGTCTTTTTGAGTGTGATGCTACATGCTTGGTGCACCTGTTTTGTAAAACTTCTCAAGCTCCATCAGATTGGATGGGGAACATTGGTGCACGGCCCTTTTCAGATATCTTCAGAGATGTTCAATTGGGTTTAAATCTGGACTCTGGCTGGGCCACTCATGGACATTTACTGAGTTGTCCTGAAGCCACTCCTTTGTTATCTTGGCTGTGTGCTTAGGGTCATATCATCAAGGATGTCTCTGTACATCACTGCAGCCATCTTTCCCTCGACCCTGACTAGTCTTCCAGTTTCTGCAGAAAATCATTCCCAACAGCATGGTGCTGCCACCACCAAATCTGACAGAGTAATACAGTACATTCAGATTTCTAAGATTGAAATTACTTACAAGAAAATTTAAAGGCAGCATAAAAGGGATTAAAAATAGTGGGTTTTTTTTTGTTTATTTCATGAGCAATAACTTTCTGATGTATCTTTGCATCTGTATGTATCTGATGTATCTGATGTATCTGATGTATCTGAAATTATGATGTCATATTTCAAAATTATAATTTGAATGATTATTTGTTATAGGAAACTAAATTATGTGAGTAATACGGGTCTAAGGGTTCTTTTCTAATGCAAGGCAGAATCTATCAGCAACATCTTAGAGGTGTGTATCAATGTGGGACTACAATTATCAGACTGCAACTGAATTTGACCTGCAAGCATGACTTTCAACTGAAAATGGTAATTCGACCTGTCATTTTCTCAGGGAAGGAGGGAAAGCATCAGCAGATTGAGATACTGAAATAAAATCACTGACTAGCACCTGTTACTGACCCCAGGACCCTGTGTAAATTGAAACTGGTCTGAAGAGGACTATTAACGGGATAGTGTCAGATCACACCATGCTTTTTGCTCTTCTTCACTTCTAAGAGTTAAATACTGTTGGACAAGAACAGGACATGGCGCAAAATAGCCTGCAAGCAGCATCATGTCTATCCATTCTAATGGGGGGGGGGTTATTGCATGAACTACTTTAGAGTTGCGGGAATACAATGTGGTGCAATTTATTTGCTTGGTGGCAGGGAGCTCAGGAGACCTCTCAAAAGGTCTGGCCACCTCTGGGAGATGGCTGCAATAGCGAAGTGCAATTTCCCTGTCGCATGGCGCTAAGCTCTTGATCTCTGCACTGAACGCTTACCTCGCTCACCTTTGATCTCTAATCTCTCAACCTCTGGTTCAAAGAAAAACGAAACACAAATAAAATGAGTTCACTTGGCCCCCTCTATCCCACCACCAAGGAAAAAAAAGAAAAAGAAAAAAGGAAAACACTGAGTGGTTGCTGTTCCCTTTCGAGGTCTCTCTCAGTGTGGAATGATTAAGTGATTTCTTTCTCAACCCTTGGGTCAAACAGGGCCACGGAGGCCGGAATTAAAATGTTGCAGCTACACCGAGTGACCTTTTAATAGCAAGAGGAGTGCAGTAATGACCCAGCTTGTTATTATGAATATGAGAAAAGATGTGACACAGTGGCACAGATGTGACCTACAGCACAGCGCCTTGAGCTAATGCTGTTATCATCACAATACGGCAGGAGCATTAGTCCTTAAATACAACTTTGTCACACTTAATAGTACTATTTGTCCTGTATGCACTCTGTCCCCTTAGACATAGCGTTAATTTGTACATAATTGGTTACTGTAAGCCTGCGTGGGCCGTATTTGGATTTCCGGAGCAGGCAGGAAAAAATAAAAACAGAGCCTTGCAATTCTAGCCAGCGAGCTTGGTGCTGATGGCACACAGCACATTAGGCAGCTCGACAGATTGCTCCTCAGGTGAGAATGCACTGCATGGCGGCAAATCCGTTTTTCATGCTGTCTGGCAGCCATGTGAGGGGGAAAAAACCCGGAAAAAAAACAGGAAAAAAAAAAAACAACAACAAACAAACCTATCTCACTAGAGACTAATTTACCATGAAACCCAAGTGTTGAAATGCACCTCATTCATTCCAGCACATTCCAATGACTGCCAGTGAAAGATTGCACAGAAACAAGTGTGTTTCTCCACAGGGCAGCCAAAGGTAAAAGGCATTAGGTTCTGATTGAATCAGGTGGACAGAAGATAAAAGCAAGGCAGATGATGAATGATGGGAGGGAGATGGCTTTACTGTAGGTTTTCCACAATTCCCTCTGCCATTCATTTGGGCTTAATAAGAATGCAGCGAGAGAGCAAGAAAAGTTAGCAGAAACCTTTTTGTTTGCTGAAGCTCTTTGATGCTGGCTAGTTCCACTCTGTTGAGATAAGGAGAGTAAACACTTTAACGTGATGTGCTTAATTCTCCATTGTAGGTGCAGGTCTTCACTTTGAAGAAGTACGTGGCAGCTGGTAAGAGTTAAGAGGATTTGTCAATGTTATGACGGTCTGAGTAGACTAAATGTTACATTTGACTTAAGAACAAACACCTGAAAAATTAGATAAACATGTCATTAATATGATAATTGATGGTAGTATGGAATAGGACAAATAGAGGTTTAAGATCTTGGTTTTTACAGCTGGTGTTCTTGGTTGAAGGAAGTAGAAGAAGAGACAGTAATGGCATTCCAATTTCTTCATTAAGTCCTTAAACCCTGTGCATACAATCATACTATAACTCTTCACCCTAGTAACTGCAGTACTCTCATAATTACCATCTGTTTCATAGATCTAAACATAGAACCTTGTGGGACTCCACGTGGAAGAACAATGATGTGTTCACCACATGATTGACAGTAGTTTGTACTTTATAATTAATATCAGAATTATAAACTTAGGGCTCAAAAGGCAGATAATATCTACTGCACCTGAAGTCTGATTTATGGCATATATATATATTTATATATATATTTATATATATATATATGTTGAAGCTTTTTTTTTTCATCAGCTATTACAGACTCAAGTCTTTTTGAGCATGATGCTACGAGCTTGGCACCTGTTTGTGGGAAGTGTCTCCCCTTCTTCTTTGAAGAACCTCTCAGGCTCCATCAGAAAAGTCGAGGAGCGCCCCGGTGCACAGCCTTTTTCACATATCTCCAGAGATGTTCAATTGGGTTCAAGTCTGGGCTCTGATTGGGCCACTCAAGGACATTCACAGAGTTGTCCTGAAGCCACTGCATTGGTATCTTGGCTGTGTGCTTAGGGTCATTATTCTAAAGATAAACCTTTATCCCAGTCTCAGGTCCAGAGTACTCTGGAGCAGGTTATCATGAAGGATGTCTCTGTCCATTGCTGCAGTCATCTTTCCCTTGACCCTGACTAGTCTCCCAGTTCCTGCTGCAGAAAAACATCCGCACATCACGATGCTGCCACCACAATGCTTCACTGTAGGAATGGTATGTGCTAGATGTTTGACATTCAGTCCAAAACATTCAATATTTTTCAGATTACTTTAGGATACTTTTGGCAAACTCCAGATGGGCTGTGATGTGCTTTCTACTGATGAGTGGCTTCCATCTGGATAGTCTACCATACAGGCCTGATTGGATGAGTGCTGCAGAAATGGTTGTCCTAAGGAGTAAAATATGTTCATCTCCTATAGGAGACTGGTCTGCAGTTAGGTGTCTTGCTCTAGGGAGAATGGACATTGAAGATGAAGAATGTAATTTACTTTCCTACTGACACCACTTCCTGCCAGTTCAGGCAATCAAACCTGCAACGTTCTGGTGCTAAGACCAGTTCTTAAGCTGTTAGGCCACAGCTGCCAGGTCACAGCTGTCCCCCAAAAATGTTCTCTTGAATTAGTAACAATTTACCCCATTGCACAGCAGTACAACAGGATGCAATAAACCCCACATTTAAACCATCTGTGGCCACACACACCTACCTCAGTGTTCAGGGAACAATCAGGGTTAGGAGCTTTGCTTAAGGCCACCTCAGCCATGAATGCTGAGGAAACAGAACACTGTTCTTTCGCTCCTGCAGCCCCCATTTCCTGCCAGTACAGGGGAGTGAACTGGCAACCTTCTGTTCCCAAGCCCACTTCTCAACCCTTTGGGCTGTCACTGCCACAGCTGTCACTTCCCATAGCCTGTAAAAAAGCTATTTCTGTAATGTTGTTTCTCTCCAAAGCTTGGTGTTCACTAAGCAGTGTGAAAGGTGAGCTTAATTTCTTTAAAGTAGCCCCAAAAAGTTGGCCCTTTCTTGTATCATTGATTTGCTTAATCAATAATACTCATTGAAATGGAGGGAAAGACTCTACACATGCCTTCTTTTTCACACAAAAAGAAAACTGCAGCTCAGTTGAACTTGCTTTCTCTGTGCAACTCGAAATTTTACAGTGTGTGCATCTTTTAAAATCAAATGTAAGAGGAGCTCTTGCTCAAATCAATTGATCCTCAGCAAAATTAATTAGCTCACTGAAAACACTTTCACTGTTCCTCCGTCAATGTGCGCGCCTGAACCACTGGATTGTCCTTGGCATCCTTGGCAAGGTATACAATTAAAGCATTTTCTCAGGCTAAACTGCCTCTCCCTTTGACTGTATTTCTCATCCTTATCCTCCAGCTCAGCCTCTGTAATCCCTGCTGAGAGACAGAGAGAGAGAGAGAGAGAGAGAGAGAGAGAGAGAGAGAGAGAGAGAGAGAGAGAGAGAGAGAAGAGAGAGAGAGAAGAGAGTGCATTGTCAAGAGTCTTCTTCCAGTTTAATGCTTTCCTGACAGTTGGGATTCTTTCCTGTAGAAATGATCAACGTGCCAACGTTTGGGGACTCTTACAAATTCCCTAGTATCACCCAACCAACCACGTGGGCTACCATATCAACCACTTGAAAAACCCTAGCAATCACCTGAGACAACAGAACACCCACATGGTTTACCTTATCAACTGTCTAACACCTACCTAGGAGTACCCTAGCAACCACTATGCAACACCAGTAGCACCAATATAGCTATTTTCTCTAGGCAAAATTCTCTCTCCCTTTAACTGGATTCTTCATCCTTATCTTCAGCAACACCTGGTGAAGCATATACACACTGATTTTAAGACACAATGGGTGTCAGCTGAACTCACATCACTGTGACATTTATTATATAACAATACACTTTGTCTCATAAGCTTAAATTTGAATATGATAAACAGTTGAAAGGACCATCTGAATCTGTACCTGTATTAAAGCATGTTTGTGGATTATCCACCATTAAATTAGTAAACTAAGGGAACAGATACTGAGGCTACGATACTGAATAAATTTAACAAATAACATTGTTCATGAACAGCCTGTTAATGATGAATGATGTCTTAATGCCATTTAATCCAACTTTAGAGAAAATCAGAGAAAGGGGCTTCTTTGTGATTTTTTGCTGATAGTTATTTTTATGATTCATTGCTACTCTTATGGATTTAGAAAGCATACTTGAGACTTCTAAACACAAAAAGTAAATTTATTTATTGAAATATAAATGGAGGAATCATATAAACAGGGAATATTACAAAATTACATGAGCCATTTATTATAAAAAAAATGCGTTTGTCCTTTTAAAAACATAACAACAGAAAATACCTGTCATGTCTGTCTATTGTCAGTCCTGTCTCCCTTGTCAGTTCCCCCCATGTGCTCTTTAGCACATGGTTTGTGTTTGTTTAGTCCTTGTCTCCTCCCCCTTTCTTCTCATTACCACCTGTATCTAATCTGTTAACCTGCCCCCTGGTTAGATTGTCCCTGCTGTTTAATGTTGATACTGTCTGATTAGTAATTTCTTCAAACTCAAAATTCAATATTTATAATAATTAAAATTAAAACATTGAATTACCCATGAAATTATGATAATGAATGGCCTTTTTATATTCCAAATCCATGGGATGCACTAATATAACTTATAAATTAACAGCACACAGTGGCAAAACAGTGCATTGGTGCGTTCTCACCGTGTTTGCATGAGTTTCAACTGGGTGTTTTTCTTATAACTAGTGTATAACTAGTACCTGCAAGTTCCCTCATAATGTAGTTCACAGTATAGTTGCAGTAAAAAAAATAAAACAAATGTACACGTTTTGTCCTGGGTTTACATTTCTCCATTTAAGCCATTTAGGCCATTTAAAAGTCATAATAATAATATTGCACTACATGTTAATGCTTCTGCACATCAGTTACTAAGCCGTTTACTCCAATTGACCATTTTTACCCCTGCAAAGCCTCTCAATAGTTCCCTAAATTTAGCAGCAAATGCTAGTAGACCATTTGTGATGCACATTTAAACAAGTGTCAAGCTTTGTGAGGGAATTATAAAAAAAATTAATTTGTGTAATCTTTGGCTTCTTGTCAGGCAGAAATTTCTTACTTGAATTCTGTGTCATCCAAGAGCTCTGGGCTAGGGATAAGGAATTTACATATGTCAGAAGTTAAGTGCTTGGACCCCTAAAATGTATAAAAAAAGGCCAAAACATCAGACTGGAAGTGTTGTAAATAAGGGCAAGCAACACCTCAGACAATCACTGTGCAACAGCATAGCAACCAATTTGCAATACAGTAACACCCATCATTCAGCTTTCCCAGGCTAAACTATGTCTGCCTTTGATGAAAAGTGTACACTTATTCTCAGCAACCACCTTGAATACCACAAAGGCTGACATATCGTAAGGAAATTTGGGGATACAGGGGACAGAATGAGAGCAAAAGGAACCCCATGGATGGAAAGGGGGTCTGTGGGCAAATACCTATACCAGGGGCCCAAGATTTGGTGCTATGACCCTAAATACTGTAGCAACCACATTGCAAAACTTCATCTCAGCGTATTTAATCCCTGCTTCATGAGACAGAGAAAAATAAAAAGAAAGGAAGGGAAAAGGAAGAGTGAGTATAATAAAAAAAGCAGTTCCTTCAGTTTAATGCTCCCCAGACAGTGGGAAATTTGCACATGTTCATTAGCCTCAATGATGGCCAGGATCATATACATTGTTAATGTGTTAATGGTGAACAGAAAAGCAGAGGTGTGCAAAAAACAGCTGGGAAAAGATCAAACAGGCCATGTCTGAGTTGCCCTGGGCTTGCGGACACTGCTGAACATGCTGAGGAGGGCTGTCCAGAGGTGTACAAAGGTGTACAACTTGAAGTTTAATCTTTAAGTCTTTGGCATGGGCCTCGTTGTCAGACCAGGTCTTGAAATGTCTGGGCCCTCTCAGATCCTGCTGAGTATGGACGGCAGGAGGGAAACCAACTCCCTGGATGGCCAATGGGACCAAACTGGTGGCAGCGTGAAGAAGGAGAGAAAAGCAAGGCATCAGCTTCAGTAAAACAACAAAGGGTTGTGTGAGTTTGAGCCTTTTACAGATGTGTTGGGGCAAGTGATTGGTTGAGGAAGGAAGGAAGGCGTGAAACTAGGAAAAACATCGGATAATAGAAAGCTGTTTAACCTCAATATTATTATATTTTCTCCAGCAACAAAAGGAGTCAAGAAAGCAACCAGACAAACAGGTTTAACAAGAGTGTTACAAATGCACTCATGCAAATGACTTAAGTGTGGAATTTTGTTATGTGTTCCAGCTCATAGCCCACTGAGATAAACCAAGAGTCAGAAAATATACTGCAGCAGTATAGAGAGATTGTCATTTTGATCACAACCACAGTGACTTTACAAATAACTTTTTCAATGCGGTGATGCACATTGTACATTTAATAGCCACATTTTCTCAATCTGTCTCACTGTTCCCTCCTCACATTCACAGTCACTCCTACCATTTCTGTAAGTGTCACACCCTGGCTTCTGAAAAAGCTACTTTGTGACCATGTCTAGTGAAAAAAACAAAAAACAAAATACAAAAAACAGAACAGAAATATATTACAAAAAAATGACAAATACAATACACTGCTTAAACTCATATTATAAAAGTTTAACATAACAAACTACACAACCTACCCTATCTACCCATGGTGGTCTCATGATTGAGTGATTAATTATCAATGAGTATTCCAACTCATTATCATTCATGTGTATCGCATTCTTATTCCCCTGTTTTCCTTGTCTGTCTCTGATTCCTGGTCTTTTGTTTTGTCATGTGCTTTTCAGCAAATGGCTTAAGTTGTGTTTACCTTCCTCTCATAGCTCTGGCTTTGCCTCGTCCTCAGTGTTCCCACCTGTGCATCCTTTGTTGCCCCTCGTTATCTTTCCCAAGTGTGCCTAGTCTGTGTCTGTATATTCTGTATAGCCTGTTGGTTTCTTTTCCAGCCCTTGTACATGATTTATGTCTTCTTGCATTGACCCTTGTTTGTCATTTCAGGGAAACCTCTTTTTGGTTTGATTTGATTTATTTGTCTGTTTGGTTTCTTTAGTTTAAAATCTGTTTAAACGTGTATGTTGGTTCACAAACAAAATGTAAAAATGTAGGTTTGTAAAAATGTAAAAAAATTTGGTCAAATTCACACAAACATTTAAATTCTGTTAATCATAAATGAAGACGAAGTAGTTCACTTAGCCCAGGATGTCCTGAAAATAATGTCTGGCATGTGGGACTATGAAACCATGCCTCAAAATTGGCTCAGGGTTCTACAGGTTTAAAGAGGTGAACTTTATGATGGGGTTATAAAAATATATATTTTTTGTCAAGAAGGAATTTGTTTCTTACATTTTGTGTCCAACAGCTCTGTTCTAGGGACAGGAATTTGGTTATGTGCATGCTTGAACCCGTACAATGTGCAAATGCCAGAGCGTCATACTGGAGGGCCAATATATTGTGCTTTATTTTAATAAGGCCAAGTGAAAGATACACAAAAGTCCTGCCAATAACACTAAGGTAAATATTCAGCATGCCATTTACGATGATGGACTGTAAGGCTAACACCTTTGTGTGTCTGACACTGATATTAACCTCTCATGGCAACAAAGCTTCTCTGTGCTATTTCCCAGAACTGCTGAAGGACTTGGAACTGGATATCCAGCTATATGTCTTTTGAGTTAATATATTCGGGTCATTCATTATGTACAACAAAAGGTCTTATGAATATTGCTGAGGCCTGAGGTCAGTACTCTTGCCGCTGGGTAATTATTTTGATACCCAGGAGATGCTGTCGGCTCTAAGACGGGACTGACGTTGAATAACCTCAGCTTTTAGTATGGCTGCAGCATCTGTCATGGGAGCTCATACCACAGGATTTGTGGAGCTCTGTATAGCCAAGCTGTCCATAAAACCGATAGAGTAGTGCATAAATTACAGAGGCCATTCTGGAGACCTTTCGCTTTATCACACTCATGCTGTATGGCAGATCCCTTTTTTGCTTCTTTCTCTGGCCACACATGTCTAAATATATAGCTGCAGCGCTGTGGAATGCAAAACGTTGCCCTCCTAAATGAACAATCAGAGTACCCAAGTGCGAAACAGGCCAAGAATTCCCATGAAAAATATTCGCCTCCTCTTGTAACATCATTCTAATACGTTTTCCATTCTCTCAGTTGCACCAGGATCTACTGCTCCTTTAAAAGCCCCCCAAAGACAGACAGCAATTTATAAAGTTTCCAGGCTCCCTTTTCAAGTTGAAGGCTCGTGTCACTGTGGCGCACTCCAGTGAGAGGTGGACTCACACAAGCTTTTAATCAGAGTTGCAGTGGCTGTGGTCTGCTGATTTCAAGGCCTCGCTGAAACTTCCTCTCTTGCTGCATCTTCTGTTAACCCGTTCCTCCACATCATTCATAGTAGTTATAATTACCAATGTCTGTGTAGTGCATTTCCCATAGGACAATTTACTGTATCCATCCATCCATCCATCCATCCATCCATCCATCCATCCATCCATCCATCCATCCATCCATCCATCCATCCATCCATCCATCCATCCATCCATCCATCCATCCATGTCCTTGTCCACTTCCTACAGGTCAGAGTTGATCCAGAGCCTACCCAGAATCATTAGACAAAAGGCGGGACCCCACCTTACCACCTGTGAATGGTGTTAATATAAAAAAAATAGTCCGGATTTATGCAGAACATCATTAAGTATAACCAAAAAAATTCATAAGATTTGAAATATTTCATTTTACTATGGCTTTTCATTTCTTCTTTGGCATTATTCAAAGAACCTTTCATTTTCAACAGCATAGAAAAATTAGAATTGGTCATAGAGGCCATGAAGGAATCTAGATAATAGATGAGTTTAATACATTTATGGCATTTAGCTGACACTCTTATTAAGAGCGTCTTACCAGGTTACTCATATTACAGAGGTGGGACATAGTAGTGCCAGGAGTCTTGCCCAAGGACTTATTGATTATAACACAGCATAGTCTGTGAATGGAACCCCAGTCTTCCACATGTTGTGGTGGCTCGCTGGTGGTGTTATCTGTTATGCCACACCAACCACCAATCCTGGGTTTGAATATCGGCACTGATATCCTGGATTAATTTGATTCTAATTTACAAGGTCCCAGTTCAATTTGATTTGATTCAGTATCAATTGTTTCATTCATTTGGGCATATTGCACTTACAATAACAGGTTTTTAACTGCAGCTCTATAAACTGCAGTACTAAAATATCCTACCGGACTAGTTTCCATATAAATTGATCACCACACATTGTAAACATGACTGTAATAGGGTAAATTGATTGTTTAAATAAGTTTTATTGCCTCATAATCACCCAGTAAGAGCTGGTGGCCCATGCTGTTGGTTGGCCATCAAAGCTTGTGCTAAGTCTCTTGTTACTTGCTTCTCTCACAAGTATCTAAAATGAATTTTGTTTATGCTGCATTGTGGGATTTCCTCATATGAGGAATGGAACCAGAGCCTGTCACAGAACCGGTACGGGTGTCAGTTCCAGTGTCCCAGACAGCAATGGCTCAGAGGGTTCCAGGATCCATGGCACCTGCTGCCCTAGATCGAGTATCCAGAGCTCCTGCCACTCAAGCATTTGTGGCTCTCAGCATTCCAGCTCCAGCATTCGTGCCTCCCACCACTCCAGTGTCCATGGCTCCAGAGTCGACATGTACACAATCGGTCCTTATGTGGACTTTCAGAACTGCACCCAGGCTGGCTCCACGAACTGTACCAGAGATGTTAGTCAATCCTGGGCTTTTGCCCACATTTGTCATTGTGCACGTCTGTTCCTGTTTTTTTGCCCGTGTCTGTTATTGTTCCTATAGCTGGTTTGTTAGTTGCCATCAATATTTTTGTGTCTGTCCCCATCAGTGTGTTTGTAATGTTTCTCTTGCCCAGTCCTTTTGAGTCTTCCATCCAGTCTCAGGTCCAGTCTCCTGTCATGTGCCGACACTTTTGGACTCTTTGGTATCCTGGTCTGTTTGGTTTAGTTCAGAATATTAAAGTCTATTAGCTTGAGGATGGGTGGCACGGTGGCACAGTGGATAGCGCTGTTGCTTCACAGCAAGAAGGACCTGGGTTCGGATGCCCTGTTTGGAGTTTGCATGTTCTCCCCGTGTTCGCGTGGGTTTCCTCCAGGTACTCTGGTTTCCAAAGACATGCTTGGTAGGTGAATTGGTGACTCTAAAGTGGCGCTTAGTGTGTGTGTGTGTGTGTGTGTGTGTGTGTGTGTATGCCCTATGATGGATTAACGCCCTGTCTAGGGTTGTTTCCTGCCCTTGCGCTCAGAGTTGCCGGCTGGGCAGTGGCTCACCCGTGACCCTATTCAGGAATAAGCGGTTCAGAAAATGGATGGATAGTTTGAGGATTTATTCCTAGTTTGATTGTGATGGTTGTTTTTTTGTGTTTGTGTTAGTAAAACACGTTACCTGCATTTACATCTGCCTCCTGCTTCCCTCCCAACATGACAACTTTGAAAAAACAAAAACAAAACAAAGGCCCACATTCAGTGAAAGGGTTGTAATGTCAAATTGTTAATTGCAGAATTTACACATTAAAGTATTAACTATATAATTCTATATTAAAGAATTCTTCATCAAATAAAAGTAGACTCAACAAGCAAACCAAACTGTTTTCCTACAAATCTGTTATTCGCTGCAACTTCCAGTAGCCTATACATAGCTAACGGTTGAATTTTTTGTTACACGGTTACTCAAATAATATGGATTATTGTTCTCTAAAAGAGTTGAGGGTCTCTAATAGCCAGTGGAAATGTCTAGGCTTCTCAGACAGAGCTCTGCAGAGAGAACACATCTTTAGAAGATTTATTGGCTGAGACTGAAGACTGGCTGGTTATTTGACTTTAGACTATTCAGATCCATTCTTCTGCATTTACATTTATAGCCAGCTTTGGGACTGGAAGAGAATCCAGTCAGATCCTATACTATTCTAGGAGACTGCTGACAGATCAGGAAGTAGCTCTAAACGATCTCTGGAGTTTTATCAAGACTTTGCTCTTTCGAGCTTTTCTACAGCGAGCAACAAAAATATATAGAATGAAATTCAATAAAATGTCGAGTTCCGCACCAGAATAGTTGTTTAATTTTGCTTTTTTGAAACCCTGTGTTTTCTCAGTCCAGGGACATAATTTGTGATTCACGGGTAGGGATTATTGTAATTGTATGCAAATTGTAAAGGAATGTGCATGCTGGTGCATCTCAGAAAATTAGAATATTGTGAAAAAATCTATCCTTTTTAAAATTACATACAAAAGTTACATGTAAAGTGACATTTCATATACTTTTTTCTTGAGATCAGGATGACTTATAGCCCATGAAAATCAGAAATCCAGAATCTACCTTTATTTCAATATTTAAATTCAGGTTTGACTTAATTATTATCATTAACATACACTGTACTAATAAATGTGCTGGAAAAAAAAATTGTTAAGGTCCATTTTACTCACATTTTTCATGAATGAGACCTTGTGTGTTTCAAGATCATTATTGTAAAGCTAGACATTGGAACAACTTTAACATCTAGCCAATCATTATTTAAGGTTTCCAGCAGATTACTGCAGGGTTTCCACTGTAAATGTACAACAGTTCTTCACAGTTTAGTTTCCCAACTTCTGGGCTTTAGTAAATCATTTAAGTTTTGTCTAATGATGAGGCTCAGTCAATATTCTCATCACTCTCATAACCGCCCAGAGGAGAATGGGTTTCCCTTTTGAGTCTTAATTCCTCTCAAGGTCTTCTTGACCATGCAGACGTTCAGGAGAAAGAAACTTCATTCAGCCTTTCTTGGTTGCTTAGCAGCCAAGTGGTTTTTCTTGGCTTACTCACCAGACGCTTGGACATAGGCTGACAATGTTTCTAAAAGGGACTATTCAAATAGATTTTAATTGAATTGAAGTTTTGAGGCTGAAAGGGCAGTGATGATTGTTGAGGTGGAACCAGAGCTCCAAAAATGAAGAGACTGAAAATTGTCAGCTTCATATAAAGCGCTAGTGGAACAGAGGTTGACTGAAGAAACTCTACTGGGTCAGTAAGTGACTAAATTACAGTAAGCATGCCGTGACTATTTTAAAGTGATGTTTGTCACGAACAGTGTCAGAGCGTGTAAATGTCAAATAATTTAATGATTTTTTTACACTGAATTAACATTTGAACTTACTGATATCAAGCCGGAATAGATAATTTAGTTTGGTCCAAGGTGATTTAGCACAAACCAATCAGACATAACATTAAAACCACCTGCTTAATATTGTGTAAGATCTCTTTGCGATGACCAGAACTACACAATGGACTACACAAGACCTCTGAAGGTGTCCTATGGTATCTGACACCAAGATATTAGCACTAGTGCTAATCCAGTAGACCTTCATGAGCATCAACAAGCCTTTATCACCAATAACTCTGTCACTATTTCACTGGATGTTCTTACTTGGAACATGAATGTAGATTTTGACCACTACTCACAACAAAGTCGCTGAAATTCTTACTCTTGGACATTTTCTGTTAATTTGCCGCTAGTATGTATAGCCCACCTGTTGCTCCCATGAACTCATGCTAAACACATTCATGTATGTATCTGCTTCTTGCTGGATCATGGTGTGTCCAGAGCCCATCCAGGAATGTGTCCAGAGGCCACCCAGTGCAAATCAGGAATACTGCCCAGACTTTCAGCCACCACTCCTTCAGAGAGTGCTACACACACCCATTTACTCATGTACTCACTCCTAGGAGTTTGTCTGAATGGCATTTCACCTACCCTGTATGCCTTTGGGAGGTGCAAGGAAAACCCACATGGACATGAGAAAAACACAGAGACAGTGACCAGATCTGGGATCACACCCACAACCACGGGCCTCTGGAGCTGTGCAGCACTCTATTGATGGTGTGTGGATAAAGTACATCATGTTCTGTGCCAGACCAGTCTCCTACAGGAGACGTGTAAATGTGCGCGATTTTGTAGAGCAGCATGAGGCACAGTTCAAGGACAGCCTGGTCTCCAGAGGAATTCATACATGTGAGACTGAAAGAGCAGGAGTTTTATACAGGAATTATGGTCCCAATCCAGATATACATAATGAAATGATTTAAACTGGGAAAGCAGTGCACTGACCTGAACCTCCACCTAAACCTAACCTTAACCTTAGTAAAAATGACATTCTTTGCATGTGTGCATTTTCATTTGTTATTATCTTTGTTATAAGCCCCAGAATGGCAACAGTCACAAAAAATAATGAACTCCACCAGTTGAGAGGAGCACAAGGTGAATTACAAGCAACGTGCAGAAACATGTACATATACATTGACATAAAAGGGGCTATATTGTCAGTGATAATCGCCAGACAATTTAAAAAACTGTAAAAACGTATGAGAAGAAGAACTTCTTCCAACCACTAATGTAAGGTTTGATCAGATCTGGATGTCAACCCTCATTTGTAATCAGAAAGAGGCGCATCATGTAGTAAGTATAGAAAATAGGTGAGGAAACGTAGACCTAGAAGAAACATTTTGGAGGACCGGGGTTGTAAAATATGCTCTACATTGCTCCACAGAACAGATGTTTTGAGAAGATTTGACCCTAAATGGTAGGATCATTTTTTAGCAGTTACAGCAAAGTGACCAGTAATGAACAACTTACAAGCATGTTTAGGGAATACATAGATAATAAAAGGTTTGTCATCATCTGGTGTGTCCGCAGAGGACAGAACATAATACTCAGCAACCGAGAACATCTTAATGAAGCCACCTCTGTGATAGAGAAGTATGTCTTGGTCAGGTTACTCTTTGTCTTTGTACTCCATATTCTTTGTCTCTAAAAGCCTCACCTTATATTCTCTGCAAAGGTGTCCATACCTATTATTCTGTCTGTTCCCTAATGAACAGTGCTCAGCTTCCCTGGCTCTTATGACACAAGGACATCGATTTGATGAATGTTTTAATCTGCTCTGACTACGCACAGCTACAGAAGAAAATGTAGCGCCACTCTGTGCCATCCATCAAGCCGGCAGAACTGTTTATCAACATGTTGTGTTTCAGCTCACTGTGTCCCATGATGACAGGGCTAAAAGGGCTTTCCTTTCCGCTAGAGCCCCGGCCTGGACAGCTGCCTCAGTGTAAAGGAGGTGGGAAATTACTCCGTGCCTCAGAGGAACAATGGCCCTGTATAAAACTGCATTAATTTCAATTACGCAGAGAATTACCCTAAATTTGCCGGAAGAAATGTAATGAGGTTTTCTTAAAACTGAAGAGGCACAAAATATCCTTTGATGAGCTTTGAACTTGTTTAAGTCCTTAATTGCTTGTCTGATCACTTGGTGAAATCTTCTTCACAACTGAGAGCCAAGAAACTACTTCTTCAGGCTATCCCAGTTGCAAACCACATTCTTGTGCTAACTGATTGCAAATTATCGCCATATGTCAACTGCTCTATTGTGAGGCTTTTTTTTTGACAGTTGCAGAAGCCATGAGTTGTGGGTCAGTGCCTTCAATGCTATGCTGTTGTCTTCTCTAGTGGCTTGTTGAGTTGCTGTGGAAGGAAAGATGAACAGAAGGCATGGGGATGGACCATTCTCTTAATCAGAAGTAGGTAGCTGAGAGGCCCACTGGGGGCTGGACAGCTGGAAAGCTGCACTAAGGCTTTTCAGTGAAGCTAATGAAGACCTGTGGGAGGGGAGTAAACAAAGCATGGAAAATGAACAGGGGGAACCTCAACGAGTGAGGTTGAGAATGGTTTGTATCTGCCTGACAGCACAAATGAGTTGGCTTTGTTTACTCTGAATTGCACATAAGCCATCCATCCAAAGTGGAGTGAAAGGTAGACATCCAGGGTCAAACTTCAACAAGGACCATGGGATGGCAGTGCAGACATCCAAAGCTTGGGATAAATTGGAACAGTCTAGAGAACTGTGCTGTGTTCCATATACCAACCTGAGAAAGCAAAACTGAGGAGAGCTCCAATCTTCTGTAATGCTGCCTTTACTTTTGTTTTAAAGGTGTTTGAAGACTTTCAGTTCTCCAGTGCAGTGGCTGCAATGCATTTCTCTCAAAATCACTTGTTGTGGAGAATGATGTTTGCTTGCTGAAGACTGCCTGCATTGCATTTTGAAGGATTATCTTCCATGAGAGAAGTTATAAGAAGGTATAGGTAGTGATTCTATCAACCCCCAAACACTGATAGAATAGTCTTTTTGTCCTCAAAGGACTCATTTTTATGTCTGGGTTTCAATTTTTTGTTTCTTTATGTGGAATGTGTGCATCTAAAACAAGATGTATTTATGTATACTCCAGTTTTTATGTCTCATCTGGGTCTATTTTACTGCTCCGTGGTTGGTTGAATGCTGTGGGTAGTGGTGTATTTCTATACATCACTTTCCACTTTTCTCCCTTTCAGAGGTAGAAGCACAGGTAATTGAAGCAAACATATCCAGAATACTGGCAGTCAAACTAATAGATAATAATAATATTATGCAATTGACAGTTCTCCTTCAGTGTGAAACTTTGACCTTTTGTAGAGAACGGCTGGTGGTTTCAAACTGTGAAAATGCAAAAAATAAAACAGATATGGTATCAATACCGACTGAAAGGTGAGGAATGTTCTGCCAGTAGATGAACTGAGGAGTGAGTAACGTAATAGAGAGAATTCACAATGTAGCTGTCCTGACTCTTTAATTTTACTTACTTTTCCTTTTTTTTCCTTGGTTTCCTTTTAGTTCTTACATTTGCATGTTTTGTACTATCCAACAGCTTTAAGTACGGAATTAAGTATGTGGTACTGAAGAATATAATCTAAATCTAAAAAAATGCATACCAGGCTTTCGATAAATAGTCATGAGAAACGTGAAGCCACCTATGACTTTATTTATTTATTTATTTATTTATTTATTTATTTATTTATTTATTTATATCTTCATTTTAACTATGGTAAGAAATGGAAGTGATATAAGTAAAAACATTGTATAAAAATCTAAAATCTTTATAGAATTGTATTTCTTTTTTATTTATTAAATGCACTAATAATTGGCTGGATTTGGCTGAAACAATGTCAATTAGATGTTTCCTATAAATGCCTGCCAATCTCTAACCAGTTGGAAGAATGATTTCCCATTTCTCCATGTGAATTTTTTTCAGCTATCTGATGTTTCAGGGTCAGTGTGTGTACAGATGATCTAACTTTATACTCAAGCAATTCCTGCTGAAGCAAAGCAGCTCCAAACCATAACGCTTCCACCACACAATTGGTAAGAGATTCTTGAGGTCAAGCGTGGTGGTTGCTTTGCACTATACCTGTCTTCTGTTTTTGTACCCAAATACATCAACTCAGGATTGATCTGTCTAAAGCACATTATTCCAAAAGTCCTGGTCTTTGTCTAAGTGTTTATTTATTTATTTATTTATTTATTTATTTATTTATTTATTTATTTATTTATTTATTTATTTATTGATAGCAATGGCTTCCTTTTTGCACATGAAATCAAACTTGTGCAGCCTCTTTCTGCGGGTAGAAGCTGCACTTTGTCTTCAACTGTAGCAAGACTACCTGTAGGTCCCATGATGACATTTTTGGATTGTTGGAGGCTTTACACATCTTAGGGTCTTCTCTTGGGTTGAACCTGCTGGGATGGACTGACCTGGCCATTTTGGCTGTTGTTCTCCACTTGTAAATCCTTTCCAGACAGTGGAAAGGCTGATTTCGAATTGTTTTGAGATCTTTTTAAATCCTTTCCAGACTCATCTGCATTGATCTCAACCTCATTCTGAATGCCTCAGAGAGCTGATTCTAATTTTAGGCATTTTAAGTATCAATAAAGAGTTGGGGTGTCCTAACTTTTTTTGTTAGGCAATTTTGTGTCTAATAATTACATTTACAAATCATATTTAATAGACATTTCAACTGACATTTTGTTGAAATATTGTTAAAATGAAGATCATGTAAAATAATATATCACTATGGAAATTCAGACTCAGTACAAAAGCAGATGATGTCTATGTTTAAATATATTAAAAAGTTAACGGTGAATCAAATTTCCACCTTAAACAACATATCACTAACACACAACAGAATGTTTAAGATAAAATAAAAAGTTGACTTAAATTTGAATGAGCATCAACGGTTCAGTCTAAACTCTGGACACCCGACAGAAACACAAGCTGACCTCTGAAATTGTGAAAACACTTATAGACCCTGTTATATTAAACTCTGCTAAAATAAACTCAAACTGCTGTGGCTATTTTTGCATCCCCCGTTTGGTCAGACTGCTTTTCTTTCTGAGTTTGAAAAAGTGTAATAGTGAGCGTGGGTGGGTTTGAGAGGGTTGTGGTGGTGAACAGGAATAACTGAATGGGGGAGTCATGCTGTTGCAGTGATTCTTCGATCTCTCTCTGTTTGAAATGAGCCCAAAACATCAATGATACTGTTTTTTTTAAATGGCTTTGATGGTAAAAAACCTACTTTTGCTCTGGCATGAAACAACGCCTTATCAAACCAAATAATACTAGCATATAAATGTGAGTGTTTGAATTTATGGTTAGATTTAATGGTAGCCCCTTTCTCAAAATCCAGGACACTTTAACAGCAAAAAAACAAAAACAGCCTCCACACAGGGGATAGAACCTTTATGAAACTGGGATAGTCCTACTCAAAAGGCCAGTGGTCAAAATATAAAGGTCCCAAGCTGTGATTTTGACCCTGTTTCCACCTGGTAACATCATGTGATTCATTCAGCTGTGTGATCCATGGTTGTATTTAGTCTTTTGGCCTTATCCGGATATATCATGATACTCAAGATGCATGAAGCAACTAGGTGTAAACAGAGACTTAGAACATCTTAGCTGTAATGTAGAGTATGGCAGTGGGTCACTCTGGTGGTGGACAAAGTAAGAGGCAGATGTTGGCTCTGTGAACAAATGTAGGTTCCACCTTAAATGGTGCTGCGGTGTCACACACATTCTAGTGCCAGAATGAAGCTGCTGCATTATTTAAGTTCAAACTAAATGCAAACACATCTTTTGTCTTGATGTGTTAACTTTTCATGCTCAATTTTCAGTGGTAGCCCCGGGAAAGATGTACAGTAACGGCAGTGGGTCAATCTGCTGGTGGACTTTGGAAAAAAATTAGCTCAAATGAACACACCCTATAATATACTTCACATGTTGAAAACATGTTTGAGGTCATAGGTGGGAAATAAGCATAAGCATATATTGGAGACTTTGAACGAGGCAAATGTTGGCTCCATGAATGAATTTCGGTTCCACCTTAAATGTGTCACACACATTCTAGCGCCAGAATGAAACTGCTACATTATTTAAGGTAGAATATAAAACTAGATGTAAACATAAGCCTTTTTATTGATCTACGTGCTGTGTTTACATTTCAAGCTCAGTTTTCATTGGCAGTCAGGGCAAAAAATATCTAATGTTTGAAATGCGCTGACTGATCTGAAGGGCAATCAAGAGGCCAAAAGCAGAGCCTGTGCCCCTCACACACCACCCAATTCTCTCTCCATCCAGGCCATGTGTTGTTTCCCTGCTGGTTTAGGCTTTGTGTGCTTAAAGAAAGTGTACTCAAAATACATTGATGTCTTTATCTAATTATTTATGACACTATAAACAGGGGATAGAAAGTGTCATCATTGTCAAAACTGTTTAAAAATGATCCTGTTTTGTTAGTATATAGAATTTGTTCACCACACTGTTCTGCAAATGACATAAAGGTCAATGACGTGAAGGTCAATTTATAGAACCTCAGTCATGCAGTCATTCTAAAAGAAATCATTCTGCGTGCATTAATAAAGATAACCAGAGTTTGTGAAAGTGCAAATTGATGTTTAGTCCAAAAAATATAAAAAAAAAAAAAAACAAAAAAAACAAAAAAAACAAAACAAAACAAAACATTGATTCACTTTTTGCACATTTTGTTATGTTACAGCTTTATTCCAAAATGGATTAAATTCATTTCACAATGATGAAACACAAAAATATATAAGGTAAATAAATATTCTCAGCCTTTGCTATGATGCTCAAAATTGAGCACAGGTACATTTTGTTTCCACTGATGATCATTTAGATGTTTCTACAGCTTGACTGGACACCAGTGCTAAATTCAGTTGATTGGACCTGATTTGGAAAGGCACACACTTGTTATATAAAGTCTCATAGTAGACAGTACATATCAGTGAAACCAAGCCATGAAGTCTAAAGAATTGTCTGTAGACCTCAGAGACTGGATTGTGAGACACAGATCTGGGGAAGAGTATAAAAAATTTTCTGCTGTATTGAAGGTCTTAGTCAGGCAGGTGACCTACCAGATAGACAAACATTCCTGCATTACTGCATAAATCAGTTTGCCAAAAAGCACCTACAGGACTTTCAGACAATGAGAATCAAAAAGATTTAACTTTTTGGACTGAGAGGTTCTGCAAAGACAAAAACCTCCCAAAAACAGGCCTCAAGCTTGTAGCATTATACTCAAGAAGACTTGAGGCTGTAATTGCTGCCAAAGGTGCTTCAACAAAGTTCTGAGCAAAGGCTGTGAATACTTGTGTATGTTTTATTTATTTTTTAATTATTTAATATTCTTTTTTATAAATCTCCAATGATTTCAAACATTTCTCACTTGTGGGCTACTGTGTCCAGAAATTTGAGGGATAAAATTATTTTATTCCATTTTGGAATGAAGCTGTAATATAACAAAATGTGCAAAAAAATCAAGCATTGTGAATACTTTCCGGATGCACTGAAGTAGATTAAATTGATGCAGTAATCCCTTTAAGTGTATGTATTAAGCTTATTAAACACTTATGCTACAGGCTCCTGAATTCTCATAGATGTTCCTGGAGATGATAATGAAACCTAGTTATCGTGTAACAGGATCATCCAAGTAAAGAGTGAAAGAAGACTCATTCAATTTCACTGCTATATAATCTATATTATACAGTTTAGTCCACATTACAGCCAGTTTGTACATATTTTACTTACAGGGATAAAATTGATGAATTTTAACATGATTTTACATTTATTGACATTTACATTTATTTTGATGTGTAAATAATGCAATTTAGGCTATTTTATCAGTTTGTGTAGGAAAAACAGTTTATCCTCTAAACAGCATCAGTGAAGTATACCCAGTATAGCACATTTACATGCAGTCTGAACTGTTGGCTCATGAATCTTTAATAAGTGAAGGTGAAGTACATTTTCCTGAACCCACCATCATTTTAAAGAGCAACACCAATGACTTTTTAGCCCCACCTCCTGTTTTTGCGCTCTCCATTGTTCTGGAGGAGTAGCTGCTGGTCTGTTACCCAGATAGCATAACATCATATAGGTAACTAAGTTCATCACTTTTACTGACTCACATCATGTGGGTTGAACCTCTATCTTGAGACCTTTTTTCTGAGATTCTCTGGCAAGCAGTCACACATCATCAAAATAAACTACATGTTTAGCAATTTCACTGGGGTTGCTCTTTAAAGGAATTAAAAACAAACGCACTGCAAATTCAGGTAGCACATTGCTGCTCCCCTTACTCTGACTGGACTCATGTGATGCTTGTTGTCATGGTAACATGTACACTATGGTACTCTACACATGTGCATCATTTCAGATGGATTACTTATAGTGTGCAAGGAAGCTGAGATTTACTGTCTGATTTATTTCCATGGAACAGCCATAACTTATAACAAGCACAAATCATAGAGCAAAAAAATCATGAATGTGGTAATAGATTTGGAAAGAGTAAAATAAAAATATTACCAAACATGATATTTTAGACATTATATTAATGCAGTAATCTTTTGGGTTGCTCTAAAAGTGCAGGTATTAGTCTAATTCCTTTATGGCTTATCCTGTTGGCACCTGAGTCGCTACAGCTGATCCTGGGCACAGTGATGAAACACAATTGTAATTGTGTAATGGGATGTGAAAAGTAGTACAAAGTCGTTCAGTCTCTAAAGTCCCAGGTCTGTGTGGAGATTAGCAAAACCCTTTCTCGGTGTGATCTCAAGACACGGATGTGCGATGATTGTGCAGAAAGCTAATTGTTGGCGACGTCTCACATCTAAAGATGTGATGTGAGGGAGGGCTAGGCCTTCAGGGAGTTCCATCTTCTCTCTGCACAGCAGTTATTTCACCTCCCTCTCAACCACACAGCAACACAAAACTTCTATGATCACCTCAGACACCATGCAAAAATAAGGGATCAGAATAAACACATGTGACGCAGAACACAAGATGAAGGATTATGTGGGGGTTTTCCTTGCCTCCTGGATTTGCACAGATTGAATATTTGATGGAAGTGTCCATAGTAGAGGATGGCTCGTCATAAAAAATTCATATCTGGAGAAAAATAAACAGTGTGGTAAAGAAGCAGGCTGAACAAACAAAGTGCTTGATGTCTGCATTCATCGATTCCTGCTGGAAGGTGAGCTGGAAAGGGATCTGAAAGCAGACATGCTCTTATGGATCAGTGTAAGCAGTCCACAAATATGCCTCTAATTACCTGCATAACTCGTTGGGTGCGCATAATTAAAGTTGGTTTCATTTGGAGTGAAAAGACAGCGAGAGTAAGAGGCAGAACGAAAAAAGAGAGGCTTAAAATCTCTGGCAAAGCCTGTATGTTTGTATACTAGAGTTCAACAGCTGAATGCAGCTCACGGTCAATCAACATCGACTTCAGGTAAGTAAGGGAGACTGGGAGAACAGTCAGTCCATTTCTTTAAGCTTTAGAGGAAAATTTAAGGTGCTATCTTCCACATATATTGCGAGCTGTGTGTGTTTGTGGCGGGAGGGTGAGGGGCACTGCGAACACCAGTGGCATTTAATATGGAGGATTACTGAGCCAAACACACTCATTCTGTGCTGTGGCAGGGGAAATGATCTGTTTTGTGCACACAGACACAAGCAAAGGCCAGTGAGAAAACAGGATATAAAGATTATTTAAAACACATAAAGCTTTATCCGGTGCTCTGCATTCAGGCTTGGTCATCCCTGTGTTGCGAACAGCATGGGCTTCCACACCATTTTCACATTTCCCCACCATTTAGGACTATATTCTCTTTAGGTGACGGAGAGATGAATCACGTGACATTTAGAGGGATATTGATTGCTCACAGTCAAGTCAGAGTGCAATGATATAAGCATCCAGGGGGGATTCTGTGCCAGAGGCAAAGTCCATATTGCTTCAGGCATCAGACGTATGCAGCGCAGTCAGAGCTCCTCCGGGTCAGCAGGGGCATTGCACTCATACACCCGTTATTAGCTAGATAGTGCTGAAGCATTTGTGAAGCCGTCTCTGAAGATAAAATGTTCTTCAAGCTACCGTGGATCCATCATTCTTCCTCACTCTGTCTGTTAAATCATTCCCGCTGTTTCGCTATCGTTTTCAGGCCTGTGCTCGTTCAAAGTGCTAAATACTACTATGTTGTTAAGTGGCTGCATGTGTGAAATGGCTGCGTGAAAACCTTCCAACAGTGTGTCACGCACCTAAAGTTTGGAGGTGTAAGGTAACCTACACAGTGCTAATTTGATGCATGGGGGATTTTTTAGCACATTTTAATGTAGGCTCTTCATGATTGCAATACACTTAAAAAAGGCAGACAGCTTTGCACATTTGGAGCTAAATGAAAGGTGCCATTTTTATGTGGTAATTGGTGATTTGATGTGAGTCTTTGCAGCAGAGGAGGATTCAGCATGCAAAATTGATACGCCTACCTGAAGAAATATACAAAACTCTGAGCCGGAATGTTCTGAGTAAACGACCTGCTTCTTTAACTCTCAACTTTTGCTTTGCTATGCTATTGAATTGCTACATTTTAAATATTAAATACAAATGACACCATGTGTTTGTCATTAGTGTTGTTGCTGACAACTGTGACTTAAATAGAATGAATTACCACTTATGTTTACATTTTGATACTTTTATCTCATTTAATTTACGTTATTGTGTGCCAGATGTTTTACACAAAATAATAAAATATGCAAACTTTCAAGAATTAAAAGGATAAAGCATATGTTGCAAATACAAAACCCAAAACATGCATCAAATATATATATATTTAGAGATACTTGGTTATTACATTTTGCAGTTATTTGATACTTATTTTTGTCCATCTTTGATTACATTTTGTTTTGGTGGTCTCGGAATCCAGTTTTCACGGGTGGGTGTGTCTTTGAACTTGATTATCCACTGAGACCTAGCCACGCCCACCCCACCAACTGTAAGCACTCTTCCAAACAATGTCAAATGAATTATTTAAAGTGCACATCAACAGGTGAGGCGATACAAACTTTTGCACATGGTCATATTCCTTCTCGGTTTCACGCACACGCACACACACATTACATTACCATGCATTTGCTTGCTTCACACTGTGAACCCCATACACCATTACACCTCTAGTATTTAGTTCAGAGCACATTATGAGGCTGTTTAAACTTTGCAGTAACACGATTGCAATATACACATAGAATGCATGTCACTTCTCTCTTGCATATCAATATTGACTCCCTGATGATCCCTCCACAGATTTTTTCCTCTCTAAAAAACAAAACAACAAACAACAAACAAACAAACAAACAAACAAACATAAAAAACTCTAGAAAAACAGTACAATCCCACTGCACTGCACTGATATAAAGGCCTTTACAAGAAAAGCAAGAGTACTGAGGTTGAGTGCGGGTTAGAACTCGCCCCATGCTCTCTTTTTCACTCTTGCAGCTGAGCCGAGCAAATCCCATTTCACTTTCTCTGGCATGGCTTCTTCACCACAACTCTGTCTGTCTAGGGACTGGACAAGCACAGAGCAGCACTCGCCGGGAGGTAACTCAAAGGTCAGCGCCAGTCTTGACTCCTGGGCAACACTTGCTAAATATCCCCTCACTCATCCTGTCTCTGTTGTGTCCCTCATCCCTCATCCCCACACTACCCCACACACCTCCTCTGTGAATGAAGGAGTGTCCGAGTGTCGAGGCAGATAATAGACATCTCTCCCCTGGGTTTTGTGGTTTAGAGCCACAATCAAGGATTTCAAAACAACAAAGTGGCAGGCCAAGCACCGAATTCTCTGAAGCACTTAAAGCAGGGCCAGGAGAAATGGTACTCGTAAATGTCTAGACATAACTTTTGAGAATGTAATCTAGCAATCCATGACAAAATCACATTTAAAAGCATTAGAACTTGTATAGAATTTGTTTCACTTTCATTAACTGCAAGAATAACTGGGAAACAAGTTATCTAAAAGGTTTTAAATGGTGATCCATTTAAGCAACTTAAAAATTGCTATAACAATGATTATATTATGTTATAACAACAGTCCATTCTACTGAAAAGAATCAGCTGCACATGGAGTCTGTGCATGTCCCATTCATGGGAGAACTTTATGGATTCATGGATGAACTTTGAGAATTGGCTTCCTACATGACAAAGCATTGATTGACTGGGTCAGAGACAACTGGCCCCAGAACAAAAAAGTATGTAAATATTGTGTCACAAAATTATTTTACTGAGTATCTTATTGAGATTTTTTACAATCATTGTAAAAAAAAAAATAGCTGCACCCAGAAGAAATCAAATGACAGTAATGAAACTTGGTGGGTAGGTTTGACATTGTTAATCACATTCGTCAAACTATTATTTTAAGGGCGCATTGTAGGGCCCCAGGAAGGTCTTTTTGAAATGCTGCATGCCTTACCAATCATACACACATTACCAATACTATACAATACCATAGCATGCTGTTGGCAGCATGGATAGAAGAAGCAACATGAATGACCTTGCAGACCGACATGAACCAGAGAAAGGGAGACGTGACAGACTGTCTGACTGTGAGGAGTGACACAACATCCACAGTTGCAAACATTCAGTGAGTAGTGATGCCCTGCAACGAGTTATTCTATTAGTGCCAGCACCGTTGGCAGGTGGCTACACGACACAGGGCTAGATGCATGCAGACCATTACACTGGCTGCCCATAACAGCACTTCAGCATCGCCAAAGACTGCAATAGTGTCATGCCAGTCTGAAGTGGAGTCAGACCGAACACAGTGGGTCATCTTCAGTGATGAGTCCCACTTTTGTCTTGGTGGAGATAATGAATGAATCTATGTGTGCACTATTCCAACAGCCACATCGCTAGACCTATCCCTGTTTGGAATGCTACTGTAGGCATTAACACTCAAAATCTGCAGGAAGTGAGTGAGAAGCTGGGATGGATTATCACAGGACACCATTAGGAACCTCTCCAATGCCATGTAGAGCAGTCTGGCACATTGCATTAGCAAACATGGCAACCTGAAACCAGGAAAGTATAATTTTGGTGATGAGTACCGTATTTTCCGGACTATAAGCCACACCAAAATATAAGATGCACCTGCAAAGTTTTTTAAAAAACCTGGAAAATAACATATATAAGAAGAAAAAGCTGCACCTCATTATAAACCGCATGGTTTAAGAAAAAAAGTAGCAGCTTATATTCCGGAAAATACGGCATATTAATAGCGAGTATGCGACTTGATGGTTGATATGATTCAGAATGAGATACATTGATTGTGCTTGAGAAAAACTAAACTAAACAAACAAACAAAGAAACAAAACAAAATTAAAAATAAGACACATATTCTAGCATATGGAACAATGAGCTCCTAGGGTCTTAGAATAGGCCCATTTTCTAGGACACCACAGTATTCAAGGGTCCACGGTATGTCAGTTTCATGTACCAAACTGCCATTATTCAGTCATGCTGAGGAAAATGCAGTTTGACATTCTAGGGTTCCTTTAAACATTGCCTAACAAGTCCTCATGAGAACAAAGTGCACAAAAAAGACTTGCTTCTGCTCTTCTGACCATCTAAGAAATTGGTGGTGTTATTTAATTCCCAGTTTTGGATTCTGCAATATGTGGAAGACCACACTCAGAGCTCACTGTCAGCGGTACAAACATTCAGATCTAAAGTAAACGAAACTTTAGTTACTACGTATGAATCCCTATTGTAATATAATTTCTAACAATATACAGTATTAATCATTACAGGATCAGTTCATGAGATTTTCTTGATTTTTTCTTGATTAAAACCCGAATTATGCATAAGGCAAATGCTACAGTTCACATCAGTGCTACCAGGTGATACCATGTCTTCTTTTCCACCTCCCTTACTCTGACTGATCTAGTGGCCATGAAATATAAGTAAACATATGTAGCTTACTAAATATATGAGTTTGGCATTAAACCTACTTCAACTAGAAGGATGGAATTTTCTTAATCTTTAATGGAAATGGAAATTAAAATACAGAAAATTACAAGACTGAGTCCCTTCTCCCATATTCTAACCACCCTCAACATCTTTAGCTCTTCACAGGGGTCATCAGGTAAGCATCTCCATTCATCGTGTTTCACAGAGTTAAGCCCATGACACTTTTAGAAAGCTCAACAGAGGTTTGGCGTCCCAGATTCACTTCCCTCCAAGCTCACTTCACAGAACACTTACAACACTTTTTGGCCGGTTATATGCCTTTGTAACACTTCTGTCCTGTTTGGCTCCCCTGGCAGTTCCTTCACACTGTTGCACTGTTCCCCCACATGCTCCTTAGCATGTGTGCTTTGTTTTGGTCTTTTCTCTGCCATGTTCTCACCTGTGTCTCATTTGCAACCCTGCCTGTTTGTCATTCAGTCCCAGGTGTGTCCCATTCTGTCCATGTATTTAAGTTCCTTGTTCCAGTAAGTCTGTGCTAGTCCTTTGTTTTGTTTCCTATGTTTGCATGTTGTTCAATTAATCCTTTAAACTCTGCGAGTATGTCAAGCTCTCACTGTGTGCTCTGTGCACAACATGATAGCCATTTACATACACCATTGTGTGATGAATTTTTCCACAGAGTAATGCTTAACTTCAACTTAAAATTCATTCATTCCAAACTGAATTAAATCAAAGTTTAAAGGTGTTTTCAATTGCAGGTTTACTGCCCTGTCCACATGCACTGTATGTGCTCAACTTGCATACACACTCTGACTGATCAGTGGAAGGGGGCATAGCTAATGACAATCATTTATTCAGATATTCAGTTGTAAAACACTCTGGATCATCAATTTCCAACAGGATTTCTGACATATGAAGTGTAATCTAGTTCCTATATGCCAAAACATGATTATACACAAAGAAAGGTTATATAAACATTTTAATTCTGTTAATTTATAGAAATTTGAGTAGCCTCGGATCTCCTGTGGCTGACTCTTATAATTACATTTTTAATGTTTTAGTGAATATGTCAAACAAAGTAATTATCCAACAAAAATTAGCTTCATTACTGTAGATCTACTGTAGAGCCTCCATGGTGTCTAAGGCCATGTCAAGCCCCACTGGCACCATTAATGCAGGCTCATTGCCACCAGTTCCAATGTGAACACCAACCACTGTACTTACTACACACTCATGTAACATTAATCCACAATGGGCTTGCTGATTGTACCTAACCCCACTAGCACTGGAAATGGATGCTGTCACTAAAAATATTTTTTATACCAAGTAATTTTGGCATTTCTGTTATTTCTTTATATTATATTTGTAACTACCATTCAAACCATCGCATTTAAATTTCAGAAAATCACAAATGGATTTCTGAAACAAAGCCTCTTCAGAGAGGAGGCCACAATCATTTATGTTCCTTGAGTTTTCATGTGGTGTCATTTTCTGTGATTTCCTTCCTATGATTTGAAAGCGATTAAACATTTCAGGGCATAATCAATTCCCAGTCCGCAGCTGCATAAGGGAAATCAGATAGGAAAGAACGGAACGAGAGCTCATAGTTTTTATCTAATTAACAAGAACCCAGCACACCAGGGTTTTCCAGTTGAATAGGAAAAAAAAGGTTGACTGTTTGTGATTAGCAGCAAATTAATTGAATTTTCATCCATACAAGTCACACACAATTGGATTTATTTTGCTCTAAGCCCTTTGTCTTGTTGCCTTCCTTTCCATGAGAACCTTCAGCGCTTGAGCGAGAACTGGGCTTCTATTTGCAAAAAGCTCACAAAGATAAATTGTACCTGAGTAGTTGGGTTACCATAGTAACGCTCTATCCTCATTATGGTTGGAAAAGGGCAAGGGAAAGGAGAGAGGGGGAAAAAAGCTCTGGATAAATGGGGAAAGATCTTCCACATCCACTAGGAGGCTTTTATATATGACACCATAATCCAGTGGGTTAGTTCGCAGTCTATGCATTTATTACATCCAGCTAAGGAACTTGCTTATACTGTCTTTTTTGTCCAGTCATGTTCTCTCTTTCCAAACTAAAAATAGAAGGTTATGGTCCCTCTCTCACAGAGTTTGTTGGTAATTGTTGTTGGGCAGTTGCTTTGGTCAACTGTGTGGAACAAAAAAGTCTAGAGGCAATGCCCAGGACATTGGCAGGAAAGCAGGGTGCTGGATGCCGGATATGCTGTGTTAAGTGTACCCACCAGCTTGGCACTGCCAACTGTGTTTTATTCATTTGTTTCACGCATTGCTTAGCCAGGACAGGCTGGCAGAGTGGCAGCACTACCAGGGGTGGGTATCTTGGGGATGCCCCCAGTTGTGTAATACTGTGGTGATTCTAATCTAGCTTTCATGCAATTAAATACCGTGACCTTATTTTGGTTTTCAAAAAAGTGGACATTTGAAAGACTTCTTTACATTCTCTCACCTCATCCACTGCCTGTTTCCCCTGTGAGGCTACAGTTGTACACCACATTTCCTCTTCCTGTTCTCGAACAAAGGTTGTAACCATTTGCCTTCTCTCTGCCTTCTCTGATGTGGCCTTTCTGAATGCTTTCCAAAGATCATCTGACCCCACTCCTGGACACCCATTTTGCACCTGCCCCACCACATCCCTGTGCTCTCATAGCTGACTGCAGTGTCTCTCTAGGATTCCATTTTCTTCCTGCTTTTGTTACTGGTACTGCTGCTTTAATCAGGTCATCTTTTGACCGTAGTAATATAATTTCTCAACCTTCTTTGCACATTTAAATTCTTCAACTAAGCTTGTCAGCAGTAGTTCCGGCACCCCTTTACCAAAGCACGCTGTACTACTAAGGCAACGAGGCACCCCTAGCCACTTCCTTATAGCATTAGTGACGATCCTTTCGAACCTCTATACCTCAGTAATCAGAACTTCATACAGAGTCATTGGCCATCTTATACAAGGTAGAAATAGTAAACATACATAAATAAAATAGTAAAAAATATAAATATTTATATTATTATAAAATAGTATAAAAATAAAATAAAAAAGTCAGATGCCATAAAATTTATTTTACTGTACACTTTTCAGTCCTTCTGTTATGTCTGGCAATGTTTGGCAGTGTGATCTGATTATTGATTTGGACTTTTCAATATATTGTCTATATTTGGTTCCACTGAGAAAAAGCACAGGATTTATTTACATTTGCATTTTTAGGTTTTGGTCAATCACCATGTGCTGCTCTTGTTAAACATCTCCTCTCACTCTCTCTGGGTTGCAGTTTGATCAATGGTTGCATGTAGATGCAGGTATATATATATATATATATATATATATATATATATATAGACCGGTTGTTGTGGTGAGAATTCAGAGCCTTGAAGAGACATGATTAAAGCTGTGAAAGTATGTACGCTATATGTGTGCCAGCTGTAGAAGCAACAAGCGATGTATAAATCCCAGCCAGACACATTATTTTGATTCCGAAAGGAGGACATATCCACGAGGACGTAGGGTCACCCTGAGTCACCACATAAACAAATCCAGCTACTCTAATATCAAAACACACACAAAAGGCATCTCAAAACTTATACAGTGGCGAAGGTTTTCCTGAATATGGACAGCGCTGGTAATAGTACAGAGACGGTGCCGTTAAGCCTTAATTCTGGGGTTGCACTGCACTTTTCTCCTAAACACCCCAACTCTGCACTTTTGTCCTTTCAAATTCTGAAACTCAGCTTTCCTTGCTGGAAGAAAAAAAAAAAGGGTGGATGATGCAACGACTGAACAAAGAGGGCTAAAGTAGAGCAGAGCAATGTTAGCAACTTCAGGCTCTCCTGTGCATTATAGCCACAGTGGTACCTGCTCCTTGGCCACAGTGCCAGGCACTTTGATGTCAACCCTCAAAATGGAGATGCACTCAGCAGTTAAAGAAGCCTGGACATGCCTCACTGATTAAGATCCTGCCACACCTCTGGCAATAGATTAATTACCCAACATGGTCAGCCAGGTAGGAAATCTGGAGGGGAGACTCCCTCATTGCTTGAAGGCTCTTTATACTTTGGACAAAAGGCAAGACAACACAGCGCTTAAGTGTGTTGACCATTACTGTAGAACATAGTGTGCTCTAAATATTTAAAATAAAACCAAAATGCAAGCATGGAGCACACACAAGTTGCACAATTACACAATTTTCTAGTATTTTGATGTGTAAATAGTAAGTATGTTACTTTGGTTGGGATGGAAATTGCACAGATAAAGTGGTACTAGCCTATTTACAATCTTTATTATTTGTTTACTGAAACATGCTGAGGGCCTGCAAAAACAAAACAAAACAAAACAAAACAATAAACTCTGGTTGCATTAGCTAGTTTGTGGCCAAGGCCAAGAGTTTTAAAACCAGAATAGTGCTGCTGTTTCCTTCTGATATGTGCTTAGCTCCAGGTTGGTAGTCAGCTGAGGTCATCATTTTTTTTTTTTTTTTCAAAAGAGTGGATGTTGAAGAGTTAAGATGGTAAAATCTAGCATCAGTTAACGTAAGCTTACAGTGGATCCACATTTGCCTCTGTGTCGAATTTGAATGTTCCTTCTTCGAACACCAGCACAGTAAAAGCCGAAGTCACAAGGTCTGGCTTTGCATAGCAACCCATTATGTCTCTTCCATGTTCGAATCTCTTTTTATTCAACTATGCAAAGGAAAACACAGTTTGGGCCCCTTTATGAACTGCTTTCAAATTCCTCCAGTTCTTTTATATTTATTATACTGAGACGTGTTAAAGGCAAAACATGTAGCATGCTCACCTCTAACTCCTAAGCAAAGCCAAGGAAAATATACTAGTACTTCTTTGAAATCCTATATCTGTTAAAAACGCAGAAAGTTACCATCAAAGATCCTGGGACTTTCATCTGGAGCGTCCATTTTTATTATTTCAAAACTGTGGCAAGCCAAAAACTCTCCCTGAACTTGGATTCACATTGAGCCACCTGTTTTCCCCTCAAAAGGTTTGAACCACATCTCTGACGTGCTGCTTTTTTTTTTAACCTGCAACCTATTTGTACATAAAAGGGTCATGAATGAATATCTCAGAGGTTTTTACCTCTGTGACTGTTGAGGCGTATGATTTTGCAAATCTTCATCTCTCTCTCTCAATTTCCAATCTCATAGTGATGCTCATTGCCCTTGAGAATGTAGACACTTTAGAATAAAAAATAAATAAATAAAAAAGAGAACTTTAGACAAAGTTTTGTCGGGTCTGCAAATCGATTTATGGTAGCTGCTCAGTGCGCTCACAGCTGGACATCAGACCAACAAAGCAGCACTTCACCCTTCCAAAATGGAAGTTGTGCATCTTTTCCCTGCAAATGATGAAACACTCATTAAATAAGACTTGTCTGAGACAAACGCTTTAATCAAAGAAAATTAAAACAGGAAGACAGATTACATTGGCTCATTATCTGGGAGAAAGATGACGCTCACTGCACAGATGTTTTCAACAACAAAATGATCGGCTGCCACTAATCACAGCAATTATGAAAGTGGGAGACAGAACGCAGCTTACTCCGCTGCTGGAGATGAAGGACCTTGGACATTGTGACAGTGAGAGATATTTCAGATACAGGCTTTGTTGCTACACTGGTACAGACAGAAAATGAAGACAACCTTGGCTAAGGTTTTTTTTTATTTATTTATTTTTTATTTAAGTTTTGTACATCCACTTGAAGAGTGGTATGACTGATGTGCCGTCGAGGCAGAACGTAAAAATCTGCGTCTGTCCAGTAAACAAACATATTCCCTCAGAAATACGTGATTTTTTTGTTTTGTTTTCAATGCAGGACAAAAAACATACGCATGGCTGAAAGAGGTATCACTGTAAATTGTGAATTCAGACAGCAGAGACTCCGATCAATTCTGTCAAGTTGGTGTTTGGATCAACAGACTGCATAACCTTTAATACTTATTGTTTATAGCTGTTGTTTGGGATTATATTGCTGCTGTGCGTGTTAGGAACCAGGGCCATGAATCAAGTATTTGGGAATAAGGTCTAGGTGTTGGTGTAGGCTCACCTCTGTCACCATATTTATAGAGATATCAAATAACAAGTCAGCAGTATTTCCCTGGGAAGACTTTCGGGCAAATCCCGCTTTTTCACATCTGTGGCAGCCTTTTTATACAGCGTATAACAAATAGAAAAGCACTCGTTGGAATCAGTTGCCTTTTTTGCCTCTGTCAGCTAAACACTCCAAATGCAGGATGAGATGTCCTGAGGTAAGAAGTCTCTGGTTTCATCTCACGCCATCCTGATAGGCTTACGTCTTCTCTTCCTCCTTCTCCTTCCTGACCAGGGTCTCTAAGTGTAACCAGCCCCCCATTCACAACCACTTCTTTCTCCTTTCCTTCCTCTCTTCCAACAGCAACAATCCAGCATCTCTCCCTGCGTGCCCAAAGCCTAATTCCCTCAGCCTCTCTCTTACCCAGCCTTTCTCCTTTCATCCTGCTCCAGCCTGGCACTCATGAGCCAGGATTACCTGTCCCCCTCCAGAGCTAGCACTAGCATCCTACGCAGCTTGGCGATGGGACACCAGAGTGACCTGCATTCGTAGTGCCCCAAATTTACAATTGATGTCATCCATCTCCGTTCATGGAGGATGAGGCCCTGCCAGAGAGCCACCAGCTCATCCCCAGCACTGCCTCCATTCTTTCTTTTGGAACCCTCTGAAGAAGCGGCTTTCCCACCCACCCCCCCCCCCACCTCTCTTTTGGAACTCACTGCAGTCGGGAAGAAAGTAGGTTGAGGGAGCACAGTGTTCTAGGTTTAACTTGGCTCAAATCCGGGCAAATAAGTCCGGGCCCAGGCTTCTCTCTTTGGGATGGCCAGAATGAGCAGTGCATGGGAGTTACCCCAAAATGGGGAATCAGAAATTGGCAGATGTTGCAAGTCTTGAGTACTAACACCCTTTTCTGCCATGAGAGACAGATGAGATCCCGTTGTGAGCTATTCCAGGATGAGGCTGCTTTGCTTTTCTATCTTATTGTGGAGAAGACTAGTGAAGGCCTTTCTGAAGTAATTTGACGTCATCTTTATAAGATCATAGCATCCAGGACATATTGATGAACTGCATCAAGGAAACACATAATAAATAAGATTTACACAATATTCCTCCTCAATATTGTGCACATCTTATTTGTAGCAACAGGAAATGAAACATGTTTGCTGCTAAAAAGGGATATACAGGTTATAAAAAAATCAAAGGACTCACTTACTTTTTCTAGCCTGCACTGTGGATGTTTTCTCAATCTGTTCAGTAAAATACATGAACCGTACAAGAAAATCAGAGATACCTAGGAGTTTCCCAAAATTGAGAATCAAATACTGGTGGATGATGCAAAGGGTGCTAACAGCCTTTTCTGCTGTGAGAGTGAGATGAGATCCTTTTGTAAGCTATTCCAGGAGGCTGCTTTGCCTTTCTGTCTTATTGTGCAGTAGGCAGGCCAAGTCCATTTTGAAGTTCCAGTAGTGTGACTCATGCTGATTTTACGAAGAAGAAACATCTAAATACGGCAAATATGTTCAAGACGTTTGCAGTTCACTTGGTTGCTTAAGATCCTTCAAGGACAGAGAATCCACCCAGTGCACAGATGATTGGGGGAATTACACAGCCATTTATTTCTCTTCACATTTATATTTCATCTTCATTAAATGGTGCCAGCATGGCAAACATCTTTGTCTCATAATTCTCATCATGAACTCTGTTTTGTTTTCCCATTTAGGCCTGTTACAAATGATTTAACATATTGATACACAGTCTCTCATCCTTATTAGGAATCACATCTGACAAGTATGCGAAAAATTCAGCGTTGGGAGAATTGCAAAGTGGGTTGGAGCGGAACTGGCGATGGGATGCAGCGTCTCTCATGTAACCCTGCGACTGGTTCTGAATGTCTGATGACTGGCTTGTGTGTGTGTGTGTGTGTATATGTGTGTGTGTATGTTTGTGTGTGAGTGTGTGTGTGTGTGTGGGAGGGCAAGATAAGAGGATGCAGAAGAAGCACTATGGGGTAAAGAAGGCATAGCTTGCTCTTTCCCCCCTCTCAGCTGTGAAGGGGCTCCTCTATCCTGACCCAGATACTCCTGCTCCTCCTCTGAGCTGGAGCCTGTCCAGCAGGCACTGCGGCTGTGCTGGAGTCAGGCACCGGAGCCTTCCTGTCGAAAAAAAGAGGAGGGAGTGGGAGCAGGGGGAAAAGAAAGAGCAATGGAGAGATGGAACTAGATTTCAGTTGGGAGCACAGCTGGAGCCTGACTCTATCTTTTGCTGCAAGAGGGGATGAGATGGAGTGATGCATTTGTTTGTGTGTGTTTGTGTGTGTGTGTGTGTGTGTGTGTGTGTGTGTGTGTGTGATGAGATGAGAGAATGAGAGAGGAATGTGAGTAAAGTGTATGATGTGTGTGTGTGTGTGTGCGCGTGTGTGTGTGTGTGTGTGCGCAAAGATGGGAATTGATTAGTTGGAAGGAAGTGACAGAATGGTTGGAGTGCTGGTGTGTGTATGTGTGCGACTTACTTTATGGCTCCTGCATTTCTGCTTAGGTAGTCTGAACATATTCTTTTTATCATCTATGGAACTTGACGTTGGGTTGCTGCTGCTGGAGCTGCTCTTCAACTGATTGTCATTGCATTTACTGCCAGGTCAAAGTGCCTGAGGACAGGGAGATTACTAATTGAGGGTGCACCTTGCGTACACAACAAACTGTTTTGACCGAAGATCCGTGCTAGATAAGAACTGACAATATTTATAATATCCCTTTTAAATTAGACGCCTGTACGATAATTGCAATGACAAGAATGGCTGCATTCCAATCCGTGACAAATGAACGAGCTTTTTTGCCATGTCAGCTTCTTATTTCTTATTTTTACAGCAGCGATTGTTGGTGGCATTACAGATTTGGAGAACATGCAGTGCACCACAAATGAAAAGCATGATAGTAAGTACTGTGTTAATCCATTAATTACTAGAACATTTCATACCAACACCAAAGCCTCGTCCCAAATGCGAAGCATTGTGGAGGGAGTGTCATGGTTTGGAGATGCTTTAGGGTCATTGTGGGAACATTAACATGGTAAAAAGAAAACAAACAAACAAACAAAAAAACACCCCCATTACATTCAGACACATTCTATGTTAATATAATTTTCCTAGCAACTGTACTATTTCATCCAGCCCATATAAGGGATGAGGGTGATAAACCACACAAAACTGTAAAAATATATTTTAAAAGTAATATGTAACATGTAGTTATTACAAAGACAATTATCTTATGAGGGAAAAGACACCCCAGCAATTATTACTGCTTACAATGCTTTAAATTAAATCTGGTGCAGCACATCAGCTGCAAATGATCATACCATCATTAAAGAGGAGGCTGTGTTTTTAGAATCACATACTTTAGTTTGGTTTACTCTTGATTGTTGAAGTGAGGGATATCACCACCGAGATCTCCTAGGGGCTCTCTGATATCTTCAGAAAGACAGGGATCAGGTCAGGTCTGAAAGGGATTAAAATAGATCTCAAAACAATTCAAAACCAGCCATTCCACTGTCTGGAAAACAAGCCCAAGAACAGGCAGGTCTCCAACATGTCTCCACAATGTCATCATGGGATTACAGGTATGTTTTGCCACAGCTGATGTCAAAGTTCATGCATCTCTCATCAGAAAGAGATCGCAGGTTTGACTTTCATGTGAGGTGTACCAACTGTGAAGCATGGAGGTGGAAATGTCATTGTTTAGGGCTGCTTTGCTGCACCAGGGTCTGGAGATCTCTCCATCATGGAAACCACTTTTAAATCTCTGCTGTAAGGAGGAAATATCAGTTACTAGGTCATACAGTGCCCTAACCTCTTCCTCATGAGTAGACTGCATTTGTCAATTACACTCTGCAAACTAATTTTTATAGAAAATGTATTATGCATTAAGTTATATCACTTTTTACCCTGAGTTTCACTTTTGATATTTGTGATGTTCTGTAACCAAATCTGCCATAATTCAGTTTCACATAAAAGCTTCAAAATTTCCATAATATTATCTCTTCAATTTGAATTTTAAGCTGTTTTTTTTTTATTATTGTGTTTAAGATTAACTAATTAAATCAGTTCTGACTGAATGCTCCAGACATCCCACCTTTTCTGCAACTCCATTATGATATCAGATTCTCCCACATTATGATAGAAGCCCACAAATTACATGCAATATCTACGAAACTGTAAATCTGTATACCAGGCCAACTCAGAGGGACATGTAGTGAGATAGGATGATACAGTGGACATTCTGATAGGCCTACTAAGCAGATAGAGAGACCAATCAGTGTGCTCTCTTGGTGAGAATTACAGTCGACCACTTTTATTCATTGTGCATCAGTTCAGTTTATTGTTCTGCAGCTCCATGGCAGAGTGTTAAGACCAGAGAATAAAGCAATACCCATTCCTATTCACATTATTCTGCATGACAATTAGGAAGCAGCCATCCTTGTTAACTTGGTTTTAGAACTTCCAGTGCAGCAGCGGATCCATCCGTATAGATTACAGTCATAGTGATAATAAACTCACAGAATGAGCAGTTTACTATACTCAGATAGAATGTTCGCCCTGAACAGCAGTGTTACAAACATGACACAAATTTCAGCATGGACAGAGGTGATGTGTCTCCACTAATGTCCAGCGATTATTGAATTGTCTACAGCAATAATTTGATCCATGGGTGTATAATAAGAATGACTCCACCAATATTCAATGAATTGTCCCCACCAACAATTGGTTCCCCTTCATTAACCCACATTATAAAAACAGTGGGTACATGTTTACATATTACATCACACATTTATTTCACCAAATATAGAGGGGAAAAGGGTTTTCTGAGACACAGGCCCTTTAAAGCTAAAGTTATTTCTTAAGAATAACCATTAATAATCAGTTGTACACTGATGCTCCAGGCATTAAGGCAACTCTATATGCTGAACACTATATTCAGTGTTAACAAACAAAATCACTGTCTCTTGTGTCTTAAAATAACATAACATTTTGCTTTATAATTTTTGACTGGTGCTGTATTCGTGGGTGGGTTCATCTCAGGTAATGAGACCTACCTGTGGACGTGGCAGCTCACGCTAAAGCGTTTGAACTTCTTTTCTTGCTCTCTCACGGCATGAGGCTCATAAATTGTGGGCCAGGCCGACATTTTGAGGTCTCGGTTGAAGAAAATTAGTCTTCGGATGAAAGAAGCCAGTAGAATGACTGCTGGGCCACTTTCTAATTCCGTATTCTGGGCCAAGTCCTCGCCGGTGAGGTGGAAGAGACCTGAGGAAAGAGGTCAGGGGCATTGCAGACCAGCTTCTGAGACAAGGCTCACTCCTGCCACTCCTCATTCTGAAACCCCTGAAACAAACAAGTTTATTAACAGCCACCACAATGAGTTTCTGAGGCTCTGTGGAGTTTGTGGCATGTGGCAGCACGCAGCCTGGGCCTGAGAACTTTGATAAAGGGTTGTTGATACTGTTTGACCAATATCGACAATATCAACTTTGAATGTTCTGGTTAAGCATCTTATACTCCATCCTCAATGCAAATGCAATGCTATTAAACTTATGATCACTCCGCTGAAAAATCCAGCTCAAGACAAGCCATTGCGGGTAACTGACTTCAGATGACCTACAGTGGTCTTTGATTGTCAAGGTGGTCGTAAAGCTGGACTTTCGGTAGAAAACATATCTTGGTAAGGTTATGGTTTGTGGCTTAATGGTGTAGCTGGTCTATCAACTTGCCCAAACCAGTTGTGTCCTGTTTTTTCCTGGGCATGTCCATGTATGTTAAGATGGTATCCATGCTAAGCTTTGGATTTGGAGTTCTTAGAACTAGCAGAAGTAAAGGTACCTTCTTTCTCTTTATATTATGTATTTGTATAAATACTTTTGCTGTACAATATGTACTATATATACACAGACTATATAAGCTTAAATTTAGTCATCTGTAATACAGTTATGCTTACCCCGTGTAGCAAATCTGACAGGTTCTGCATTAGCTTGATAATGTTAGATGTTGTAAAAGTAAATTAGTTATATGTAAATAAAATTGATGCTATACTACTGATTTTTACAAGTACAGCTTAAAGAAAAAGCATTGAACTGAAGTATCCAGATGTTCTAAGCTTCAGTGCCTGTTGCTGATCCCAGCTGGTCTGTGTGTTTCCAGCACCAGGGTGGGATTTCTCTTCCTATCTTGAAAGTGACTGCAGACCCCTCCAGGCTTCATTTGTCAGTACAGTGGAGTCAGGGTGTGTACGGGTGTCCAGCAGATGGCGCTTGAGTCAAAGTGAAGTGGCATGGTGGCCTGCTGTTGTCCGACTTGCCACCGTTTGTTATTACTCACAATCGTTCACAGTCATAACAGGTAATGTAATTACTGCCTGTAATGCATTCAGCTGGCAGGCCAGGGTCTGTTTCGCTCAGCTTATTTTATAATTCACTGCAGTTGCACGCACACACACATGCACACACTTACGCTTGTGCATACATACACGCATGGAGAAAAAAATTAGCAGGGGAAAAAAGAGAAATCGATGGATGGGGCCTTCCCAAAACTGGTTTCATTTCGGGGCCCTCAGGGGATGAATTAAGCTGTTGACTAGATGAGTGTGGAATGGTCAGATAATGGCAGGTTGCCTGAGCCGAACGTCCACCCAGATGGATGTTTATTAACGGCTGTAAACGAGCATGCTGGTGGCCCTGGCCTGTCCAAAACACAGACATCCAGATAGGAAGGCTAAGCTCGTACAGTGCAACAACAGCCATAAGTGTAGAAATAGAAGTGCCACCCTACCTTATTCTCTCCCTTCACTTTTCCCCCTCTCTCACTCTTAAGTCAGTGTGAAATGAGGGAACATGCTGAGTGTGTGTGTGTGTGTGTGTGTGTGTGTGTTTGTGTGTGTGCTGAAGGGGAGGTTCTTTTTTTAGCCTACTATGCGGGAGGAAAGGGGAGATACCCTTGTCTGAGTTGGGTTTCTGTGTGTGTGTGTGTGTGTGTGTGTGTGTGTGTGTGTGTGTGTGTGTGTGTGTGTGTGTGTGTGTGTGTGTGTGTGTGCATGTGTGCGTGTGTGCATGTTGGGGGTGGGGGTTATGCCTTAATACACCATCGTTGCATTTTTGAGAAGACAAAAGTGTGTTTAGGGAAGATAGTGGCTTAGATGTCAGCACTACTGCCTGGCAGAGACGGAGAGAGAGGGAGAAGAGATGGATAGAGAGAGTGAGAGAAATGGGAAGATTCTTTTGATGAGTGTATAAGGGAGGGAGGGAGTGCATGAGTAAGTGAGGTACGAGGAGAGAGTGTAAGGATAGAGAGAGAGAGAGAGAGAGAGAGAGAGAGAGAGAGAGAGAGAGAGAGAGAGAGAGAGAGAAAGAGAAAGAGAAGACAGGAAGCAAAGAAAGAGAAGCGTTTTTGTGTGCTTCAGGCTGAACTCCAGTGACTTATCACTTAATTTATAAGACTCATTACCACAATCTCTTCTGTCTAACAGGCCAACTCTCCATAACTTCCGTGAATGATAATTGGCTGACCAGAATACTGGGGTTCTAAAACATCTCTCATATTTCTGAATCTGAATCACTTCATGTGTGTAAAAGGAACTGAATCAGGTAACCAGTAAGACAATGGAACCTAGTCTTACTGTAAGCAATGTGTATGCCTTAGATGGCAAATTTCCAGTAGAATTAGAATAATTCCGACTTCTAACTTTCAATGGAAAATGAACGTTTTTGGAGCATTTCTATTGGTCCATTCATGATGACATTTTTCACACAACATAACAACTGTCAGATTTAATTTCTGTCAAAGAAACCTGAAAAAAATGGAGAAACAAGGTTTTTGTGTGATGCAACAAGATAAAATAACAAACTTTACACAAAGGAGAAAAGGCATGGATGGTTCTCTAAATGTGCTGCATTATAACAACTGGAGAGTGTATTTAATCATCTGATTGGCTACTTAGAGATAACTCAAATCTGGGCTTTACTGCAAAACAAAGGGCTTCCATATGAAAACAACAACAACAACAACAATATAGAAACATCAATACAGGTTAATTGTTCCAGTCCAAGAATAGAACCTATTTGGCTCTATCTTTTCACCAAGCCAAGGGCATTGCTGTTAAGTGAAGTACACACACACACAGTTTGCCTCTCATCTACTAAATATAATAATAATAATAATAATAATAATAATAATAATAATAATAATAATAATAATAATAATAATAATAATAATAACAGTGCTGAATGTTTGCTTGCTGTTAATGAACTTCTTGGAGTCTAAAATGAAATTAAAGGAGCCAAATGAATTCCTCCTGGTTAAGATTAAATTAAGGTTTAGGTTAAATTTGATGTTGAGACGGTTTAAGTGTAGATGACGGTGCAGGTTAAAGTAAGTTTAAAGTTAGATTTAGGTGTTGATTGAGGTTCAGGTTAAGGTTAAGTTATGGTTAGGTTTAGGTGTGGATTAAGGTGTAGATTATAGGTTAAAGTTAAGGTTAGGTCTGTTGTTGCCCGTTTGACTCAAGGTTTGACATAGTGTAACTCAAAACATTGAATACCATTTAAAAGCTCATTCATGATCACAATGAAACAAAACAAAACAAAACAAAACAAAACAAAACAAAACAAAACAAAACAAAACAAAACAAAACAAAACAAAAAAAACAAAACAAAACAAAACAAAACAAAAAAAAACAAAAAAAAAAACTAAGCCATCACATTTTATTTTCACTACACGTAAAGTGACATTTCAAGCCATTTTTTGATTTACTGTTGATCAGTGAGTTTATAGCTCATGAAACAAGAAATACAGAATTTTAAAACATTAGAATTTCTCAAATTCAAATAGATTACTAATCACAGTATCAATTTTAGAACAAAAAATCTGGGAATATATCACTTTAAATTTAAATGTAATGGTTAAATTTTTTAATTATGTTATCAAAAATCTTGTTCACAGAATTCAATTTATTTTTAGAAGCACTAATACAATTTTGAAATGCTTTACTCCTCAAAAAAATTTGGACTAATGAGTGACGTTTGCCTGTCTTAATACCTTCAAATGATTCCAAGGAAATGCAAATAAAAAAAGATTAACTTTAACAATTCTAATAAGACGTGATGAATATGAAATAAATGTGAGCATGAAATGGATGCAAATGGTGACATTGCATGTTCAGTGGTCCGTGGAGTTGCGTTATGTGTAAACAGAGAGGCAAGACAACAAACAATCAAAAACAACTTAGCCCCTGCTCATTCCACAACAGCGCCAGTAAACACACATTACAAATCCCTTTTGTCCATGAGCAGGAATTATGGATGCAGGGATGCTAACAGGTCGTTGTGGTGTGCACTTCAGCATAAATATTCAGCAAGAGGTTTATGAGAGGCCTCTATATCAAACCTAGCAATGTATCTCACCATGCATGAAATACGCAGTCATGAAAAAATGTCACCCTATGAACACTTTTTTGACTTTTATTAATATATTCAACTATACTTTTTAAACTTATAATCTTCATTTTAACTACACTGATGCACAGAGTTGATATAATTAAACACATAAAACTGAGGAAATGTCTTTTAGAATCATTTGCAAAATATTTATCAAAAATGTTTTTCTTGTGAGGGAAAAGTTAGGACACCCCCATATTTTTGTTTCAACATTTTACACCTAAAATTAGAATCCAATGTACATCAGCCGTAAATGTTTAGACCACTGTTTAAGAGGACCTTAGAGGAAGGTGCCATATCTAGACATTAGTTTGGTTTGCTCTTGATTGTTAAAGTGAGTGATCACCATGGCCAGATCCAAAGAGATCTCTGGGGCCCTCAGATAGACGGTTATAGATATAGATCATTAAAAAAAACTCATTCACAGTCAAAAAACACAAAACAATTAGAAGTAAACTGTTCCAATGTCCAGAAATGTGGAAAGCAAAGAGCTGTCAAGAGAAGACCACATGATGTGCAAGAAGTGTCCAACAGAACCTACAGGTAGCTATTGTCAAAGTTGATGTCAAAGTGCAGTGTCTACCATCAGAAATATATTAAATAAGTTTGATTTTCATGGGAGGTGTTCAAGGAGGAAACTCAATCAATCAATCAATCAATCAATCAATCAATCAATCAATCAATCAATCAATCAATCAATCAATCAATCAATCAATCAATCAATCAATCAATCAAAACACACACAAAAACACCCATCAGAACAAAACTATTGTTTGCTAGACAACACACAGACAAGAGTTCTGGAACAATGTGCTTTGGACAGATGAATCCAATGTTAAATTATTTGGACACAATAACAGAAGACGTGTTGGCATGGGGATGGAAGTGTCAAGGAAGTTGAGGCTGCTTTGCTGCAGCAGGGCCTGAAGAGCTCTAACCACTATAAAATCTTTATCAGAGGGGGTTTGAATAAAATCTGTAAGACCATCTGTAAGACCATCTGTAAAATGTAAAACTGACTCTGAAACATCACATAGCTGATATAATTCTGCAATTCTTCTAGCTGATGAAAGGATGAAATACCAGCTATTAGGGAACAGGGTGCCCTAAGTTTTCCTCACATGAAAATTGCATAAACTTAATAAAGGTTTCCAGGAACAATTGGGCATAATGCAACATGCCAGCGGTCTCAGAATGGAGCTATAAAGGTTCCTCACAAGTGTTGATAACATGTCCAATAGCATTGCACACATTTTCAATCCGTGTCTTTAAGGTGAGCTCTTGAGATGGCAGCAGTATACAGACAATGCTCCGGAGTGTGTGCCGAGAAAAGGTAGGGCCACTGGTTGCAGGACCTCATTAACGAAATGTTGGGCTGTCAAAGTGCCTGTAATGAAGACCAAAGTGATCTGGCATCATATGAAATTGCAGCCCACATCATGAGACCAGCCCTTATGAACATTTTTTCTCCCCTAAAATAAGTAATAAGTGCTTGGAGCCCAATAATTGCTGCTTGTGGCTATAGTTGCTTTTGCTTTTTGTGCATCAGTATTATTAATTCTCAAGACTTTTATTCTGAAATTTGAAAATGTGAGCAAGGAAAGACTGCAAACAGACCCTTCCTTCTCATTTTCCTCTATTACCCAACATCTGAGTCAGTGACATTATTAGTCCCACCCCCTCTCACTGATCAGTTGGAGTCTGCATGCAGGTTGAGCATGTACATGCAGACAGAGCAGTACACATGCCCTGGAAGCTCCTTTAGCATTTAAATTATGCAAATCCTGATATGTGTATCATGTCTGTAGGTTTCTCTGATCTTGAGATAAGTGCTAATTTAGTTGAAAAGTTAATGATGTGGCATCTCCTTGAAGTTATCATTTTGGCAATTGATTCCAGTTTAGGTCTGAGCATTTTCTGCTCATCATGGGAGATTTAAATGCCCCACAATGATGTGTGTAAATCATGTGTGTAAAAATACACATCATATTTTTGTGGCAACATCTGAGGATCTGAATGTTTAATTTGCTCTCAGTGGCATTAGTAATAAGCTTGGCTCATGTCTGCTGGACCACTCCTCCCTGACAAGGCCAACTGTGTACTCAAGCATAGCTGTTCATGGAGAACCATTTAAAGCTGCAGGTTGAATTGCAGGTAGTCATCTGGAAATGCCACTGTAATGAAAAGCTCACTGTGAGGTAAACATTCACCAGAATGTGCCTTTCTCTCTTTCATGGAATGGAATACATATGAGGACAGCTATTAAAGATGGCTGTTCGTTAAGCCACTTACCACAGAGTCGTACGCTGTAGAGATGCCTGCAGAACACTGTGAGGGATTTGAATTAACCCCTATTTATAACATCTTTGGAAATGCTTTATTAGTAGACTTATTCAAGCTCTTCAAATATGTCACTGCGGGTGCTCAACAAAATTTATTCCTCGTTAGTCCCTAATACTGCACCTTGGCAAACATCTGTGAGATGTTTATTAACATCTCAGCAGCTGTATTTTCTATATTTTTGCATAAAATCGTCTAAAACAGATTTTCACACAAATAAATAAAGAGAATCAAATCAAACAAATTAGATACAAATATTTTGATCATTTGTTCTTGAGGAAAGTGATCCAGTATTATATACCATTGAGTTGCAAACATATGTGAATCTTTAGGATTAGCAGATCTTTCAGAGGTGAAATCAGAGGTCTTTTCAGCCAGTGGGAGACAGTAAGGTGTGAGTGGGTGCTCTGTTTTATTTAAAAAACAGGAATCTATCAAAGTCTTCACCACATGACTATGGAAATGTGTCATGCACAATCAAAGGAGATTACTGAGGAGCTCAGATGAGGAAAAGCAAATTCTCTTCAGGCAGGAAAAGGTTATCTCTAAAAAGTTTGGACTCCACCAGTCCAAAGTCAGACAGTTTGTCTACAAAAGCCAGATCACGATTACCCTCTCCGGGAGTGGTCAACCAACAAAGCTCAAGCCAAGGGCGAGGCCTATAATAGTCTGCAAAGGAACACAAGGTAAGTCTGTCTGAGTCCCATCTTAATGTTCATGCGACCCCCATATATATCTGTCTCTCTCTGTCTCTCTCACTCTCACTCTCACTCTCACTCTCACTCTCACTCTCACTCTCACTCATAATGCTATGGTTTACTAAGTAAGTGCAAAGAGCTTGTAGCATTGTAACTGACAAACAAATATATAATGGGTGGTCTAGGCGTCCTGTCCACCACAGTATATACCACAGTGGTGGTCTTCTGTAAATGGTAAAATTAGAGAAGAGGAAAAACATTATCTTTCAGTAGAAGTCGGTGTAAAATAATGAGCATTTCTATCGATCCATTAATCATGAAAGTATGACAAGATGTAAAGAAGAACTGCCAGATTACATTATTTTCAATATCCATATAAATATATACTGCTGTACATTCCAACATATTGACACAGTGACATTGAGCCACATCTGCAGGATGTGCAGATGTGTGCACTGCAGGGGGCTTAGGAGGAGGTCTCTCACATCACATGACATGAGTCAGCAGCTTCCGGGCTTCTCCCTGCCATCACTGATTGATGCTGTAGGCAAAGCTGCTTTTAATCAACTGATTGCATTGTCTACTAGATAATGGCCACATCTTTTAACATAATGGCCTCTCTCTCTCTCTTTCTCTCTCTCTCTCTCTTTCTTTCTGGGTGTGTGTGTGTGTGTGTGTGTGTGTGTGTGTGTGTGTGTGTGTGTGTGTGTGTGTGTGTGATGGACAGAGAGAGGAAAAAAGAGACAGATGTACAGAGAGAGAGAGAAAGAGTGAGAGGGAGAGAGGGGATGGAGAGGCAAGCAGACGGAATAGAGGAAAGATTTTGGCAAGGAGACAGAAAGGAGTGGAAAGAGGTGTCTGGACTGATACGCAAAGAGTGAAAGAGACAGAAGGGGGGCAAAAGACTGAAGTGCACCAGCAGAGTGAAAGAGTGAGTAAGGATAATGAGAACACAAAGGCAGGAGTGTTAAAACATCAAAACACACAGTTAAGAGCTAGAATTATTGTGCTGGTCATATTTAAAGAGGCCATAGTACAGACAACGTCTTTCTACCATGTATGGCATGGCTGAATAATCAGACAGCAGTACATGAAAGTGACAAACCTTGTTCCTCAAACACAGTCGTGTTCTCTTTCAGATAGTCTGCATTAACAAAACCAAAAAGAGCTGAATCCAAAACCTCAGAACTGTTTTGTAACCTTCTTGACTTAATATACTATTTACACCCAACTCTAAGTAAGTCCAGCTCACTATCGAAAGCCTTAGTCAGTGACCATGGCTTTTCTTGAACCAGTGGGAGAGAATGATTGTCAAATTGCATGACTTCAACCTACTGCGGAACTGAACCAAACATGCCCCAAAACATTGGCACATCGTTACCTATACGATTGAGATTAAACTTGGAAGTACAACAGTGTGCTGAGGTCATTGTTTGTGCTGCCATTTGTGCTGACCCATTAGGTAAAAAAGTGAAGAATACCTTTAAGGTCATTGGTAGGAAGCAGTATATATAAGAGTATATAAGATGCAACCCTTCATACAAGACAGATGTTGGTTTCATATACAGGATCTATTTCTGTTCCATCTTAAATGTTGCTGCTGCATAAGACATGTACTAGGACTGTGTAGAGATCTATTAAATACATGAACACAAAGATGATCGACTGCAAATGATGTGTGATCAAGAGGCCAAAAATCAAGTCTGTGCCGCTGATACAGTACTAGATTCTCTCTTTTACTGTCAACTTTGTAGTTTAACCCTGGTTTAAGAAACTGTGTGGATTTGTTCAAATGCTTCTTGCTGGGGCTGTACCTTAATGAGCTACGACAAAGTACCCTTTGGTGAAATCCTTTATTATAACCATGCTTTTTTTTTTGCACCAGTTAAGGTACTCATAAGTATGCAATGTCCAATATTGTACCTTTTGAGGTACAAGATGTACCTCTGAGTACAAGACATGTATCAACATATATTCATTATGTAAGTAATGCATCAAAGAACAACTTAAAGCACTCAATAAATGCATTCTTTGCTGCCTTAAAACACAAGGTTGTGTATTTAAATGAATGTTCTTTGTTGAGAACCTGCTAAATTGGCCTCCTCCCACCAGCCCAAAGCCTTTTATCACAAATTTGCCCAGTTGTTTGATGAAAAATCCATTTCCCCAGGAAAGGATTATGGTCTTGCCAGGCTTCTGGGCACAAAACCCTCAGATGCCCCCATACTCCAACACTAACAAGACTCTAATGATGTTAAGAGTTTTAAATATACACTTTATGTGACCCTGAAACTATGTCTATTTCTTTTTTTACAAAATTAAAGAAAATAAGCATCCCTATCAATGTGAAATCTACAGCAGTAGTGCACCTGTAATGTAGTCATTTTGTGTAAGGTTTGATGTCTTATTTCAAGATGCTTTATCTTTTCTGTAAAAAAAAGAAGATGGAACGTTAAATGCGTACACCACTAACACACAGCATCTAAAACATCCCACTGGTAAGACAATCCTTAATAATACTGTGATTTTGCCCGGATTTTTTGAGAAAACAGTTTTTCATGCAATGTTAGGAACCACACAAGCAAATTTGTTTGAGATGACTTAAGAACTTCACAGGGTTTAAATATAGTGTGTGATTTATCACTACAGCTTACATAACCCTGACTTCTGCACACAAACCTCCATTACATCACTGTAGTTTTATTAGCCTTATAGCTCCAGTGCAAAATCAGAGAAATCTAATTTAGACACGTCTTGATTGATCCAATACATGTGCAATGAGAGACAAACCCAAACTGGATTTCTCACAGAACTATCATTTTAACTGGCAGATGACCATAACCCATTTCTCAGCCTCTGTCTGGGGTATGATGTCATGCGCCGTCATCAAGGGCCTCTCTACAGTTCCCATTCACTTTGCCTGCAGAGGCCGACTTCAAAAGGCAGATGAAAAGGCTGCATTTTCAAACAGACAGGATGTCGATCTGAGCCCCCACTTTGTGTATCGTCTGCAAAGAGTCTTGCCAGAAGCTCTTGATAAAACATTTCAGTCCAGTACACGTCATTGGCACAACATCCACCTTCGAGACCTCAGTGCATGGACACTCATTCTATGTCCTGGCGGGATCACCTGTGCTGTCAGTGCACCTGTTGACAAAATGTCTCTAAGTGATACTAAGTTGGAACAAGCCAAAGACATAAACCCTTGTTTGCTTGCAGCTGACAGCAGTTCCATTTGTGCTTATTATGGCTTAGTTGCAGCCTTTCCTTATTCGTTCTTGCTCCTTTAAGTGAATAAATAGATTTGAGGGAAGAATTCCCAGAGTAGAAAGAAAAGTGGAGGGATTTACCAACAGAGCCATCAACAGCCAAGGAGAAAGAAATAACAGTGTGTTTGGAGGGGGAAGGGGACAATAACAGTCCTCAAAACAATTGGAGAATATATTTCGGCAGAGTACACAATCTTTCAGACAATATTAAAGTTGAATGACACGATGGATATGAAATATATATACGTTCCATTTGAAGCAGCAAGGGTCAAAATAAAAGGTTTAGAAGAGACAGCAAAGCTTATTTGAGCTTTCATCTGAAATAATAACGCTGGTCCTTTTTTTTCCCTGACCGCTTCCACCTCAGCGCCAAGCAAAAATGACATGGATGCTGCAGAAATGTGTGCGTCCACAGTTTTTGCCATTTAATGATAAAACCTAAAGAGATGGGAAATTAAATGTGCACTATGACATGAAAAATATGGTACCTACTTCCCCTCCCTCCATTAACACTGCCCTTCAGGAGCATTTAAGCTGAAGCTTGTTGATTGCACACAATGAATCAAGAGCTAAAATCCTGCAAGGTTGCTGCTGACCTCCCGAGATTGATGCCTGACTCTAAGAACGAAGAGTTGGCTCCCAGTGCTGCTGGTGTAACTTTGAACGCTTCCCACTATTTCATTTACCTGTTGCGAGGAAGTTCAATATGAAAGGCGGCCACTGTGACGCTGTATGCCCTTCTAACTGCTTCTAATTTAACAGCGCTGTGGCTGCAATGCTGTCACGATCTCTCCCTCGAATGGAGCGCCAAGCCTGTCTTAATGTAGGGAGGCGTTGTGGAGAAGATGGGACGTTTTAATCAGGCAGGTCTAGGTTATTAAAGTGGGGCTTGATGCTGAGAGATAGCAATGTTATGAAACAGCAGACAGGAGCATTATTAAAACAAAACTATAATTAGTCCATAAAATGAGACATTAGACAGGGAATCGTCTTTTGATGTGCTCACACGGGCTGCGCTTTTCACTCCTTATGGCTCCGACAAGGTAATTGGAAGGCAATTTGGAACGGACAATGATTAACCACAGGCATTTACCGACGCACTGATTTTTTCTCTTCAGGCATGACTCTTTAGTTAGCTTTTCACTGCGAAAGTTTCAAGAACCACATTGCCACATTGCCTGTTTATCTGAACTTGCGCTCTCCAGCAGACTAGCCTTCTTTTTTTTTTCCTTTTGATTTAGTCAGTACCATTGTCTTCAGTCAATCAGATTGGCCCATTTTTTAATTACTCATGATACGATCGTCTTTTCTCATTAAAAAGTGACTGTGCGCTTAAAGGCTCCGCATTTCGAAGATCCTTTGGCGCTAAACTTCGGCCTTTTATCGGAACCAGCAGGACATGTTGTGTTGTGTGTGCCACTGCTGTGCAGCTGTGCAAATGCCTCTCCATAAAGCACCTCCTTGTACAGCATTAGTTTGATCACTGGAAGTCGCTCACCCAATCTATCATGCGAAGCGATGGAGCTAAATGTGATGTGGGCTTTATTAGCCTGCGGGACGAGTACAAAGTGAGTAGCTGGCACAGGATGATTGGTGGTTTTCGGAAGACAGCCTGTCAGATCTCCAAGATGGCGGCAATCCTCTGGTATACCTCGCTCTACGTGGCATTAATCAGCAAATATGTTTATCTTCACGGGAGCTTCTAATTAATTTCTCCGTTGGCCACAGTATCGCTGCAAGACAAGGCTTTATCTCTTGACATGTTGAATATAGATGAACAAGTTGGAAAAAGCCGAGTTATTACACCCCATCAGCTGAAACAGGATGCTGGTGAATGTGGAGAGTGCTATGGGTCGGCAGAACTTTCAGAAGAAAGAGAGTCTGGCGTTTTTATTCATCAAGGTCAAATGCACATGAATAAATTCAGACGTTTCCCCTTCACTTCTGCAAGTCTTTGCTTTGGTCATTTCCATCAGAATGGCTTAAGGAAAAGAAGGCGGCAAGCTTAACAGGTCTGTGGAGCCAACCAGGTTATGCATTCTGCTTTTTGTTGCCTGATAGGCAAAGGAAAACAGCAATGGAACAAGCAGAATGCTTTTAGCACAGACAAGAGAAGATGGACAAACGCTGAAGAGGGAGATACATTCAAATAGGCCCGGCGGACCTTAAGCTGACCCGTTCACTGACAAGCCATTCCTGGGAGCGCATTTCTCTTTGATATCCTCCACACTACAGTGCCTGCGCTGCTCACGCCATAGAGCACTTCAAACAGAATGTATTCACAATTGGGCGGGTAGCTGTGAACTCAACCTGTCTCAAAAACAAGCTCAAAGACTTCCTCTTTCACCAAGATTAAAGCATGAGTGAAGGTGTTCTCACCCACCAGCCCCACACCCCCTTTGGGTGGTCCTGGCACCTCATCTAGGCATATATGTAGTCTTACAGAGAGAGCCTGTGGGAATTTAGCTGCTATCCATCTAAAGACACAATTACAGATCTTACAACTGCACAATTCGCAGCATTAAAATAGTTTCAAAAGAGTTAATAAATGAAAGTTTATTATGTAAAAAAAAGAAAAACGTGTTTGAGGTCATCGTGGGATGTATGCAGTATATATTACAGGGTTCATATGAGGCTCCGTGAATGATTTTCAGTTCCGGCTGAAATGGTGCTGCTGTATCAGAATTGCATTAGTGCGAAATGAAGCTGCTACATCATTTAAGGTGGAACGTAAAATTAAACATGATCACATGGATTTCTTCATCTACATACTGTGTTTAATTTTTGTGCTCTTTTTTCATTGTCTGTTGAAAGGACTCTAGGACTCCCAGGTTAAACTCAGAGTTGGGTTGAAAAAAATCTAATGTTTAATATGCTCTGACTGGTTGGAAGGGCATTCAAGAGGTGTCAATTAATGTGAATCAAATAGTGCCCCTCAAACACCATCTGATTCTCTCTACACCTCACGACCGATGAAAAAAATTGCAGACTACAGCCAACTAGCACAAACTCAGCCAGACTGACAATCGGGAGTAATATTGGGGTAAAAATCATGTAGCATAAGCCTGGCTTTACCCATTTATCCTACATTCTCCTACCTATGCAACTTAATTCATGGTAACAAGGTTTTGACATTTGTAGTTCATCTTCAGTCCCATCTCAGGTGGCTTGTCACAAAGCTTGTTCAAAGAATGGAAAGAAAATAAATCCCAGTATTTTATCAAATTCATCATTAGTTGTGTTTTAAAAATTTACTTTCCTATATCTACATTTTTGACCAAAATATTGTGGAACCTTGTGGAAAACATCAAACATGTCTTTCAGTCATAAATCAAGGAATCCATAACCATTTCATATTTTAACTTTCTGGGATATGGCACCACTGTATTTATAAACTCAGTTGACTTCCCTCTGCATATAAATAATTGTGAAATTAAGTGCGAAATAAGTGTGAAAGTGTATAACATCAACAGCAAAACAATTATCAGAAGAAGAAGAAGAAGAAGAAGAAGAAGAGTGATGATTGTATAATATTTTTACCAGAAGATGAAGAGTTTTATTCTGTTTGAATGATAACACGTGTTAAAACTCTTTGCTCTTGGCCCTATCACTGGACCAGGCTTTGAATCATCCCTCTCAGATCCTGCAGAGTGTGGAAGGCAGGGGAGGAGCCAACCCTCTGGGTGACCAATGGGACCAGACTGGTGAGAGCAGGGAGACAGGAGGAGAGAACGCATTTTCAGCATCTGGAAAGCATTAAAATTATGTATGAGTTAAGGCCTATTAAAGACAGATCAAGGTTGAGGCATGGTAGCATAGCATTTCTATGATTCTCCTGGTAGAACTTTCGCAGAAACTTTCATTATATTATTCAACTAATGGAGTGCTTTTTTTTTTTTGCTAATATAACTTTAAGAAGGTTTCCTGAAAGTTTGGCCTCACCTACCCCAAGCATCAAGTACATGTTGGCTTGACCCACTATCCCTTGCATGGAAGACAAGTATCAAGATTCTTCTCTGTCTTGGCACCAAAGTGGTGGAACAACTTCCCCTGTGGGACCAAACAAACTCTTGCTGTCTTCAAATGCCAACTGAAGACTTTTATTTTTAATATATTCCTAATATGGTCATATTTATTATGAAGGCAATACTATTATGAAGGCTAATTTGTAGTTCCTTCTTGTACTGCCAAAATAGTTCAAAGCTCAATGAGCCTCAGGATCCTGTTTTCTTGGAGCATTTTTGGTAGTTATTGACCTCTGCATACGTGGAGCACCCTACAAGAACTACCATTTTGGAAATGCTCTAATTCTTTTTTCTAGACATCCCAATTCAGGTCTTACCAATGTGAGTCACTTCCAACACATAAACATCAGGCCCTGACTGTTTACTTGCTGCCTAATATATTCCATCCCTGACTATTTTCAGTGAAATGAGATCATAAATAATGACATCATCAATAAGCAGATAATCAATAGAGTTCATCAATAACCAGATAATTATTGAATACATTACTTAAACACAAGTTTGTCTTTTTTCAAAAGACACCATGTTGCTACTGTCATACTTTCCTATGATAGTCAGATCTGAACCCACCTCTGATCTCTCTGTCTGAAGTAAAATGGGTTTTGTCAACAGGACTTATCTAACGTAACAGATCTCCAATATGGAAATAAATAGGCATCTCTTTTAACAACTAATCCATTTGTCTGTATGCCTGGAAGTGCTTCCATGGTTCTTATAGAGCATCTTATCTGTCTGCACTCTGTCTCATATCTCTTCTGTAGCCCATGTATCAGGTCTACTAACCTCGGCCCTGAAGCATGTGCCCCCCCGTGATCTCAGCTCACCCCTGGATTCGCCTCACTAAATCTACCATCATGTCTGAGTAGCCTTCATGCTTCCCTGCACTTTTTCGACATGTCTGCTAATCCCACACGTCACTCAAGCCCAAGGTTGACCATTGACTAGAAGCTGCAGTGAGATGACGGCTGTTATGGAAACATTTACGCTATGCAGTAACACCTATCTGCCTTCCCCTCGTCCTAATTACCCACCTCAATCTTCCTTATTAGGCAATTAAATAAGTAATTAAGCCCGCGCTGGGATCTGAGAGAGGTGGTTAAGAAGAGAACAAACACGCTCCACCAGTCTCCAGGCACCATAGGTGCTCGCAGTCTCCCAAAAAGGTGGCAAGAATAATTTCCCAAATTTACAGCAGTTGCTGGTAATTGAGACGACAAATGAAGGAGCTCGCTCTCCTTTCATTGTTGTTTTTGTTGTGAGTGCATCTTTTGCAGGAAAAGGATGCACATGTACACATCTGGGCAAATGGTCTCCTGTGCTTTCCATTAACCCAACTTTTCATGCAGATAATATTTTTTCATCTACCGTGGAACGCGATAATAAACAAGTTATAATGTGAATTCAGGTTGCCGGGAGACAAATGAAAAAAAAAAAAACAAATGAACATGGAAATTAGGCAGGCTCCAGGCCTCAATAACTGTGTTCTGCTGCGCCTTCTGCGTTATCAGAAGAGAGAGGTTCTCCAAAATGTCATATGCTATGGGACTCGCCTCTGAATCAGGCCAGGATGAAACAGAGACGCTCCTACCAGAGATAAACTCAAAGAGGAGTGGAATGGGAGGGGTGGGATGACAAGATGGGGAGGGGAAGGTCTGCGACACGCAGCAATTTCCTTATGTATGCTATGCAAATCTTGCCCATAATTCAGACTTGGATGCCTGGAGCCCTGGCCTTTTGAGCCGAGCTGGCCGATAAACAATGACTGCTTTAATCTCACTTAAAGGTTAATGTTTTTATCTGCACAAAAGAAAAGAAGTGTTTTGTGCTTAAACACCAAACAAAAAAAAACATGCTGAGAGGGGTGGAGCATGTGTTATTTTTGCTGCGTGTTGTTCTGCTTTTTTCGCATGATAGGTCAAAAACATTGTAATGGGCTTGCTGGGAACTAAAGCAAGATCGTAAATAACTGAGCCAAGGCTGTAGCACACAAATCATCGAGACTGGAAGTCAACCAAGCTCAATGGAAGTTAAACAAGCAAAGCCTGCACAAGAATGCTGTGCATGTTCTGTGTAGTCTGGACTGTTTAAGAAGATCTGGAAGACAAAATGAGGTCTCTAGGACAATAGGCAGTTTTAGGCAGCCTAGGGCTACTACGTTAATAGTTGCTCCACACAGTTGCTGAGCACATCACTTAGATAAACTCCTTTCAGCTACAGTATGTAAAGAGAATAAAAGGTCAACAAATAGTACAGTACAGTACAGATAGTTCACATCTATCTATTAATATTTAACATTTTGACATGTAGACAAAATGTCAGTAAAACGTTAGTATTAGTAAATTATTCAAATACTCTCCCAATAAGTAATTTTATACAAAGTGTGCTGCACTTTATTTAATTAAGCATTAAATAATTTTATGTAATGAAAAGTGTAGACATTAAGTGTTTTTCAATTCTATCCAATTTTCTATGATAAAAAAAATATCATGCTGTCAATAAAATGAAACAACTGATGTGTTTATATATTGGAAATGTCCATTTACACACACACACACACACACACACACACGACAACAAATATCATGACTCCAGTCAGAGTAAGATCAGCAGTGTATTACCTTAGTTTGAAGTTGATATGTTTGTTTTTTAAATTGCTTTACAATTATGTTAGATCCAGAAAATGTGGTTCACATTCACTTATGAAAGAGGAGATCAGATGATGATGTCATATCTGCAAATATACATGTGATTACATGACTATTATTCTTCTATTTTACAGATTATTTAAAGGATTACTCATCTTTTTCGGTCTGATAGAAAGTGTATTCAGAATGTCCTCAATCAGCCTAGTCTATTCTGAACGAGGTGCATATGTGAATGTACTCTATTCTAATCAAGCTATCAGTTTAGATTATTAATGGATTATCAGGCTGCATGTTAACATGACTACTGTGCATAATACATGCCTTGATTACTGATAAAATATTACAGGATGATAATCTTATAATGTACTACTAAAATTTTATTTTTTTATTTATTTATTTATTTGTTTGTTTGTTTGTTGAGCCCCTGTGTTGCAGAGCAGTGTTTCTGATACAGAGTCCTTAAGTCACACATACTGTGGTGTTTATGGTGTAGTCCATAGTCCACATGTTGAGATGGTGATCCATGGTGTTGGAAGAGCTCGATAGTTCAAGGAACATGATTCTTACAGTGCTTCCTGCCTTTTCAAGATGAGCAAGGGTTTGTGGAGTTGGTAAATTAAAGCATCCTCCACTCCATTGCCTGGCTGGTAGGCAAATTGCAGAGGATCCATAGCTGGTTGCATTAGTGGAGAAAGATGGGCAAGAAAAAGTCTTTCCAGGGCCTTCATCAGATGTGAGGTCAGTGCCATGGGTCTGTAACAATTCAGATCACTGGGGTGTGCAGTTTGTGGGATAGATACTACACACAATGTCTTCCAGAGTACTGGCACACTCTCCTGCTTCAGGACATTTAACATAACCAATAAACAAATATGTATAGGAACAGCACTTGAACAGCCCCACTTGAACAGATTTCATTTATTAGGCATGTTATTTAAAGAACCATTTAAGCCAAAAAAAATTCAAAATTCAAAGAGGAATTGGTAAATTTCCCCCGAAGGTACCTCCCAAATAAGATCTCTTACTTAAGTCCTTCCATAGTCAAGCACCGGGCATTGAGAGGATTAAGCAAAAGCAAAAGGCAATATTCTTTAAGGTTTATCTTGCCACCAGCTCTTAAACTATGAGACACATCCCTTTTCCCTTACTGTGTCACTGTACACAATCTGCTACACAGGCACTCCTTTTCGTGTCCATTAGTGCCTAATGATAACAATATTGTTTGCCATTTATTGCCAAAAAGGAATGAAAGAAACTGAATTGTCATTGAAAATGTGACTTATCTGTGTTTCATCTATCCCTTGGCTGACAGTAATTGCCCTCTCTCTCCCTGTGATTCAGACTTAGTCTTTTGGGAGCCATATAAGGGTGCAAAAGAAAGCTGGAGAAAATGAGAGGTTATTGAGACGCATACCCTTGGGCCTCTTCTACTAGCTTCTCTTCCTGACTTTTGAGAGAAGCAAGATCAGAGAATGCATGTCTCTGTGAAATCTGGAGAAGTATGAAGTTAATTTTCTTTCCTGTTCTCTTTCTTCCAGGGAACTGAAAGAGTCCAACTAATGGAAGTGGAGCACCAAGGAGCAAAAGTAAATGTGACTAGTAGTTAGAGAAGAGAGATCGACAGCCAGGTCTACAGCAGCTGAAGGAATGTCTCTAACAGCTACAATGCAATTTTGAACTCGCAGTTGTGTTTGTCTAGGTCACTGACTCATCCATGACTCAATGCAAGTGACTCAGTCTCAATGACAGAACTTTAGATGGAAGGTTAAACAATTGGTTCATAAAATATGGGCAGGGTCTTATTTGTTGGCAACTTTTTCCATTTGCCTTCTTGTTTTGGCCAAGATTTTAACAATGTTAAGAACAAAACTGAGCTACTTTAATCCAAATATAGCATTTTGCGTATATTTGAAAGCTCCATTCGTAAAGACTTTTTAGCATTTAGTCTGGAGTTATTGCACTCGTTTTCGTCATGCACTCTCCATCAGAAAGTTGTAATGGCAGTTGTCAGAGCGGTGAAGCAGCAGGGGCACACACATACCCTGTGGGCGAATTTTAAATTAGCAGGAAACATCAGGCAATGTGCCTGCGTGTCCCTGTTTCACCACCCGCTTCGCCAGCAAACGCTGCTGGCCGAGGTGGCATTTGGCAGGTAATAAATGACTCCTCAGAAGGACCTTGACAAAGGTCAGCATTGCCACCCAGCGATTATGGCCACCTTATCTGTTGGCTTAGACTGACAAATCTGTGAGATGAATATGCAACATCCTCATTACACACGTTTTACATGATGAAAGCTATGTAGCTGTTGGTGTTCCATGTGGCCACATCAGGCCTAATTTCAATGGATAGAAGCTGAGGGCTGTGTGCTTGGTTATACTGTCTTTATGGTTGGCTGTATTTTGCCTAGTGCAGGGCTTGTAGCTTTTGTGACAGCTTGTTAGAATGTGTCTGAGCTATTGTCCTTGCTGAACAATCCAGCTCAAGACCATATTTTGCTAGCAGCTGGTTTCAGATAGTCTGAGCTGGTCTCCAATGGTCAAGGTGATTGAAAAGCTGGTCATTGAGGAGACAACACATATTCTGGTAAGCCAGCTGGTTGAGAAGTTTGGTGAAGCTGATCATACTGGTAGACAAGCAATCTGTTTCAAACATTAATAACCATCCCTGTATGCTTCATGTTGTCATGGATGTTAAAACAATACAACCACTAGAGAGCAGTTCAGAGATTGACAACAAAAAACATTGCAACTGTGGAGAGGGTCATGATAATGTACTAAATAGAACAAAAATGATTTTTAAAAAGATCTGTCATAAGTTTTATTCTGTGCTTTGCTGTGTCTATGGAAGTCATTGTTTTTTATTTAATTCTTAGAGCCTAAGATCCTCACTTTGCAGGCAGTTACATGCTGTAGTCTACGCATTATATCTCAGGATCAGAGTAACCTACAGACATGATCCACATATCATAACAATCTAGAAGACTTACCCTAATGATGATGAATCATTGTGTGATGAATTATCCATTGTGTGATGAGTAATCCAGCTTGGACTCAACCTAATTAAATCCAAGTTTAAATGAAAAAGAGCCTTCCAATGCATGTTTAATAATATGTTTAGTAATAATAAGAATAACTGACATTTTGTTTAATTTTATTTTATTTTAATACCACTGTCAGGTATTTTTGCAGAACATATTCTAAATATCCTTATTGATCTAAACATTGCAAATAAATCTTCAACATTCTTAAATGTTCAGCAGATGATCAATTTCTAACAGAATTACTGAGATATAGTTTTTTAAGTCCTTATAAGCAACAAAAAAAACAAAAATAACAAAAAACAAAAACAAAACGAGCAAAAATAAATAAATAAATAAATAAATATATAATTCTGAATAAAAGCTTACAAAAGTTTGTAGATTTATTAGCATTATATAGAAAAGTAAAGAAAAGTATATACAGAGGCTACTCAAATATTTCTTCATGTAAAAATACCATATTTTGGAAAAGTATTTATATCTACAATTCATATATTATATATATATATATATATATATATATATATATATATATATCATATAACAGTATATATTTTTATGTTCTGTACAATGGAAATTCCAGCATTGCAATATATAGACATTACAACAGGCCAGCTTATTTGAACATTTCCATTGCAAAACTAAAGGAGTAAACATCAGACACCACTTCCACTGAATGTAACTGACCAGCCTTCAGAGTAACTCATTTAGTAAATTTTTTCTTCCCTAAACCTGAAGAAAGGTAGAATTCTCAGCTGTTTTTGGAAGAGTCCTGCCTTAATGCTAGCCCTGCAATCAGAGGATAGTGGGATCAAATCTAGAGTCTGAGAGAGCAAGACTGGCCATGCTCTCTCAGGGTGGGTAGATTGCACTCTCTCTCTANATTTTATATATATATATATATATATATATATATATATATATATATATATATATATATATATATATAGTGCAGGACTTAACCTGCACTAATGATCTAGAATATTTTGTTTAACCTACTGGTCACTAAGTAAACATGGAATCAGCATTATTTTTCATATTCTAGCCTCCTCCTCCAACTTCAAATGGCTACTTTCACCAGCCACCAAGGTTCAGTGTAATTGAACACAGTGATATCACTGATCAGTCAGAGTCTGCATGCACATGTGGACATAGCATAAACATGCACTGGAAGGCTCATTTGGCATTTAAAATGGTATTTAATTTAGTTGGAAAAACGTTAACTTTTAATTTTTCAAGCTGGATTACTCACTGATAATTCATTGCACAATAATTGCAAAGTACACTCAACAATGCCTTCCTCAATAAAAAAAAAATCAGTGGACTCATCACTAATTATGACAGTAAGCTGTCTCAGCAGCAGAGTTCATAAAACATTTGGCTTTGAGGTTTCTCATAGTTCAAACCCTGCATTTAGATTGTGGTTGGCCAATCAGCAGAAGAGAAAAGGCAAGTACATTAGAAATCTTGTGATTGTGATCAATGTATTCATACACATTTAGTTTCACACTTTTTCACCACTTCTGGTCCCTTAAAGAACCATACTTGTAATAGATGTTTATAAGTGTAAAAAACTTGAAAAGTAAAGAACCTTTATATCAATTTATGAGTGTCTGAGACTCAGAGCTGTCTGCACTGACATTAATTGCCAGAAGCCTTGCCCTGTTTGTTTTCACATAGTTGTGTCATCACAATAAATTAAATAGTCTACTACTGTGTTGACATTACGGATGTTATAGGTTATGTAACATCAACACATGCAGAATATATCATTTGAATTTACAACAGGCCTTCAGCTCATGGGGGCCATAGGCAATGACCTAGATTTCTCTAGTACAAAGACAGCCCATAGCAGCAGTTGCAAACGTATCAGAGCCATTTCTTTTTTTGCAGATGTAAAACTTTGTGTTTTCTCTTAAATCTAATAAATGTCAGGAATATATTAAAAAGCTGGTATAATTGCATGAATTCAAGGTCAAACTATATTGTGAATATTGGAACTAATACAGTGCTCCTCTCCTGTATTACTGGGCAAGTTGATATAGCTGATCCAGGCACTTGGTACAATTTCTCTAAGTCTGGATTCTTGCCTATTGTTCAATGAAGCGGAATTACAGTGTATCTATCTGGAGAAACTGGAAGCTGAAAATGCTAACTTGATTACTTAAATGCAAATATATGTGTAGGTACTCCAGATACAATGGAGCAAGCAATTGTAAGACCTGACAAACAAAACAATCCAAAGGCTTTTAAGAATGAGAGTCCTCCAAACTGGAATGCTAGACTTACTGAGAACAAAAGAATACTAAAGACAAAGAGCTTCATATTTCGTTGGCAAATGGAACATTTGAATGTTCAATTAAAATTTCTTGCCTGTATACTGGAAAATTTCAGTTCATTTGTGGAACCTTTTCTTAAAATTACAGGAGGAAGAATTATATCTATTACACAATGTAGGCATGAATTCAGTCCCATGGTGAAAAACTGAAAAACCACTGAAAAACACAGAATGATATATTCACACTAATTCATCAATGGGAGAGAAAAACATGATATTAAAAGTCCTGCAGAAGAGAGAATGAAAAGACAGTCTGTCAATAATTGCTGTTAATTAGAATGCATCATTTTTAACGATTAATTTGTTAGAAAAGAATGTCATGTCCAGTAGTGGTTGCTGTTCCATGGTTCACCACTGCTGGTAGTGTTGTTCCATGACTAAAATCCAGGCAATAGGGTTGCTGTAAACTTTAATTTAAGGAATGTCCTAATATTTTATCTCAGCCTTGTCTGATGACAAATTAAACAGAGCTCAGGCTATGATTACAAAGTAGAGTTCAAGGGGAAACTGGTGGTTTGGCCAGGATTAGCCAATTTTTATGGTCATTGCATTCCAGTGGGGGTTGGGCAGAGAGAAAGAGAGAGCGGAGGAAAATTCAGATTCTTTACTGAAATAGATCTGAATAGAAGTTTTGGGAATGTTGTTAATCCACTACAGCATTACCACTTACAGTAGACAGTGCAGTGGCTGCCCGTGGGTGCTTAATGATCAGAGCCAGGGGAAACTGTGTCTGTGGGAACATTCAAACATCTTTTTAGCTTCCACAGGATATGAGAGCAGGAGATTACCAGAGCCCCTGTGAACCCTTGAGAAATGGCAACTTCTGGCATGGTCAAATGAGTCACAGTAATACACCACCACCATGTCAGTGTCACTATGGCACTGTTTTTGCTCTGTGGTGGTACTGTGGGGTCCTAATCATTGAAGAATAGGGTGAAAAGAAGATAAAATATGCAGAGAAACAAATGTCCTACAGTCTGTAATTATAAAACTACAAAGTACTCCAGTATGATAAGTACCTACTTTTGGTTATGCAAATTATTTGGTATAATGCTTTCTGCAACTGATGTCACAAAGCAGCTTTAACAAAATCAAAAATAAGCTGATGAGCAACACACAAAACAAAGGATAAAGACAGAAACTCCCTGGTGAGCAACCCAAAGGGCAATAGTGGCAAGGAAAAGCTCCCTCAGAACTGTAGGAGGAACCAGGCTCAAGAGGAGGACCCAATCTCCACTTGTCAAACTGTTCATACATTATTGATATGGAGACCCTAGACCACCACATGTTCAGATATACAGCTATAATGGCAAAAGTTTGATGGTGGTTATAATAGTAACAGAAGCAGATCATTATGATCCATGTAAATGTCTACGTAGTTAGCGATGTCAAGTGAGAAAAAATAGTTGGAAGGTGGGCAGCCAGTATTAAGTGGTGGCAGGAGAGCTTGTAATCAATCTTAGACAGGGTTGCAGGGGAGCCTGTGGTCAGCCTCTGAAGGAGTGGCTGGGGAGCTTCGGGTCCATCTCAGACGGGGTGGCCAGTGGGCTGCTATTAATTCAGAAAAGTAGAAAGATAGGTAGAAATGAGTTTAGTGTTTAAATTTATGGAGAACGTGTGGGGAGTGACTCTGGCAGGTCTGACCATAACAGCCTAACTTAAAGGAGCGAGCTAGAAGGAACATAAGATTGGGAGCACCCTGAAGCATTGGTATCCAACTGATCCACCGTCATAAACCTGAGTGATTGCATGAAGTGGTCCGACAACAGCACCAAATTCCTCGTGTACCATAATTCCTTGTGTCCAGGATCTGCAGCCATTATGTAAAGGGAGACATTAATTTCCAAAGGTTGAATAAATTAGTAAAATATTATCTGGAAGGTTATTCCAGAGTAGGGGGCTCTTACCTAGTAGTTTAAAGTTTGTACCTCTCACTTACGTAGCAAATACCTAGAAATGAAACATATACATCTCCTCTCTTGTGTATACTATTTGTCAAGCCTAAACTACTCTGCAATTAGGTCTTGGAAATATCTAATGTCCATTGGTGTGTTTTATTGGGTTTTCTTGTTTCTTGTTATGATTTATGTACTGACTGTAGTACTGTAATATTATTATTATTAATAATAATAATAATAATAATAATAATAATAATAATAATAATAATAATCATTAATCACAACGTCACTGCCAGGCTTCACCTTATTAAGCAGCAAAGTGTAGATTAGAAGGCTGAAATAACTGCATTTCTATATAAATACCAAAGGGTTAATGAACTGGCCACAATCCAGAGCTTACTCAACAACGAAAGCAGAGTTTGCAGCCTGTCAAATCCGACGCGGTCGGTTGGTTGGTATTATTAGCATATAGGCCTGTGGGTCTAGGTATTAAAAGATGAAAGGCAATTAAGTTACATTTTCCACGTCTCAGAAAAGTAGCAGGAACAGCATCATAGCACTCCTCACTTTGTAAGTACAACTTTGTTCAATGCGTCAGAAAACAAGCCAATCTCAAGCGAAGGATCTAAAGCCACTGTGGCCATTTAAAATTCCAAACTTACATGATCTACCCAATGTGCATTTAAGCTTCATTCTGCCATTTCTCAGCATGAAGAGAAATCATAATGACAATGAAGGAAGAATCTTAAGTGAACCACATGATTACACCACACCATCAAAAAAACAATCATGATTTGCTATAATGTAGTCTAGATTGAATGCACCATCTACATTTATGAGCTTGATTTGTAGAAGTTACCTTAGTCTTTAGAGTGAATAAAATCAATCTGAACATCAAACAGGCCTGTATTTTCAAAAAATTTTATATCTTACATTAAACATTTCAATCATTCCCAAATAACTTTCAGAACACATCAGAATAAATCAATTCATTTCAGGCATCTGATGAGAGTTCACAGAGTTTATGAGCAGCATGGCCAGATCAGAGTGACGTGGGTGCCCCATATGGACATCTGCTACATATATGCACATATGGCCAAACTACCCGTCAAAAGTTTTAAAACAGCCTCAATGTTTTCAGTAGTCCACTGAGACTGGCCCAGAAAAGTCTACCTTTCTTATTTTATCATCTTAGCAATGGCTTTCTTACTGTAACTTCACCTGTCAAACCTGCAGCTCTCTTCAGTCTTCTCTTCAACTCTGAAACTGAAACTTGGTCCACTGTTAATCTATCACACAAGCTGACTCTCCGAAACTTCTCTTCTGGTGCTGTTGAGGATTTCAGTATCAAACCTCATCCTGTAGATGGCTCTCAGAGGCACTATGATCCAAGGATCACACAGGTTTGAATCCTGGTCATGCTGCTTGCCATTGGCAGCCAGAGTCTGAGACTTGAGTAGATGGTGCTCTGTCCCCACACACACCTCTGGCCAGCGCAAGCACCTATTAGCTGGGTACCCAATGCCTGCTGGGTACCCAACGACTGTGCTGCTCTTAATCTTCCTAATCTTTCCAAATTCTGTACTGTGGATGTCTACTGCAATCAAACGAATAATCCAATATATGTCATATATCTGGAATCTGTATTTTATGTATATGCGCTGCTGCCCAGCGTGTCAAAGGGCCTTAAGCTTCTAAAAATGAAACCATACCCAAGTTATGCACACAGCATTCTAGTGTTTTATAGCTTTATGGTTAAGGTAGTAAGAATGAGCTGATATGTACATGGTCATTTCAGTGTTCCTGAACACTGGACACGTTATAAGGCATGGTTTTAAATTAGATGTTTATATTTGGGATCTTATTTGTAGATCATTGTCAAATGAACATGATGGGATGTTACACTCACGTTGTGGTGGTGGAGATGGAGACGTTGGGTAAACCCACTAAGCCAAGGACTGGTGTTACTTTAGCTCAGTAAAGCCTCGAAGGATGTGGCAGACAAAGAATGGGTTTGAAATATGCACTATTTATAAAGCAGCTGAAATCAAGGGGATTTGACTGTGTGAGTGACTATTAGGAGTGAAGACATTCCCCATGTCTCCAACTTCCCTGTCAGTCCCTTTTCTGGTTGTCTTTTTAATTCCCCTGTTCTGTCTTACTGTTTCTCACCCACTTATGATATTAAATACGTAATGTTGTGCCTGTGTTCTAAGAAATGGTAGTAAACATCTAATTTTAGCTTATGTGTTATGTATATGATATATATAACTGGCCTCAAGTCACAGGTAAGCAGACATGCAGAGCATCGAAAGGCTCTTCTATTTTTTGCAGCTAGAGAAGCCACTTTAGTGAATTAGTCTCCTGTGGGTGCTAATTTCTCATGGTTTAGAATGTGTGGTTGTGCACCATAGGTTTTGATATTACTGTCAAAAGATGCAGTTTAACCAGCCAATTTGTGCTGAAGCTTTAGTTTTATTTCTTTTTCCTTTGCAAGTCTGTTACTGCACGCCTGGCATTGTAATATTTAGTCAAGCCAGCCGGTGAACCTCATTGGAGATTATTGGTAATGATGTGAATTCATTTTTTGTCATTATTGAATTGTCTTAAGTGTATTAACCCTCTTATTATCATCGGGGGCAAGTGGATACCCAGGACTAATTCTGGGCTTGTTATAGGAGGGGCTCATTATTGCTGGTTTCTTTCACAAAGAAGAATTGATTGTGCTACTTTAAATGTCACTTTCCTCCACATTTTTGCAAAACGGTAGGAGCCTAGGTTCATCTGTTTATGACTCAAGCCTGAAAAACAAACAAATGGCAAAACTAAATATGATCTCAAAAAGAACCACCAAAGAAGCATTTCTCTCAGATTTGGGGCCCTAACCTATCCACCATACCTTTAGTAGTATGAGAACCTGTGGTTTCAGACAGCAGCATTCTAAACCATTCATCTTGGTGCACTCTGTAGGTTCTTTATGCTCTCGGTCAACTGAGGAGACAGTGTCTGGGACACAGATAATGTGAAGAGAACTCTGACCCTTAGTGTTGATCTTGTCCCTCAACCACCAGCAGACTCCATACCTCATGCAAAGTTATTATGGTCCCTCTCCCTACTTGAATGATAGGGTAGATTAAGTTGCACTAATGCCATCAGAACAGTTCCCGGGACTCACTAGATATGCTGTCAGCTATGTCCAATAAATAGTTAGCATCTGAGCTCTTCATAACAAACATAAAGGGGAAGCTTGTGTATGGGGACAGTTAGATGTGAACCACTTGCAAGACTGCACTTGGTTGCTCATTTTGGCAGGAATGTTCAGATCAAAAGGCAAAGCAAAAGCAAGCCTTTGGAATGCTGACACTGGAAGGGCAAAATTTCTAGTCAGCACGTCTCTAAAGATGTTTTCTCTTGTGTCATAGGCTTTGATGACAGAAAAACAAGGCAGAGCTGACGAAAGTATGGCCAACTTGTAGCAAAACATAGTATAAAACAATCAAATTGGCTATCCTAAATAAAAGATTTATTTTCTTTTCAAATTTACATAATTGTACATTAAAATAATAGTGATTTTCATATGTTTTCCATGTGACAGGTATTTTGGATGGGGTTCTCATTTTGGAAAGACTTGATTCAGTCAATTCTTGTGTTATTTTTCTTGGGTCTTTAGTGCCCTCCATATTTCTTTTTTTATTTTTTGGTCGGGTATATTTTTCAGTATGGAAAATCAGTTTTGTTTTGTTGGTCCTGACTAACAGCAGCTTCAACATATATATGCGTGATGAGTAGTTTTAATTACATGGCTAATAAAGCCTTTCCCTGGCTTATTAAGGTCAAACTTTTAAAATGTCCTGTGATTGATTCCTCAACACCATAGACTAAAAGTGAGGTTGTAACGTGGGGGGTCGTCTGGCATCTCTTGTAATTTGCCATTATACAAAATGTTGAAGGTGAGGTGTAATTTTGTTGGTAATGCTAACTTTGGCTTTGGTTGTTCATTAAGGTTTGAAAGATGAGCTGATAAAATGACATCCCTATATGGACAAAAGTATGGGGACACCTGCTCATTCATTGTTTCTTATATTGAAGGTATTAAAAAAGTTTATCCTGATTTGTTGGAGTAAATGTTTCACCACTCCACGTCATACCCAACTCATCAAAAAAAAAAAAAAAAAATAGAGAACACAGTTCTCTGTGCGTCCCTGTCTCAGCACTGGGTGCAACCTAAAGTAGCTGACTGTATGCATTAGAATGAATGTCCACTTATATTAGCACATATAGCTTGTTCAGTGTTTCTGGATTAAGGTTGTTGGTAATGAAACCAAAAGGCATGGTTTTAGATTAGATGGCTGAATTTGAGGTGAGCATGATGAATTGCTACACTCCCTCTATGGTTATAGAGGTGGAGAAGTCAAGTGAGTCCAGTGAGCCAAGGACTGGAGCTACTTTTAGTGTAAAGGAATGTGGCAGGCAAAGTGTAGATAAAATGGAGATGGACATCAAGGATCACCTTGCTTTCAATGTCCCTGTTCTTGTTCCTTTTTTAGTCACTACAGGCCTAACTGTGTAACTGTGTTTAGAGCCATTTGGTGAAGATTTAGCGCTTTTGGCATTGATAGTGTTTGTGAACCTTTTCTGGTAAACTGGGAATTCTTTGAGTTTTTGTGTTTGTGTTGAAAGGGTCTGATTTTTTGTTATTTGTTTCGTGTCCTGTTTCTCAGCTGTGCTCATTTTGGTGGATTTGTTGTGTGCTGTTGTGTCCTGTTTCTCAGCTGTGCTCATTTTGGTGGATTGGTTGTGTGGTGTTGTGTCCTGTTTCTCAGCTGTGCTCATTTAGGTGGTGTTGTTGTGTGCTGTTGTGTCCTGTTTCTCAGCTGTGCTCATTTAGGTGGTGCTGTTGTGTCCTGTTTCTCAGTTGTGCTAATTTAGGTGTGCTGTTGTGTGCTGTTGTGTGCTGTTTCTCAGCTGTGCTCATTTAGGTGTGCTGTTGTGTGCTGTTGTGTGCTGTTGTGTGCTGTTGTGTGCTGTTGTGTGCTGTTGTGTGCTGTTGTGTGCTGTTGTGTGCTGTTGTGTGCTGTTGTGTGCTGTTGTGTGCTGTTGTGTGCTGTTGTGTGCTGTTGTGTGCTGTTGTGTGCTGTTGTGTGCTGTTGTGTGCTGTTGTGTGCTGTTGTGTGCTGTTGTGTGCTGTTGTGTGCTGTTGTGTGCTGTTGTGTGCTGTTGTGTGCTGTTGTGTGCTGTTGTGTGCTGTTGTGTGCTGTTGTGTGCTGTTGTGTGCTGTTGTGTGCTGTTGTGTGCTGTTGTGTGCTGTTGTGTGCTGTTGTGTGCTGTTGTGTGCTGTTGTGTGCTGTTGTGTGCTGTTGTGTGCTGTTGTGTGCTGTTGTGTGCTGTTGTGTGCTGTTGTGTGCTGTTGTGTGCTGTTGTGTGCTGTTGTGTGCTGTTGTGTGCTGTTGTGTGCTGTTGTGTGCTGTTGTGTGCTGTTGTGTGCTGTTGTGTGCTGTTGTGTGCTGTTGTGTGCTGTTGTGTGCTGTTGTGTGCTGTTGTGTGCTGTTAACATAGACTCATACCTGTTCACACCTGTGTGTTGTCCACAGCTACCCGGGGCAAAAGAGTAAGAGACTGAACTGTGAGTTTTTACTGACCTGGGTGAATCCACCTCTGGTATTACGAGAGGGGAGATTGGACTTGTGAAGGGCTAAAGATGAAGTGTGTTGAATACTTATAGTCCTTGTTTGATAGAAATGACATGATGAATCTGTTCCGGTGAATGTTACGTATTATGATGAGTGTTGAATGTGATTGTGTGTCAACAATCATTGTATATTGTATTAAGAACATTACCTGTGTTAATATTGGTAGAACCCAGGGGGAGGGGCTACCTGTTTAAAACCTTCTCTGAGGTAGAGTAGGGGGGAGAATGAGTGGAGACATTGAGAAGCTGAACACCTGGTTGAAGAGACCTAATTGTGACTTTGTAGTCATTGGTCAGTACCATTGTAGTTAATGGTGACTTATTGTTCCATTATTATGTTCTTTATTTTTTGTCGTACATATATAAATAGTCCTTCTGCTTTATAAACTGGTGGCCAACTGGAAATTTCCTTCTGCCTGCTCCATTTGTCAGGACCTCTGTCTTCTCGCCCTATACTACCCATGAAGTGGGATTCAACTCCTCTGGTTAAAGTACCTTACTTCATCACAGTCTTCCTGGTCCTGGGATCTGAATCCAAAAGAACACCTTTAGGATGTGGCAGAATGGGATGTTTGCAGCATGCGTGAACGTATCTGAAAAACCTGCAGGTAGTGTGTGATGCAATAATGCCATCGTTAACCAGAACCTCAAAGGAATTTTTCCAACAGCTTGTGAAATCCATGCCATGAAGTATCAAAGCTGTCTGGAGAGCAAAGAGAATCCCTACTCAGTGCTAATACCGTGTTCCTAATGAAGAGCTTGGTGGGTGTATTCCCCAAATTTCTGCATCATTATTGTCAGTGATTTGTGAACTTGTTATGTAACACTGCTTCATCATGAAAATAGTGTTAATAGGCTGTCTATGTCAAATGTCAGCATATGTGCATGAAATTAAAGGTCAAATAAAGGTCAAATGGGTGTTTTTTTTCTAAATATCATGCCACTAGACTTTCAGCTGGTAGTCTTTTCTCAATGTTGCTGTGTTCATTTATCATCTTTTTCAAAGATGGCGTTTTATTGCAAAGGGAAGTTCTAGTAATGTAAAGAAAATAATTCTGTGATTTGAAATAAAATGAGCAATTCTTTAAAGACATAACTTCATTTTATTTACAGGGATGTTGATTAATGTATTGAATCTCTCCTCAATGAAAGTGCATATTGTGAAAATTCAATTTTCCATAATTTAATTCAAAAAGGTAAAGTTTCAAGTACACCGCTCAGCCATAATTTTAGGACCACCTCCTTGTTTCTACAGTCACTGCCCATTGTATCAGCTACCATTCATGAGCTTTTGTAGTTCCATAATTACATACTGTAGTCCATCTGTTTTCTCTGCATAGTGTATCTTTTCACCCTGATCTTCAATGGTCAGGACCACCACAGAGCAGGTATTATATGCATGGTGGGTCTTCTCAGCACTGCAGTGACACTTACATAGTGGTGGTGTGTTAGTGTGTGTTGTGCTGGTACTAGTGGATCAGACACAGCAGTGCTGCTGGATTGTTTAAACACTGTATTACACTCATTGTCCACTCTATTCGACATTCCTACCTCCTGTGTAATGTCAGAGACAGGTTTCTGTTAGCTGGATATTTGTGCCTGCTGGACTATTCTCAGTGCAGCAGTGATGCTTGTGAGTTTTAAACACTCCAGCAGCTCTGCTGTGTCTGATACTCTCACCAGTGCAATAGACACTAACACACCACCACCATTTAGTGTCACTGCAGTGCTGAGAATGACCTACCGCCCACATAAAACTGCCTCTGTGGTGGTCCTGAGTGGTTCTGATCATCAAAGATCACGGTGGAAAGAGGATAATAAAGTATGCAGAGCTACAGATGGGTGACACTCTGTAATGATAGAGCTACACAGTGCTCCTGTATTGTTAGAGGAGCCGATGAAATGGACAGTGAACGGAGAAACAAGGAGGTGGTGCTTTATACACAGAAACAACATCAGGAGTGTCTTAACTGGGCTAAGGAGAACTGAACTGGACGGTTGCTCAGAGCTTCAAAGCCCTCCTTTCAGCTGAAAATGAATTTTGCATTTCATTTGGAAATCAAGAGTCCCAGAGTCTCAAATCAAGCTCCTAGAGTCTAAAGGGAGAGTGGAGAGGCACAGAATACAACATGTCTAAAATCCAGTGTGAAGTTTCTACAGTCAATGATGGTTTAGAGTGTAATGTCACTTGCTGGTGTTTGTCTTCTGTCTTCTATCAAATTCAAAATTAACTCAGTATGTACCAGGAGCTTTTAGAGCACTTCATGCTTTAATCTGGCGAAACAAAAATATCATAAATAACTTATGAAATATTCAAATAATTTGAGGTATTGTGATTAATGACCTATTAGCCATACTGATCATTTTATGTGTAATGATTAGAAAACATGATGTGTGTGTAAACCAATGACTAGCAAAAGTGTCCTTTAAATCACTCCATAAGATGAAAGAGAGCTGAAGAGGCCTGATTATTTCAGCCTTTTGACACCTACAGTCACTTGATATAGAAAGTAATGAATGGGGGAAAGTCCAGATTAACAGAAAGGGCCGAGGCTGCACAGAGAAAAGAAATGATGTCTGATGATGACTGAAGATTTCTGCATTCAATTAAATGAATCAAATAAATCAATGAAATCCTGATATGTACGTATTGTGTGCATATAATCAAAGGGGAGTTTGTATTACATACAGATTTTATTTGCTGTCCATCCCCTAATAATATGTACAGATCATGCAGAATAAGAAGCAATATAAGAATATAATCTAGAATATAATCAAATCCACTATCTGGTGTAAACAACAATGCTCAGTAGTTTTCTTTTTTTTGAACTTCTTCCCTCCCTCTTTCCTGCCTTTAGTAAACATTTGTATCAAATTTCAATTAAACTTATAAGAATGTTTTATCTAACCTGTAATACTTATAATCAACTATTAACTTATGAACATGTTTCTGTAAAATATACAGTCTTAAACAAGTCATGATAATCCATTAAGCCAATAATTAATCCCTGCCATAAATACTGAAATGTTGTATTGCACAAACAGAAATGTTACCTGGCTTTTTTTTAGTAGTCTACCTTTACTTCTGTTTATATAATGTTATTTCCAATACTATTTGGGTTAATTAAAGAAAAAATGGCTTCTTGTTCTGGCTACTGAACTTGATCCTCCTCCACTGACAGTAAACAACAAACTGATAGACTCTTTCTGTTAAAGAATGCAATTTTTATTCACAATCAGATAGCTATAATTACTATGTATTGACAATAAAATAGCAGATCAATTCCAGAATGTTCCTACACACATTACCCATCCCTGAAGCTACACTTAAAGAAAGAATAAAGAAGAGCAGATGAGCTTTTGGGAATTGTTCTTTAAAAGCTAATCATTGACACCCTGAGAGCTTGCATTTGTCCTCAACTTGGCAATAATAAATGTCACTTTCTATAGTTGGAAAATGTCAAGTGGTTTTGGCCTTTGATTGCAGTAAGCGCACCAACACCTCCCCCCACCCCCCACCCCCTGTAAACAATATATGCTGTGCTCTCTGCAGATGGATGCCATGAAATGGCACTGCACATGGTTTGTGTCTACATAGTGGTGAAGTAGTGTCTCTCAATATGGTATATGGTATAACGCATCATTTCAGATGTCATGGTATGGAGTTGTAGATGTTCCTAATGGTGTCCTGTGGTAACCCATCACATGCAACTTGAATATTCTCACTCAGTTCCTGTAGATTTTGCAGTATAAAGTTAATTACTATAATAGCTGATGGTACACCACAGTGAGTGAAGGCTGATTAATCAGAGTCCAACCTTTAATAACATGCAGTGGTGGAAATGTTGCCATGGTGATACTATTTGCCCAAAGCTGAGATCTAAGGAAAGGTTTGTCAGTCTCTTTATTTACTTCAGGTGGAAAAAAGGCATGAATTCATGCAGCACCTTTGTCTTTGGGGTTGATAACATTAAGGTTTGTATTATTTTCTTTGGCATGGGAGAACATGCAAATGAAACTGGCATTTTTCCCTAGCAGAATTCTAGAGGGATGTGGCTTCCATGTGGGAAAATTATATATTCTATACAAGTTGTAATTAGACAAATAACAGAAACTCTCAATGTGCCAGTTCAACTGTTTGAGCAGATGTTTGCTCTGTGCTTGTGTAAGGAACAGAACATCTTGATTTTCTAAGCCTACTGATCCTAATCTGTATTGATCGATCAGCCTCATTAGCTTATGACTGGCACCAGGTTGCCTGCAGTGGGCATGGCTGGAGCTGGTGAACTAATGGCTCTCCTGGCAGATTAAAATGACCGGTGAGCAGCTTGAGGGAAAAACACAAAGCAACGAGGAGCAGGAAGCAAGGAGAATGAGTTCACTAATATGTGCATATATTATCCACATGTAAGGGTTTTTTTTTTTGCCTTGAAAGTTGATTTCATTAGAAGTGAGTTATATATTTTTTCTGTGGAAACATTGTTTATCTCAGGCCCAGTTTCTTCTGCCATATGTACTTATTTTTTTTCTCAGGTCAGTGGGTGAATAATGATTTTCACAGGATAATGTAACAATGGTGCGATTGTACAAAACAGACTAGCATAAAAACAAAAGAAACTATGAGAAAACAGCACGAAAATATTCCACCTGACTTGCTTTTCACCACATTATGCACCTTGACTATGCAACTTTGGTGCAGAATATTATTCCTGTGGGTGTTTTTATGGACAGATTTGCTGTGAGTTGGGTGCTGTCTTGTGGGCACTGGTGCTCTTGAATTCTTTTTGAAGAGCTGAGATGTTCTGCACAATTTTCACCCAGTAAAATGAAAATGGGGGTTAAAAAGGGGACAAATGTAATGCCCTGCAACTCATTTCCATTTAAATTATTTTTACAATAAATCATTTTTCGTACATTTTCTTATATTTACAAAATTTTAACTGATACACTTATCCAGACCAATTTATCCTTAAATCACGTTATACAGGTAGATGATTGTCACATTAGAAATCTTGCCCAAAGACTGTTATTGGTGTAGCATGTAAGGATCGACCTTATTGCTTAACAACATCCTTGAAGCTTAATGCTCACTAATCGCAAATCACATGATTATGACACACACACAATGGCCACATTAGAGAAGACATGAGCTGACAAGAAAGCAAGAAAAACTATACAACAGTATAAACAGTTTGTTCAGCAAAGGCTTTGTTCAGGTTAAATTGTACTATGTGCAATATTTAACACAGACTGAATGATCTTTGTGTAAACTTGAATGTCAGACATTACTGCCCAGTCTTTATAGTTGAAAAAGATTATTTTTGGCAGCATCCAAGACACTAATATTAGAATAAACACACATTCCTACAGATAGTCATGGTTTTCCAACACTGTGTTCATTAAACCATCTCCAAAGCTTCTCCTCATGGGAGTCTAGTATTATTTATAGATAAGTGCTCAGTGCTTAGTGATGTTAAATCAGGTGCGCTGGTGATGGAAATAAACACATTCAGGCGCTGGCTGGGTGCATCCAGGAGAAAGCCAGGCTTTGTTCTTCAAACTAGCTCACAAGATCTCCACTACTTTCTTCAGAATGAGAAATTGTCCTTCCTCTTTACTATATTTCTGTTTATTTGTATCTGTTCTAACAGGGTCTGGAGTTTCTACACTAAAATCTCAGAGACAGGAGTTAATACTAATAATATTAGATAATAATAGATAATAATAATACTAATAATATTAGATGCCTAAAACATTTGCACAGTACAGTATATGATGTTAAAGTCATGGGACAGCAGTATGCAAACTGATAATGAAGTGGTGAAACCTCAAGAGAAAGCTTGGGAATGCCTACACCTGTATAAGGTGTGAGGTGTTATCTTGTGTGTGAGGCTGAACGTTGGCCAGTTTGAGGGCAGCATGTCATGTCAATACAAAACAGACCACATGGGCTCCATGGCATGGTACATTATCATGCTTGAATATGCCTTTATTGTCCATAAAGGGCTGCAAATGATCACAAAGCATCAATATGTAGTGGACACTGTTCAATTACTTGATTAGACAGACCAGTGGACCCAACCCATGTCATGAGAATACACCACCATCAGCCTGAACCGTGCCTTGTTGACAATGCCACATATTGCAGGTCCTATAGAGACCAGGTAGTGACATCACAAGCCCATGTGAGGCACTGTGGCCAGTCTCATGGTGTTAACAGAGGCACTGTGGTGAGTGTTCTGCTCCCATGTCCCATGGAAGATAAAGAACTCTGCACTGACCTGTGGGATATGCATATGGGGTCTCATGCATTGAATGTGGCTGTGATTGCTGACGAAGTTGCTTATGTGCTCACAGACAATTCTAGACAGACCTCCCTGGAAAAATCCTTGAGCACCCATGGGCAGCCACTGAGATGTCCACTGTCAGTGGTAATGCCTGTTTTGACATATTCCTGGTACATTTGAAACTGTTGGTTGTTAGTGATAAATGCCCTTACAGCTTCAGAAATGGAATGCCATATGCATCTGGCACACACTATATGGCCTAATTTGTTTGCTTAGCCATGAGAACATTGCCAATGTTTAACCTCACTCAACATATAGAGGTGTGGGCATTTCCCAGCAATCCCCTGAGGTACCAGTGTGTGCGTATATATATGTATATATATACCCCATCAAGTTTGTTGTGCATTCTTTCTGAGAGGTGATTTTTTTCTCATTGCAATTGTACAGAGTGCATATGTGAGTTACTGTAGTCTTTCTGCCTGCTCAAACCAGTTTGGTCCTTGACACTGACTTATCAATAAAGCACTTTCATTAACAGAACTGCCCATGATATTTTATCTTTATTACACCATTCTGAGTACATTGAGATTTACATTTATGGCATTTGGCAGACGATTTTATTCAGAGCAACATACTTTAAGAAGATATCCTTAACTAGTAAGTAGGGGCTAGAGTCCAGAGATACCTCAAGCTTAGATGGTGCCAAAAACAAATGTCAGATTGGATACCGCAATAGCATAATTATAATAATTTAATGTGTTAAAGGCTCTTGAAATAGGTGGGTATTCAGTATGCATTTGAAGACAGGCAATGAATCTGCTGTTTGGATTCCCAGGGGGAAGTTCATTCCAGGAGAGAAACAGTCTGGATGCTTGTTTTCCTTGCATCTTAAGCGATGGTGGGTCATGCTGAGCTGTACCTGATGCTCAAAGGGCTCTTTGTAGAGATCAAGATTTGATCAGTGCCATGTACAGGAAGCCGGTGAAGGGAACGCAGCAAAGGATTTACATGACTGAACTTGGGAACATTAAAGATGAGCCATGCTGCTGCATTTTGGATCAATTGCAAGGGCCTGGTGGTCCTCATAGGAAGGCCAGCTAGAAGAGAGTTGCAGTAGTCTAGTCTTAAAATGACAAAAAGACAGAACAAGCAAGCAAGAATAAGTTGTGGAACACCAGTGTGGCATCCAGCTATGTCACCTAGTAAGAATGCTCCTCCAGGTACCATGAGCAGCATTGCCATGAAGAACCAGTGATTCTAAGTCTAGTGAGGACTGATAGGAGAATCTTGTGGTCTGCCATGTCAAAGGCAGCAGAGAGGTCAACGAGAATGAGAGCAGTCTCTGTTGTTGGATACTGGTATGCAGCCTGATTGGTCCTGTAGATTGTTCTGAGTGAGAAACAAAGATAACTGATTATAGACAGAACATTCATGGACTTTTGGGAGAAAAGAAAGAAGATGTACTGCGGTGTAGTTACTGATGTCCATGCCATGACAGTTGGTTTCTTCAAAATCAGGACCACTCTGGCAGTCTTGAAAGTAGATGGAACATGACCTGATGACAATGTTGGATTTCTAAATGTGAGAAGATGAAGGATGTCGTCTGTGGAAAGTGGAGAGGAGGAGGAGAAGGGTGTAGAAAGGATTGGTGGATCTTGTCAACCTTCTCATCAAAGAAAATCTTCTAGGGTAAGGGTAGTGGGTGGAGCAGGAGAATGGGGGTTTAGGAGGGATGAAAAGAACTTGCATGGACTAGATGATGATGTTTCCAGTGTCTCCTTGTAAACAAATGATTTTGCATCAGTTACTTAAGCTGGATATTGAGCAAAAAGATCCACAGAGGTCTGAGTCCTGTTGGAGTTTTCTCCACTTTCTTTCAGCCAGTCTCAACTCTCTTCACTTGATCCACACAACATCCGTCAGCCAAGGGGTAGGTCAGGACTTTCTTGTAGGCCTTGGATAAAGGACAGAAAAGGTTGACAGAAGTTGCCTGAGACTCTAGAGACCCTGAAAATCCCAGATCATCAATCATGCCATGCTCAAAATCACTGAGATCACACATTTCCCTTATACTGATAGTAGACGTGAACATTAGCTGAAGCTGAAATTGATGAATTATATTTGATGTCATGGATCAAAAAATAAAACATGCTAACACAAATGTGTGCTAACACAGAAAGGCTTTTACTGTGGGTCTGAAAGCATAGTTCTAAGCAGCTGTCTATCAAACCGTCAAACAAGGACGCTGCATCATCAGGGTTAAGTGAAGCGATAATTCAATTTTGTCTAACAGAGTTGAGCGTAATGTAGCTTGTCTTTGCACATGTTAATTCAGCAGGGATGACGCTGCAGCACGTAGATGTTTTCTTCAAGAAAACATGATTTTTATGCAAATTATTTATGGACACAAATAAGCCATGCAGAAGAGGTCTTGTGTTCTTTCTTAATTTATTCTTTATTTTTTGCTTTCTGGCTGGATTCACAGAAACATGCAAATGTCTCTTATAGTCAGTGACTAAGGGCATATCGACAGGGTAATTTATTCACTGCTCTTCGCCTTCCCGTTGCTGTTTTGCCAGCCTGCCATGCTCCACAGTTTCTTCTTGTTCTAGTCTCCAAAGATGCCTCACATCTGTTTGGTGTGAGAGTGGCACAGCTGAACTCATTTCGTCTCCACTGCTGTTTTACCTGTGGATCAAACGATACAGCCCTGGAACCCCGGCAAACCTCCACAAGTGTGTTTTTTGTTTGTTTGTTTGTTTGTTTGTTTTTTTGGCCACACGCGCTCATTTGTTTTCCACTTCTCTCTAAGTAGGACAGTCAAAGAAGAGAGTCTAATGCTGTTTTTATTCGGATTGCCACATAATAGCCTATTTATATTTTTGATGTGAAGGCTGTAGGGATAAACAGAGCTATGTGTAGGTGTTGCCTCTATCTGAGCAGGTAAGCAGTGAGTAAATGATTATGCCCTGAGTGACATATCTCAGCTAAGGTCGTGCTGAATCCTGCAGTATGTAATGCTAATGTTACTTAGAGGGATACACTAGGAATTCTGGTTAAAACTTTATTCATGTACCAAAGTCATATAAACAATTATTGAGTACAAAAATACATAAAAAATATACCTATATTATCTTGAATGCACAAACAGACATTTACTTCTAACGGCTTAGAAATGAATGAAAATGAATAATTTTTAGTACTTGTAACAAAGTACATAGATGCACAACTCTAAAGTGGTGTGACTGTCCAAGTGCTTGCTTGTCAACAGACAAGAGATCATACGCTTGAATCCCGTCAACACCGCAGGCCTCCATGGCAGGAGTGTGAGAACAAGAAGGCGATGGGTGATGGGGGAGTACAGAGGAGAATAAGCAGTAAACAAATTGAGGGGGAGGATCAGAAGACTAAACAGGTCCATTTTAAGTTTGCCTGTCTTTTTACAGCATATGCACTGTTTTGGCCATTATGTGGTCGTGGTAAATGTACCATGCAAATATATTATTTAAATCTATTATTTAATGTGACTGGTTAATAGAATTAAATAAATTGGATCTTTTATATGTTACTAATGTCTGAAGCTGAATTTGGAGTGCATTTGTCAGGTTAAGTAAAGCCAATGTTTAAATATCCATTTAGCCATTCAGATGTTTGGCTCATGTCAGCAGATCTCTCCTCCAGCAGGGAAATATTTAGCAAAGGTAGGCTGAATTAATGGCTCTGCTTTGAGGTTGCACAGATTCAGTCTGACATTTCCTTCATGGTGCAGTCTGTGTCAACCTAGGATTTAACAGGGGAGAAAGAACAACAACAACAACAACAACAACGACAAAAAAAACATACTTGCTCATCTTGTGTGATACAGCTGATGCTGAAGCTCAACCATATGCACACTCATTTGGGAATGCTTCAGCGCTATTATACATGGACAACTGTGAAGTCGACAGGACCACAGTCTATGCTCTTGCCTCCCTCTGGAGTCAGAGTCTACCATTTGTTAGTTCCTGAGACACTGCTATGCATACATATGCGATGGCCTCTCTTATTTATTTCAAACTCGGGGAAAAGTTTACATTTTACAGCTCATTAATCAAAACCAGGGGAGGGCCAAAGGTCTATAGACTTGGTGCTCTGGCACCTAATTAACTTGGAACTGAGTAACTTTTTCCTAACCTCTATAGAACGGGCCTTACATCTTTATCTGCTAGCTCTCTACGCTGTGACAGCATTGTTGCAGAAAGCTGAGCTCTTTTTTGGATATAATGAAGATGGGGACGTTTAAATTAATAATGCGGGAGGGAATATGCTGTTACATAAGGAGTGCTGTATGTCTAGGAATGGTAATGTGGGGTGCACTTTGCCACAGGGCAGGTATTCCTCATTCTCTGTGAGTGTGGAGGCCCTGTGAGAGAGAGAGAGAGAGAGAGAGAGAGAGAGAGAGAGAGAGGGAGAGATAGAGAGGAGGGGTGCTTGTGGGCTGTTCCTGCTCAGTTCCATTGAATCAGGTGTGTAAAAGAAAAACATGAGCCATCTTTTGAATGAGCTCAGCAGGGCCATTTGGATTAGGGCTGTATATTGGCAAGAACCTAGTGATATGATATGTATCACAATATACAGATTATGATTCAATATATCGTGATAATATTACAGAAATCAAATTTTAGTGAACAAAAGGTTTACTTTTTGAGCAAGCAGTGTCATTTTAAGAGAGTTGGGTGTTAAACACAACTAATTGAACCCCCATCTGCTACGAGTCTTTATATGTAAACTATTAATGGAAAATCAATACTGCATTTTAGGGAACTGATACAGTATTGCAAAACATAATATTGTGATGCAGGGGCGTCAAACCAGGTCAGAAACCTTTGTTGATACAGATTTACATTTCAGCCAAAGAGAAGTCCATGTGATCAGTGGTTTGGTCGATTGATTAAGTGGAATCAGGTGCTGCTGCTCGTTGTTTAGTAAGAAAACCTCCAGCCACACTGGCCTGTTTCTGACACTGTTTGACACTCCTGCCTTACAATATGTGTTTGGGAATTATCCTGCTGAAAAATGCCACTTGAAAGTCCTGTCATGGAAACACATGTGTCCCCAGTATCACTACTAGGGGTGACTGTTGTATATGATAACTTCACAGATCATCACTCCAGCAGCTGGAACAGCAAAGGCAGGATGGAAACACTCACCACATGGCCTCCATACTCAAACACAAACATCATTGGCTCCCAAAGAGAACTTGGATTTGTGGATAAAATGATATGCTTTCATGTAACCATTGCTCCCAAAGTAGCTTGATCAGAAAGGCCTAGACGGTAGGCAAGTTGTCAAAATGATCATCTTTCAATCCAATCTCAAAGTCTGTCAATTGGGCCGTATATCTGCGAGTGCATTGTAGAGACATGTCTATCAGTCACAATCTCTCACCAGGAGGTACATTACCCAAAAGTGGCTTCCAAGAGTCTTTTTCCAGGGCAGTGGGGGAATCACTTGTACACTCTCTTGTGTCATGACCCACTCACTGACTATAGGAGCATTTTGTACTTGTTTTATTATAAACTGTAGTCCTTTTGTTTCTCTGCATTTTTGTTAGCCTCAGGACCTCACAGAACCACCATAGGTGGTGTGTCATTTTCAGCAATACAGTGACACTGACATGGTGGTGCTATGTTGTGCTGGTATTAGTGAATCAGACATAGCAGGACTGAGAATAGTTCCAGCTAGCAGCATCACGTGTGCAGCATCCTGTGAGTTCTGATGAAGAACTAACTGTGCATATGAGCTTCTGTCTCTGACTTTACATCTACAAGGTGGATGAACTCGGTTGGAGTGTCTAATAGAGTGGACAACAAGTGTACACAGGGTTTTAAACACTCCAGCAGCACTGATGTGTGTGATCCACTGCTGTGTGTGACACTAACACACCACCACCTTGTCAGTGTCACTGCACTACTGAGAATGCTTCACTTTCCAAACAATACTTGCTCAGTGGTGGTCCTGTGGGGTCCTGACCATTGAAGATCAGGGTAAACGTAGGTTAATAAAGTTTGCAGAGAAACAAATGGACTACAGTACGTAATCATAGCACTACAAAGGGCTATTGTATGGTATATACAGCTGACACAATGGACAGTGAGTGTAGAGATTATGAGGTAGTATTAATGATTTACATCAAACAATCATACTATGGCTGAACATAGTTTTTCAAATGAACAAGGGGGTCTCTGAATATGCTCCTCTTTCCAAATGCAAATGAAAAATAAACAAACAAACAAACAAACAAACAAACAAATAAATAAATAAGCTAAAATGTGACATGAGTGTAAATTGCGTACACTGGCCTCGATTTAGTAGTGCGACCTGCACACCTACTCATTCATGCAATTATCTAATCTGCCAATCACGTGGCAGCGGTGCAGTGCATAAATCATGCAGGTATGTGCCAACAGCTTCAGGTAATGTTCACATCAGCCATGAGAATGAGGAAAAAGTATGATCTCGGTATTTTTGATAGACTGATTTGAGTATGTCTAGAACTGCTCAGCTCCACGGGTTTTAACCTTTTAGCACAACAGTCTCAGAATGATTGGTGCAATAATAATAATAATAATAATAATAATAATAATAATAATAATAATAATAATAATATGTTTTGTGATACATTTACTGTGAACTGACAGAGACAAAATTAAGTTCGTCTATTTGTGGATTGATTTTTAAAACTTTTCCATCCATCTTTGGATTTACGTTGTTTGGGTTTAATTTGGCCCAACTGACAATAGACAACAAATCAATCAATGTTAGCAATATGTCACCTACCTACATGCCACCAGTTAATCTAACCTGCTTCTCCAGTACACAGCACCTGTGCTCATCAATGTAAATTTGCTGGTAGTGCTGGCTGCAGGCTTGCTCATTTAATCTCTGGGTGCCTGTTCAAAACTCTGTGTGCATGTGAAAGCTCTGAGGTAGTTTAATCTCGTGTGTGTTCAGCATTCACTACTTTTCTGTTTTGAGCATTTCCACAAACACAACTGCAGCAACGTAGCTGGAGTTATTCTTCAACTTGGTTCTTGGAATTAGCTGTTCCACTAAAATCTATCACATTAGGTTAAAAATGTCTGCAGTCATTTAAAAAAAAAATATCTCTAGATTAATGATCAGATCTTGCCTGCACAGTTAACAATTTTCCTGCCCATCGATCTGTGATTATTCAGAAGTTCTGAGTGGGCTGCAGCTCATGATTTTAGAGCATTTAACTACTAATAAACTGTACTAATATATAACATATATAGATTTAGATATAGATAACAATATATTTTCCTAATAAACCACTCAGTGAGTGTACATAAGTAGCGTTAACTGTAACAAACTGAGGGGCTATGAGAACCAAATGAGATATACATACATATGTATTAGAACAGCATATTTCAGATTTTTTTTTTATTTAAATTGATATACATAACATTAATTTTACATTTTAAATTAATTTGTGAAAATAAATCTGGATATCTTGATGAAAATAATCAATAATGTAAGTCTTGTAATTCGTGTCTGTAGGTTACTCTGATCCTGAGTTATGAAGCCTAGAAAATGGCATGTAACTGCCGGCAAAGTGCCAATCTCGGGTTCTAAGAGTTAAAATAATCAATACAACAGCACACTTTGACCTGCATATTCCACATTATATACACATTTACTCGTTCCATGAGCTGCTTGCAATTCACCATGTCCTCCATTTCACCAATGTAGGATGTAGGATCAGATCATATCATTACATTGTTTACTTCATAACATTCTCTGTTCAACATTCTCTGTGTCCTGCTCTCCACTGCTGTATAGTTCAATTTAAAATCTGTGTTCAATTTGAAAACTTGTTTGTCTCAATGTGCTCAATACAAATTCCCTTTAAATCACATTTACTTACTCAATAAAAAAACATTCTGTTTCTGTAAGCAATCACATGTGAATGGAGCACAGTTGGATTTAGATGGAAGCACACAACCTATGAACGGACATGCACTGGGCTGTTTTTGCTCTTGTTTGTGTGCAGGCTTCCTGGCATCGTGTCTGAATCCACTACCTCTTTTTGTGATCATCTATTCCTCAAAGACATCCGCCTCACACACATACACCACACAAACACTGAGACATACATAGTTCTCTTAGCTATTATTGGAATACTGTGTTAACTCTACTGCTGCTTCGTGGGCAGCTGGTAATATTACAAGATTTTTTCAAGAACCATAAAACATCTCTTTATAATATATACATTTAACATTGTTTCTAGAATTGTGCAAGTGATAATACATTTGAATGATAATTCATTAGAAATAAACTGATTTTCCTTTATTACAGCATTTCCCCATTTTACAGTATTCCCAAAAATGAATGTGCACACACTCTTTTATGCTTTATATTTGCAGCTACTCTTAATTTAGATAACTCTATAATTCACAATGTAAACAACAACAACAACAACAACAACAACAACAACATTATATTAAAAAATGTAAAACATAAGAATGCCCACCCTAAGCTTTGCAAAGGCTCTTTGCAAATTATCTTGTTACCAACTGTAATTAGGACCTGACAGCCAAATCAAACTTCTAAGCTTAATAAATTCTGACTCTTCAAACCTTGTGACAACATAAATCAAATATGGGCTCCTTTGAGCAGCTTTCTATAGACCTGAAAATAAAACTAATCAATGACTACTGGTCAGAGGCTATAAGGAAAATAACAGGTATATATTCACAGTGTTGTGACTATATTTCACATTGAATCTGTGAAGGTTGAGATGGTAGTGGTGTGTGGCCTGCTGTGTATGATTCACTCACACCAGTGCAACACATGCAAACACACCACGACGTCACCACGTCAGTGTCACTGCAGTGCTGAGAATGACCCACCACTCACATAATACCTGCTCTGTGGGGTCCTGACCATTGAAGAACAGGGTGAAAGAAGGCTGACAAGGTATGCAAAGGACCAAATCAACAGTATTCTAATCATAGAACTACAAAATGAAGCTGATTACACATTAACAGTGAGTGTACAAACAAGGAGGTGATCATAATGTTGATTGTAAGCCAGCATTCTGCTGCATAATATATGTATATATGTACACTAATGTTCTCCTACAGTTTCAGAACCCATATTGAGTGTTGACGGGTAGTGTGTGTGTGTCAGCCAGTTCTAGTTACTAATATGGCCCGTTTATTAATATACAATATACAATATACAATACATAATTAGATTTGCTCGTGAATCAAAACATCAAAATCATCTGTTGTGCTTTAAAATCCTGTAAATCTGGGAACAGCATAATAGTGAGATGAACAATAAACAGAGAGTGTACAATGAGGCACAGAGCTTTTTTCAGACTCAGTTCTGTCTCATAAGTGCTACAGTGCAGACTTGTCAAACAGCGTCATAAAAAACTCTGCAGGAAAAAGCAAGAAGCTGACTCAGCACTGCATGCACGTACATTATTTTAACTTTCTATTTTTCTCACTCTGTGGCTGCTGGGACAGAAAGGCTGTAAAATGAGTCCAGAGTACTGGATGACTGAGTTTGCAATAAAAAAGTTTGCATTTCAATGAGCCAAAAGGATACTTCATAGTCATTCTCATCATAATCAGGCTGAATGATGTAACTTACACGAGACAGTGTCATGATGTGGAGCCAATATAGAGTTAAATGTCTTGAGTTAATGTATAATAATATTAAATTGCATCACTTCCTGGGTAATGTTTTAGAAAGACCTGTTCACCTATTCATTCATGCAATTTTCTGTTCAGCCAATCATGTGGCAGCAGTGCACTACATGTATATAAAGTTATGTACACACAGGCCAGCAGTTTCAGGTAATGTTCATAACAGCCACCAGTGGCTTTTTGTTTGTACCAGGCAATCTTATTGATGATCTCCTAGGATTTGTACTGCATATCAATCCCTGTCATGGAATTACTTTATTTATTAGAGGTCAACAGAGATTGGCCAGACTGGGTCAACCTGACATAAATACTACAATAATGTAAATAACTCATTATACTTGTAGAAAACCTTCTCAGAATGGCCAAGTCAAACCGTGAGGTGGATGTTTCACAGCAGCAAAAGATCAGATCAAGTTCTGCTTATGTCAGCCAAGAACAAAAAAATGAGACATCAGTGGACACTAACTGGACAGTTAAAGACTAAAAACTTAGGTTTGCAAGGCATTTACAATTATGGCATTTAGCTGACATTTTTATCCACAGCAAATTACAAGGGTAGGACTGCCAAAGGACTCTTAATTGTGTAGCACAGCATAGTTTTCCAGACTGGGATTTGAATCCTAGTTGCTGATTTCTGAGGAGCTCAGAGGAAAAGCTGTTGATGTTCATCAAGCTGGAAAAGATTACAAAACCGTTTCTAAAAAGTTTGAACTTCACCAGGTTGGTATCTGTCTGGTCCCTCTGGTCTGTCTTTGTTTTGTTTACTTTCACATGTGCTTCTGTAGCACATGTCATGTCTCTGCCCATTCCCAGCTGTGTTCCATCTGTACCCCTGCCCCATCATTATCATGTCCCAGGTGTGATCAATGTTAACGTGTGTGTATATAAGTCCCTTTCTTAATTAGTCCTTGCCAATCTTCTTGGTTGCCAAGTTTTTTTTACACGTCCCTCGTCTCAGCTACTCGTATTGATGGTTATTGTACCTTGTTTGTATAAGTTATCAGTTAATAAACTCAACCCTGCAAGTACTTCCACCTCCACCTCCTTCTGTGAGCCCTCAAACTTTACACAGGTAGAAAAATTGTGTACAAACTGAGGACATTTTCATAAGCCAACAATGAGGTTGCAAGGAGAAAGCTGCTGCTGTCCAAAAAACATAAATGCTAAACATTGTAGTTTACTAAAGATCACACAGGAACAATGCTTTCTATATGGATTTGACCAAAACAGATCTTTCGGTTAACATGAAAAGCATAATGTCTGAGAAATGAAGAAATGGCTGCATTACAGCATAAACAAAAAAACAAACAAACCCAAAAACGTTATCTGTGAAACATGGTGAATCATGGATTGAATTCTGAATTTTACCAACAATTACAAAACGAGCTAAACCTCAAGAGAATGTGAATAATGCAGAAAGACAATGTTGCTAAGCACACAAGTCATTCTTCCAAAGAATGATTAAAGAAGAATATTAAAAAAGTTAATGAGAAATGGGCTACAGTTTGCAGGACTAATCAACAGTTCCTGGAAAACAGTTGTCACTGCAGAAGGGGATCACACCAGATACTGGAAGCAGAGGTTCACACTTTCCTCAATAAATCATTGACTGAGTGTAATATTCTTTTCTCATTTCTTTAATTTGGTTCTTCTCATCTACTCTTAAGATATATATATATATATATATATATATATATATATATATACAATTTATATATATATATATATATATATATATATATATATATATATAGAGAGAGAGAGAGAGAGAGAGAGAGAGAGTGCATCTGGAATATTATAAAACCCTATCCAGGTATATGGCGAGAGAGCAATTTACTTTTCCACCAATGAGGCTTTATAGATATGAAACATGATGTATACTTTTTTTTCCTAATTTATATGTGACCTTGTTCTTCCTATCCAAGACTGTCAGGAATCCACCACTTAAATAAACCAATGTCAGAAACCAATGCATGCAAGACTCTATTTCTGCACGTTGCCAAATAGGGTCTTTTTGGTTATGTGCTCAATCAGAAGGTTAATTTGATAAAATACTGTAGGCAAATCATAAAGCCACATCAATACAGAGAATTCATTTTAGGTATAGACTTTATACTGAGAGAGCACTACGAGAAATTAGTTCCAATTGACACAGTCGGTGGTCTGCCTTTTGAATGACGCACAACTAATTGGAATGCTCCTAATGTCCATAAAATATTACTTTCGGGAAAAAGGCATGGAAAAAAACCCATACATTTAAATGTCAGACGAGGCAGCAGACCCTATTATTGGGAGGTGCGCAAGTGATCAGAAAATTTGCAGAAATATTTTCACTGACCTGACCTTGGAAACAGCATCAGTACAAAAATAAATGTCTATTCAGTTGCTGCAAGCGCTGAAATTATTCTGAAAAGCTGTGTAGTTGGACAAAAATAGCAAGTTTTTGCTGAAGAACAGCAATTATTGAACCAACGATTCTTCTCAGGTTGTAATTCAAGGCCATATAATCACAGAGGGAGACTTCTGACCAGTTGCTGCATCTCATTCAATTATTTATCCTTGGTTACAAGAAAACAATTGCTGCCAATGTATTTCAATCTGTGCCACATAGTCACTGAAGACAGAATTAGGTGTATGTGTCTGAAAATGAAGATAATAGAGATGAATGTAACACTGCATTCACAAAAGTAAACATGGAATTTGTAGTAATGTAGTACTAATGGTCAGGTTTACATACAACTTTAAAATCAGACATTTCAAAAAGTGTGAGGAAAATTCGGGGACCTTTTTTTGAAAAAAAAAAAAATCAGATGTAAAATGATAGAAAAGAATTATTAAAACCTTAAATCTAAAAAATTAGAGAGAAAATTTAGTGAAAAAATGTATTTAAAAAGGGAAGGAAAAATTCACATTTCAAAAAATGTTAGTACTAAAAAACAAACAGACAAACAACTAAAAGATATGAAATCAGACATTTTAAAAGTGAAAAGTCTACAATCAGAAAATGAAACAATTTCAAAAAGTGAAGATTTCAGGCTTTCAAACATTTGAAAAATGGGAATTTAATAATGGGAATTTTTAAAAATATGAATGTTTAAAAATGCACATCTCCCACATTCTCAGTTTAAATGAATGACAAACTAATAATGTTCAATTTTTGACTGCAGACTTTAGATAAGTATTAAAATTATTTTAGCTGCATTTTAAAATATCATAAAATATGAAGTGAATAAAGCATAGATTATATATATATATATATATATATATATATATATATATATATATATATATATATATATATATATATATTTATAATTATAAATGGTTTTAGCTCACAGGTGTACAAGTAAAAGCAATTTCATAGAACCGATTTTTAGCTTTAAGGTCAATAATTCTGATAAACAGATATAACATTAATTTCTGTGAGCTTAGATTTGATTCGGCAACAAACTTTCAATCTTTCTTTTATCATTTTTTAATCATTGAAGTGGCCGTGGATTCACTTGCCCTGTCTGAAAAAGATCAGAAATAAGAGAGAAACATGAGGCACTTTGGCCGGGTGTTTGTAGTGCACGTCTAAACTTTTTTCCCCTCCTTCATTCTGTACAGATTTTAATTAAAACTTTAGCAAAATGCCACACCAAATGTCAAGAGAACAATGAACACTGTTTTGCTGTTGTAAATAATATCTCCTCATTAGCTGCTGGCAACTACATCCACAAAAGGACCAAAATTCAAGATTGTGTTTCATACGTTCCAAGTGAAGGACATAAAGAAGCTGGTGAGGGTGCAGTCCACTTCCTTCAATACGGTTCATTCTAGTGTATTCCAATACACTTCCTCAGCACCACGTTTCCTCTCATGGTGTGATTATTAGAATATTTTAATAAATACAGCTCAGAAGTTTGCATTCATTTAGCATATAAATCTTCAAATAAAAACTGTACTTTTTCTGAGGTAGAATGAGCTACAACAGGACTTAACAGGACTTAACAGGACTTAAGTCTCTGAAATCAACACAGAGTCAAAATTTGATATGAAGCACCTTCATTATTCCATTTATTCCATCCAGATTGTGCAATACACCAGTTCCACTTATACTGAAACAGTCCCAGAGGATGATGCTCCCACCACCATGCTTAACAGTTGGTACAGTGTTCCTGAGTTTGATCTTTATTCCTTCAAACATACTTCAAACAAATCTTTGTCTCATTTGAAGATTGAACCTGTTCCTGCTTTCAGCTGCAAAATTCAGTCAAGCTCGAAGGGGTCAATTTTAGAGTAGGGGCTTATTCTTAGACGGAAGATTCTTGGTCTATGTTGTTGTGAAACCTTCCTTGACTGTGGACTTTAGTTCCATATAGTCAAGTGAAAAAAAAGTTTGTTGTGCTTGAAGGCATTGATCAATAAACGGAAGCTAGGTGACATTGACCTTAGCAAGATAAAAGACATTCTGGAACTTTCAGCACTGTTAGTAGTGTTGTTATGGGTTCTGAAATCACTTTTTAATTACAAACCTTTCTTTTTCAATTATAATAAGTACTTGTCAGTCTGCACCAAAGTATGAGGAGCATACTGTGCAATCAATGCCCAGAATACAAATTCTTGACATTGCAGAGATGGTTCAAAGTTTACCTTAAAGAAAAAAAAAATGTTGTTAATCAAAGTGTAAGTATGGCTGATTTGCATGTTAAATGAAGGATTGCTCCATTCTTGAGAGCCTTTATGTGTTGCACACCTCCTCGCTACGTAATGCAAGCCTCCCTCACCCTTAAAACCCTAGAGTGACACTCAAAAGAGAGTGAAGTGGGTGAGATAAGAGTAATAGGTATGGAGGTTAATCTTCTCCGTGTTGAAGGAACTGAGCGTATGAGGGCTTACTACCAGTTTGAATGAGGTTGTGTTTATTGTTGTCATTGTGAAAAATGCAGTATTGGAGCTTCACAAAAGCTGGTGAATTCTTTACTTTTAATACCCACAAAGAAACTCTTCCTAGGCCTGTTCAACATACTGTGAATTTTATATTGATTCAAAGGCATTTGTTTGGACATACAGAAATCTGACGTCTTTATTACAATGGATGTTAAATGAAGTGGATGGTTTAAATAATAAAATAAGCTAAATTAATTGGCTAGAGAGATTCTGTTGCAAATATTCGTAGCAAATTTAGCTTCTCTTTCTCTCGCTCTCATTTTTCTGGGTTTCATTTCCCCAGCATCCCCAACATCATTAATTATTTACTTCCAATTTATCCTTTTCCCCAATCTAGTTAGTTTTATGTAATTCTTCTCCAGCTGTCCATTACTTACTTACTTACTCACACACACACACACACACACACACACACACACACACACACACACACACACACACACACACACACACACACACACACACAAATTATTGTAATTAGGTCACAGATCTTTCCACATATTTAATTTATTTTTCTTTGAGATAATTAAGTGATTATCTAGAGCCCCAATTGCCCCCAACAGGCACATTTGATGTAGTTATTGACCCCTTGCTTAATTTTGGAACTTAGGAACGTGGAACGTTATATCAACACATAAACATCACAAATGTGTTTTTCAGTCACGGTGTTTTCTGTGTTATATAATCATATCACACTTTTTGAGAGCAATATTCTTGAAGTAGTATTATTTTGGACAGAACCTTTCTAAAACTGTTGCTCTGTAGTGATACTGAATACACTCAAGCAGAGATGTTGACCTGCTTGGTTGAACCAACCCTGCATGTACCGTAGGTATGTATATATGTATATTTATGAAGAACCTTCATTTGGGGGTGGGGGGTGGGGTGGGAGGGGCAAAACTGGTCCATCACTGGACATCACTCTGAACACCTTTATTTTTAGAAGAAAGAAAGGTCTGTCTCTGGGTGGAGAAGAACAATAACTTCCTCCTATCTCAATACGAGACAGACGCACAGTATTCCCTGGCGAAGCTTGTGTTTTTCTTCGACTGAGAGCCAAAAGAAATTCCCATACACCTGCCACGCTTTCTTCAAATCCCCCTTTCTTCTCACGTCAAAGCAACTTCACACAATCTTTTGTTTGCTGATATCCCCCAACAAATGTGACAAAAGTTCTCCCCAAGCAAAACACTGTAGCATGAGTTCCTCTCACTAATTCAGCACCAGAGTTGTTTATTAAAGGCCATCCTGAGTTAATATAACCACCGTGCTCACCTGTCTGTGATTTCATGATTTCATCAGACATCTGCAATCAAACTCCAAGCTAGACAGGTTTTGCAATAAATCTGGCTCAGACAACCTGTACTAAAGACCAACTGACTGAGCTCTTGAAATGCAGTGTTTAAGCAGATGATCGTACAGCCTGAACCGACATGCTTTGCGTGTTCTTGGAAGGCTGAAAACCTGTTTCCTTTCTGTTCGAGTGGGCAGCTGATTACAAAAGACAGTCCCTAGCAACGTTCCAGAAGCAGCATGAGCCTCAGTTCTCTGCTTAAATATCATTTTATGAAGTGAACGAAGAAGAGAGAAATTGCTCTCTACATTGGCGATCGTATCTGGGGACTTTGTAAATAACAGAGGCTTCTCAGTGGAGCTGTATTCCATAAAGGAGTGTTTTCTATAATCATTTTGGTTATCTGCTATCGCCATGGCAGCACAGCAGACACTCCCAGGTGGCCTCGGCTACTGTGGTAGCCCAGAGACTCATGACTCTAGGCTGGCAGCCCACAGGTCCTCACGGACAGCTCATCAGCAGTAGAGATACTAAACTACACAAGAACAGAAGAGTTACTTTGGGACTCAGACACCTTGGGTTTCTTATTCTTACCTGATCCAGATGTCCTTATTGTTCATGGGTTCCTGGAGGTTCCAGAGAGGGATGGCATAACTCAACATCCCTACTGTCTCATATCATACACAACTCATATCATTTCACACTCTGCAGTTGTTTAAACCAGTTGCTAATCCACCAGAATACCAAATATCAATAATATTGATTATGTAAATATATCTAAAGATGCTACTGCAATTGTATAAAATGTACATAACAGTTCAGTTGTAAATGTGATAAAATTTAATTGTGAAATTGAATTTTAGTCCCCTTATATATTACACTTACGGTTTAATTATGAACAGGTCATTTAATGTTTACAGTGTAGTTTAGAGTGCAACTATGAGCATACAGGTAAATGACAAGACAGAAAAAAATAAAGACAAAAAAAATGTATTTATAGAACATGTGTTTGGGAATGTGTTTAATATGCATCTGGAAAAAATCCCCCCAAAAAATCCAAAACTATTAACAAATATTCAATATGTTTACATTTTCATAACAAACAAGCATATGGCTGTAATTTGGTTGTAATTTGGCTGTAAACACAAGACCAGTGGCTGAGTGCACATTGTGTCCTTGGGAATGTTCACTCAGGTTACTCATCTGTGTTCAATTTCAATCAGTGAAACACATTTTACAATAAATAAACTCACATTAGTGAAGGGAGCTTTCCAGAAATTGGTCCAGACCAATGGCAAGGCAAGGGAAACTCAACATTCTGTAATTCTTGGGCTAATCAATATATAAATGCAAACATACTGTGTCATGCAAAATATGAGCACCTCAATCAAAAGTACTGTTCCTTTGAGGAGTAAAACAAGTTGAAGGTGAAATGATCTCCAGAAGGCATCAAGGTACAGATGAACCATCACACACCTTTCAACGTTTTATGTGTTGTTTTGGTTTGTTTGTTTTAGAATGAAAATGGAAAGGAGTACCTTAGAACTATATGGGAACTCTAGGAGATTAGAGCACTCAGATAACTTTGACCAAGGTCTCAGCTCTTAATTAGAGAGTTATGACTATGACAGTCGTCATTAGGAAAGACCAGGTGATGCAAATTACAAAGCTTTATAGATTCCAGACTCATCTTCCCTCAAACAACAGTCATTGGATCTTCCAAGCAGCTACCTAGCACTCTGAAATGGAAAAATGGTCCCACAAAGCAGGAGAAGGCTATTGGAATCAAATCAAATCAAATCAAATCAAATCAAATCAAATCAAATCAAATTGAAAGTTATTTGTATAGCAGCTTCACAGAAATTAGAAAATAAAAATGTTAACAACAGATGAAAGTTGAAGGTGAAGGTGACAATTTTACCATTGTCCTCACAGTCCTCTGATCTGAACAGAAAATCTGTGGACTAAAAACAGAAAAGCTACAACTCAAAAGAGCAATGCATACAAGATGGACCAGGAATCTTACAGAACTGAAAGTCTTTTGTGAGGAAGAATGGATGACAATACAAATAAAATAAATAAAAACTGAAAGACACTTGTTTGGCTACAAAATGTGTTTAGAAGCTGTGATACTTGCCAAAGGGGGAGCTACTAGGCTTAACCATGTACGGTCCCCAAATTCTCGCTTCTGGCACATTTCTTTTTATTGTTATTTTGATAAAAATGTAAAAAGTGTAAAAATGTAAAAAAATAATTTTTGCTTAACATACAAAGTTAATGAGTCATTGTTAACTTTATGGTTTAAGGCATAAGGCTAGCTTTCTAAATTAGGACTCAATAGATATGTTTTGATGCAGTAGTGTTTGTGTATCTGTCTTATTACTGGTCTTTGTTTTCCTTTGGTTTTCTTCTCCTATTGCCCCATTGCATGTGTGTGGCACATTGGACCAATTTCTGGAAAGCTCCTTTGTGACTTAATCTACTGTAAAATGTGCTTCGCTGATTGAAATTGAACACAGGTGAGTAACCTGAGTGAACATTCCCAAGGACACAATGCCAGTTCCTCTTGTTTTTAAGACACATGTGAGGCCCATATGCATTGCCAAATTAGCCCCCGAATGGATTGATAGTACTTAACTGTACACGCATGTCACTTTGAACATGAACATGAGCCGTGAACATGACTCATCGGAGAGTAAGAATCATATTGTACATATGGGGGCAGTGTTTCCAGTCTTAGAGTCCACAATTAGCAATAGATCAACATGCAACTGTGTGTTAAGGATTATATCAGACTGGAATTTAAGAAACAGATTGAGTGTAAGCACATTGTGTTGCTCTACTGCTTGAAATGTAAGCTTTATGCTGCATATTTCATCTGTAATAATGTTAAATCATGCTGCATCATGAGCTTTGCTGACAGTGTGCCATGGAGCGGGGCAGAGACATTATACATACTGTTTATAGCCATAAAACATCATGTCACAATTTTCCTGCAAGTCATAATGCATTTAAATTAAAAATAACTCAGATCTACACAAAAATAAAATGACCAAGAGTGGAGCTAAATCATGGAAGAATCCAAAAGAACCATTCAGTGGATTGAATGTCTTTCACTGTAATTGAAAGACACCAATCAGCCATAACATTAAAACCATATGCAGTTTTTCCACTGCAGGGCCAAATGGTTTCTGAGGTGTGGTTTCCCATTCTGTGCTGGTGCAGACCTATTAGACTGGTTACATTTTGTTGTTCCTTTTTGCTGTGTGGTTATGCATGTAGATTACACAGTGTGTGTGCCTTCAACATACAGGTATCCCTACGCTGCCTTATATGTATATAACACATTTTGAAGCAAGATAATCAATATTATTCACTTTGCCTGTGTGTGATGTTAATGTTATAGCTGACCAGCTCTTAAACCATTCAGAGAACATCCACATAATGTACTTTAAAAGTTCATATCACTGATGTTTTTTTTCCTAGAACAATATGCCCGTGTCAAGCCATCTCTCTGTGGTCTTGGTGGTCTACAAAAGAATGAAATGAGATGAGTGGAAACACTTTGCTCAAGAGGAAGATGATGGTCTTCTTGAGGCAAAGAAAGGAAAGAAGGATTAGTTTTTGAGTAGGAGAAGGCAGTAGAGAACATTGCAGCCAACAGGGGTTTGTCAAGGTCCTGCTCGGCATGAACCAATAATCATTGCAATGTCAGAGAGAGTACAGGAGAGCACTGCAACAGACAGCAAGAGAATGAAAGAAAGAGAGGGAGAGAGAGAGAGAGAGAGAGAGAGAGAGAGCACGGGGGTGGACGAGTGGGCGAAAGCACGTTGCTTGAGCCACGGGGGTGGACGGCCTACTTCAGCTGCTGTGTGATGACTTACATGTTCTCACTAGTTAACGTTATTGTATCTGCACAATACGCCTTACGTCATTCCGGGGCACTCTAGTAAACAACCCAGAAGAACAATATGCCTATTGCTGGCCTGAAAGCCTTTTTAACTATATTGCATATACTCACAAACACAGGTTCACCTTGCTGAATCAATTCTGCTCCTGCACTCATTCAGAGGTGCACTACATTCTACTACAACTTTCAGCACTGTCCAACCCATTCCTACATTAACAATCAACAAAAGAGGAAATGTCAAGAATTTAGTCCAATGGTATCCTATTTCAACATGTCTTCATTATCCTTAGGTGCAATTTAGTTCATTTCTTGACTAATTTTACAACAAACAGGCCGTTTTAGGAGTCAATATGTAATGCGGGATTAGATTTCCAAAGGCAACAAGAGATACATTCATTAATTGAATAATCCAATCAATTGCCATGGCATCCGGAAAAAGAGAGCATGAGAGAGAGGGTGGGAGAGGGAATGGGAGAGAGTGAATGCAATTATCTTGATGTTCTGCCAAACAGGATTTAAGGCATGGGAACACAGATAAAGCATTGATTTTTTGCCTTCCTTTTGCTCATCCCTCTTTTCCATTTTCTTTCCCCACATTCTCTCACAATCCCTCTGTCCTCCATTCCTTTTTTTTTTGTGCTTTGTGGTTTCAGCATATTTACAGTCAACAGGAATCTTAACGGTATCTCCTAGTCTCCTTCGCCTTCCCTTGGAGCCAGGACTTGAACACCGGGCAGTGGGACAGATGAAAGTCACTTGCCTGTGAACATACACACCACACCAACAGCTTTGTACTCTTTGCCATGCATCACATTCACTTCATCCATATATCATCTTCTTTTCAGGGGCTGACATTGTGGAGATCTTCCGCTTCCTTTGACTCGATCTCTGACTTTGTCTCTTTGGCAAGAAAATTAATAGCGGCAAGCCTAGCAGATTACAGTGCGCCTCCGACAGAAGCATTGGCATTCGGTCGACTCCCTTCTTCTGGTGAAAGCCTGCCTATTCAAAGAGGACAGGGAAGCTATTACCGGTGTGTTGTATTGTGGTCTTTATTGTTGGTTGTGCCTCACTGGGCAACACTGATTCCCCTCCTGCATGCAACACTCTAAGCCAATGCTGGACTGCTAGTCTATATAAATGCATTCATTGGTAGAAGGTAAGAGACCTCCTGCAGGGTACTGAACTTTTCATAGAGGCTTGCTGGCATGCCTATCCAGATAAACGACAACATTATCCTGAATGAAGGAAACCGATAGTAAATTTCTGTTACAACCGAAACCCAATTAACAGCAATGTTGTATATTGAAATGGCATTACATCGATTTGGTGACTGTGTCTGCTTTAAAGATCACACAAGAAAATGAGTGAAACCGGTACCTTGATACCTATCTTTCCACTGGGCTCTTTAGGGCCACATGATTCAACTATTTAGAGCTGCCTCTATACGTTCCACTCCCCCAATAGCAGGAATACTGCTCTTTGATTCAATTAAACTCCATTTACCTTTCAACCTCTTCTATCCCTTCTGGTTTCAGTCTAGCCCAATGGTAAATTTGAGAACCTTCAAATCTTGTTAGCATGGAGTGAGCACTGGCTAATCTTGCTGCAGAATCCAATGTGAGTGGATCATGAGGGTGTGATGTTGCTCAAGAATTCACAATTATTGGACCTCCAGCCTACACAATGCCCAGAGGAACACTGTGTTGAGTAAATGGCCTGGCTTTTCTCTCAAGCTCTGCACTCATCTTCATGGACCAGAAGCCTGGGGCGATATCTGGCTGTGGCATCATGGTGCTTGATGGAGAACCCAAATTATTCAGCTCTACCACACAACACAAGACAATGCTATACTGTATATTTTGAAATCCTTCCAATCTTGTTAGTATGGAGTGAGCACTGGCTAATATTTACTGTAAACTTCATTGAGACTGGATTTTATGGTGTAACCTTCTTCAAGAATTCACGATTATTGGACCTTCATCCAAGTACCACCACAAAGCCCAAAGAGAACAGACACAGAGTTGAGTAAATCTCCTAGCTTTTCTCTAAACCTCTGCACTCATCTTCAGGGACCAGAAGCCTGAGGCAGTTTCTGGCTGTGACCTCATGGTGCTTGAAGGACAACTCTCTACCACACAACAGAATACAATGCGACATAATCTGAGAACCTTCAAATCTTGTTAGTATGGAGTGAGCCCCGGCGAATCTTGCTGGAGTATCCAATGAGAGTGGAACATGCTGGAATGATGCTGCTCAAGAATTATTGGACATTCATCCAGGTACCTGCATACACACAACCCACTAAACATGGTGTATATTCTGGCTTTTCTCCAAAGCTCTGCACTCATCTTCAGGGACCAGAAGCCTGAGGCGGTTTTTGGCTGTGGCTTCAAGGGACTTGGAGGAGAGGTTTTTCATCTCTACTACTCAATACTTTGCGACACCATGTGCACCTTTTAATGAATGACTACTAGTAGTCTCAGCAAATGCTTACCATGTACCACATTGGTCCATATTGTTTGAGCCACATTTTATAAATATATATGGGAATAAGAATATAATTAAGTAAAAAAAAAAGCTGGATCCATTTATAAAATCCATTTTATAGCCAACTCAACTTTATTTATTTATTTATTTATTTTTTTCCAGAGCAAACAACTACTATATGGAGGGCTATTGAAATTTAATAGCTCTTCATATAAGAGAGAGAATTCCAGTGGAAGGTAAACAATTACATCCTCCAAGGGCAAAGAAAAGGGATCCATGTCAGAAAGTCAATGAACCAGTCTACACTATAACATTCCCTTGAGGAGGCAGCACTTATGAATTCCGTACTACTTGCAAGACTTGTTACCATAGCTTCATCCCAAAGAAATATAGCCTACATTAGTCTCGCTTGAAAATGGTTATGCTGTTTTAAAGTGCTTATTGTCGCTTCCTTGCAGATGAAAACTGCAGAATTGTCAAATCTGATGACTATTGCTGACAATATCCATCTTGTAAGATAAGCCCCAATCCCCTTATTTTCTCTCACTCTGGTGAACAAAAAGATGTGCGTCTTTGATACATCAGGCAGCCTTTAACTATGGTAAGGCGGAGGAAGCCCAAAGGACAGGATACTGCAGGATTTGTTGGTGGTTTTCAGCAGAGTGCCCACCCCCAGAATGAAGCTCATTTCGTTTTTGACAGTGTTTTTTGAGAGGAATCCACAGCCACCCCTGCCTGGCCCTGTGATGGGAAAAAAGTTGCATGAAGTTTGGATATCTGTTGTTTTATTCCTTCCCAGTACAGCCTGTCCTGACTTCCACAATCTACATTTTTATTCAAGGCGATGGACAAAGATTTCTTCAGTATGCTGAATGTGAGTTTCTGTGGGAGAGACTAGAGCAAGCAGGCCTCTCAGGCAGGAAGCAAATATGAAACCAATGTAAATATGGTAAAATTATGTATTGATGTTTTAAAAAAGTTTAATATATTCATTGTGTGAATCAGACCTTTTGCGTGAGAGGTACCGGTCTAAATTCCAGTTCAATGGTGTGAGGGCAGAACATATTAAACTGACCACTATTAGTCATTATTATTTCCACTACATGCACCATATGTTTTTATACTAATGCAGATGAAATCATGTAGAAAGTCATATGCTTGCATCTTTTTAAACTAAGGCTTCATTCCTCTAATTATTAATTGTGATTCTTCTTTTTGGTGTCAAATGAATTTGTTAATTAAACCGCTTGACTACTTTTACAGACCAAGTGATATAAGACTAGCAAAAACTAGTAGAGAATATTAAGGATATGTTTGGATAAACAATAGAAATACATTGGTGGGAGGACTGCACAATATATATTTTTGAGTGTTGTCATTGCAATGTATGAATGTGCAATACTACAATAAGATGTAACATAAGGCAGATTATATCATATATGTAATGTAACAAAGAAACAAAAAAACAACAAAAACAACAACAATGTTCTTATTTTTCATTACATATAAATCAAGTGCATATTTTATCTACACAATATAATTTATTTTACTCCAGTCTTTGATATACTACATTAATATTGTGACATTTTCGATGACTGGATTCTGAATTAATCTGGTGAAAATATATAAAAAAAATCTCAATGTCATTTCCAAACATTTAACTGTGACATATTTTATATTCATTACATTTAGAGTGATGTATTTCAAGCTTTTCAAAAATTATGAAGACAAACCTTTTCCACAATATTCTAATTTTCTGAGATGAACTAGTATATCACACAACAATAAAATATTGTATTGTCAATTGTTACCAATATCGTGCAGGCCTAAAAGGGTGTGTAATTTGCTACAATGTGTGTGCTTGACTTACTGATTGTAAAAAGGCCATCAACTATTAGAACACTTTTCTGCATTTTGAGGGTAGTTACATGCTGTTTTCTAGGCTTCATATCTCATGATGCAAGTAACCTACAGACATGATACACATACTGTATCATAGTAAACTAGAAAACTCTAATAAGTCTTCTCATCATGAATTATTAGTGAGTAATCCAGCTCTGAAAACAGCGAAAATAATTTTTTTATCAACTGAATTCAATCTTTGCCTCTGAACACATTTTTCATTTTTCCCATTCCTCTGCTTGTTTTTATGGAGATGAAAAGAAAACTTGAATTAGTATTTATTGAAGTTATTTTTCTCTTTCTTAGTCCCTAAGGTAGATCAGAGCAGCTAACCTTATGTCAAACAAGTGTTGCATTGTTGAATCAATTAGTATAATAGCGTTGCACCATCAAACTGCATGTTTAAAACTCCCTTTGGTCTGTTATGATTACTGGAGCATCTAAAAACATCTCAAAAAGAGCAAGGATAATTTGCTCACTGAATCTAAAAAAAATGTTAACAAAGACAACAAGGAGAGATGAGTGAGGTAGAGCATAGTAGAAAGATTTTGATGGGAGTGTAAATAATCTTTTGAGCACTAGGTAGTGTGAATTATTTTGATAGCATGGTTCTTACTGGACAAAGCACTTTTTAACCGAATTCTAAAAGGACTCTACAGTTATACATAGTTTACAGTTCTATATTGTTTTACTATATTGCCAAGGACTGAGCTCAGCTAGTTGCTGACCACATTGGCAAAGATAAAGCCTTCTAAAGAAACGTTTTATGGACAAATAGGACAAGATTGAGTTGTTTGGCCACAATAAGCAGGTGAGAGGTGAAGCTTTCAATCTCAAGAACACTGCACCAACTGTTATGCATGGTGGTGCCAGTGGAACTGGAACATTGCACAAAGTGAATGGGACAGAACTTGGACGACCTCCGAATTCTTTAGAACGACCTCTGATCATCAGCAAGACAATTAGAATGTGGACAGAACTGAGTGTTCCAGAAGGACATTGACCCCCAAACACACATCAAAGGTGTGGATAAAGAATGGATAAAGCAGAGTAGCATTAAGCTATCGGTATGGGCTTACTGAAGTCCTGACTTCAAACTTTTGGCTCAAAAGTTTGGTCTGTTTCAAGAAATCAACATTGCTCTTTGAATTCTACCAGTTCTTCCAAGAAGAGTGTCAGAGTTTTAGCAGTGTGTTTGACCGTATTTATTCACCAGGGTTGTCTTCAGCTAAACGAAGTTTACACCAAGGGAAATGATAAATGCTTTATTAACTTTTCTATCATTCAATGGACCAAAGAGCAAAACCAGCAAAGCAGAGTGGAAGATTTCTTTATCAGGATAAGTACTGTCCATCTGTGCCTGTCTCAGAGAAAATGGACAGCATTAAACTCACTGCATTGAATTTGGAGGGAGCAATTGGACTTGCCACCTGAGAGCTGTGATGCTCTCTTACTAAAAAGACTGTGACAACATGAAGGACAAGGAGCATCCAGAGTCACACTCAGAACTTTTACTATAAATAGCTAAACTAAATGTAACTTAACTGGCCAAGTGTGTGCAAAAGATTTGTGGCAACTAAGTCTTTTTATAGAATTGTTGGGTTACATTTCAGTCAATGATCCTGTTAATAAAATAAATAAATGAATAAATAAAAAAACAACAACAATAATAATTAAAAAATAAATAAGCTAAGCTGACTCTTATATACAGGCATGTGTCTTCAGCTGCCTGTGGGGCATAGTATTTCATTTTCTCACTACATTATTGATTTTGTACGAATGTGTAAATAATGTCCACTCCACGGTTTGTGTGCTTCCTTGAGCTTTCTGTTTGCCGGGTCTTTGTGGGAATGGGTTCACTATATATATTTCCATATTCCACATTTCCATAAATCACCATGGTTAACTCCACCTCCTAAGTATGACATTTTATTACTTAACTAACTTTCTCTTAATTAGAGTGATCTGGAAAGCCACAAATCCTTCATTTGGGAGGGATGACATCCATTAATACACAATATCAAAATTGTGTCAACACAAGAGGCTAATTTCAATCCATTGTCCTGTACCAGCTATTAAGTGTCAGCATAGAATGACTTAAAATCCTAAAAAAAAAAAATAATATAAATAAATATATATATATATATATATATATATATATATATATATATAATATATATATATATATATATATCTGTCTCTTATACACATCTTAGGAAGACAAGCACTGGGTTCATTAAACCATCTCCAATGCCTTGCATTATTTATGGTACTTACCAGTTTAAAAGGTTGTGTTTCAATATTAGTGCAACTCAGGAATTTGAATATCATAAAAGTGCATTTGTTTCACAAGATAAACTTTGAAGCTTTTTCATTACAAGTAAAGTGGAATATTTGAAATTTTGCTTTACTTTGGATTCATTTGGTTAATGGCTCATAAAAATCAGAAATCCATTTGTCCAGAAGAGGATCATCAATATCTGTCACAAAGAGTGCAAGCTCTGTTCTCAGAGTGCCGTATCAAAGCATAATAATGAAAGGTTGACTGGAAGGGGAAAAATGTGGTGAGAAAAGGTACACAAGCAACAGAGATGACCACAGCTTTCAAACAATTGTCTCTAAAAGTTCAATTTGAGAGCTTCACAGTGAATGGACTGAGGCTGGCAGCAAGAGCCACCATGCACAGACGTCTCCTGGAAAAGGGCTACAACTGCAGCATTCTTAATATCAAACCTCTCCTGAAGCAGATATCATGTCTGAACCGTGGAGAGGCGCAGAATCCAGTATGGAGGTTTGTGATGGTTTACAAAGCCACGTCTTCTGCTAGTGTTGGTCCACTTTGTGTTATTAGGGCTTTAAATAAGGCTTATGTCACACTTATTTCCAGTCTTGTTTCCATTCTGTTCCTTTTCTGTCCTTGTTTGGTCTTGTTTTGTTCAGACTTGTCTCCACCCTAGCTCCGCCCTGTCATCAGTGTTCCCATCTGTGCCCCCTTTGTAGCCCTGCCCTCTCATTATCTTCTCCAAGTGTGTCTAGTCTCTTTCATTGTATAAGTAGCTATTTGTTTCAGCATAATTTTGACTCTATGTTCACTGTTGTTATATGTTCTTTGGTGTTTGCCCTCCCAGTCAGTTGTTTTGTTTTGTTTTGTTTTGTTTTGTTTTGTTTTGTTTTGTTTTGTTTTGTTTTGTTTTGTTTTGTTTTGTTTTGTTTTGTTTTGTTTTGTTTTGCTTTGGCTTCCTAGTCTGTTTGGTTTTATTTTCATTATTCCCTTTGTCAATTTGGTTTTTCTAGTTTGTTTTATTTTCTAGTCTCATTCAGAGGCAGTAGTAAAGGAATCATCTGAAAAACTGCACTGTACCTGTGAAGAAGAGTTGGTGGCTCTTTAAAGAACCTTTTTTTTGTGTAGGAGAAGATTGACTCATTGACATTTTTATGCCACTGAAAAGTCTTTTTTTTATTCTCCAAAAACTTGTTCTTGTCTGGCATACCAGGTTGTAACCGAAAGGAACTTTTGGACGTAACCTAACCTTTTAGACTTTAGTCTGAACTATTTTTAAATTATTTTGAATATGAATTCATAGTTAATCCCCTAGAAAGTTTGTCACCATAGATATTTAATATGTAATGTATCATGCAATAATTTCGGCACTCCTGATCAAAATGATACTCTAGGGCTGTGAGGGCCATTGTAAAATCTTCTGCTCATGCCTTTTGAGGTAGTATGTTATGGACTTTGATGTGTGTTTTAAAGTCATTATCCAACTTTAGATATATAAAGCTTCCAGAATAGGCTGGAATTTAATTATTCTCTTTACCAATGAAAGATTTCCTGTACCATTGGCTGTAACACAACCCAAAAACATGATTGATCGACCCACAACAGTTGGAAAATTCTCTGCCTTTTTTCTCCAAACATTCCTATGCTCATTGCTGCCAAATAGTTTAATTTTAAACTCATCAGTTCTCTTTGTAGAAAATAAAAACAAAATAATATGCTGGTATTACTTAAAATGTAGAAAAATGTTTCATTTTTTATTGTTTTTATTGTATCATTTCATCTTCAGCTCTCAGTAACAGTAATTTTGACCAGGGAATGCTGCCGTAGCAATGCATATAATGAACTAAAATTAAACCATTGTGCTCATAGACTTCCCGAGGTGTTCTTTGTTTCAACAATGATTGAAACTTTGTTTAGCATGCACTATAACTTTTGCTCTTTTTTGCTTACTCTACTCATGACACGTTTCACTTCTGTTTGTTTGAAACACCTTTGTTGGAAATTGGAACATCTTGCTAACTTGCTTACTTGTGTAATGAACGCCTTATGAGTGTGTGTGCATTGGCCCAAACTCTCAGGAAAAAAACAACAACAAACAAACAAAAAAACAACAAACATCCCAAATTAATTACAAAAGCCTTGGAAACATAGTCTGACAAGTAATCCGAGCTCCTAACTGATATGATGAAGTAAGACATTTGAACCTTAAAAAAAGCTTGATACAAAAGTAATGTGTTTATTGTTATGGAGCCCCCAAATCTCAGGGCTCATTTGAAAAGTAATTCAAATCAACACGTTTTTGAGCCGCAGTCCCATCTCATAGAACAAAGCCCTCACAAAGTCAACAATAAGCCCTCGCAGATTGTTATTCCACTGCTCACTGTTGGGCCAAAGACAGGCCCCTCTTGAAATAAGATGTAATGCCTTTGAATAGGAGACGAAGGGGGAAGAGGAAAATACTAAAAGCTTTTCTCAGAGTAAATTGCAAGGCTTTATCAAGAGAGTCTAATGGCATTATTAACTCCAAGCACAGGTTTGTAATATAATTTGATTTCTCTCTGATGGATCAGATGTGTAGATTGCACTACAGTTTATTGGATGTTTAAGGAATTATACTCTGATTGTCAGAGTGGGGAGTATTACACATGAATGAAACAGAATGGGGTCGGTTGATTTCAAACTGGAACATGATTTGTTTTGCTCAGACATGTTCTTCACACTCATACACTGCTCGTTTTGACAGTCTTTGAGAAAAATCTACATTTTAGACTGGTAGTTGCATTGGTTTCAACTGGCAACCAATGGAAACCCTGAGGTTTGAACCTAAACAAAGTACATAGTACTTCATTCACCGTTCCAAAACTGCAATTTTTCTGTATGCTGGATGGATGGAGGATAAGTCTTATCTCCTGCTGAAAAATTGTGGTACCTGGTTTCTAAAAGCTGGTCTTTTATGGTCAAGGTGGCCAAAAGGGTGATTATGAAGGCCAAATCATAAAATATACTAAAATATACTATATATATATCAGTTAAGGTGCTCAACCAGCATACAGTAGGCTTTGATTTAAGTCAAGGTGGTTTAGATGTTTACCACCATCCATCAAGCTCAAATGAGCTAAAATGGTCAGCCATCTCAACCAGATAGAGCAGGCCAGCATTTTTGTTTCAAGCAGATATTACAAATTGGGGGCAACCAAAAAGACTTCCAGAAAGAAAACTTCTCAATAGAAAGCCTCAGTGTGCTTCCCTGGATTATGTTTCAAATTTATGTAGAACACATTAAATGTTGGAAAACTGCTTTCCAGGATCTATTATAGAAGGAAGAAGGCGCAGGAGCCTGAATTGTGATGCTGACAGTTTCTGATGGTTCCTCCCACACTTCTCTCTGCTTTGATGGGTTTTTTTTTTCTTCTTTTTTTAGGCAACACATGGATACCTATCTGAGCTGTATAAATTTGCAATTGAATTAGCCAGTCATGCATCAGTTACATTCATAAGGTATTCCATCAGCTCTACCTGTGATGAATCGGCGGAATAATGCTAAAAACTGTCCTTGAATCAGACACTCTTCATGTCTGAAAATGTAAAAACCAGAACAGCACATTATTTTGCCGTTTTTGAAGAACCACCTCTATGAAACAATACAATAAAGATTTACTCTGATGCTTTTCACATGTTAAAGATTTTACTCTTTGAATCCCAGGCGTCGTGCTGGCAGACTTAGGAGTGTGAATTCTAGGCATAGACGATAAAGGAACTTCAATACAGAGCCCACAACCCACACATTCGATTGTGTTTGATACGAAATACACTTTGCAAAATCCCATTACAAGAACTGACAAAATTGCTTGAGAGAGTGGAAGAAAGGAAACATCAATGAGGCCATATTACATATTGGCAGACATCAGCAAAGTGCACCCCCTCTGTGGGGGGGTCCTCTGTGGCACTGGATTTGATTAGGCTGACAACATTTGCAAAAAAAGAAAACCCCCACTATAAAATACATAATTAAGACCAACCCCCATACATGATTTGAGGCTCAGCACAGTGGTGATGTTCAGCGGACAAGTGCCAGCAAACAGCCTGGCATCCCAGCATCTATACTGGACGCCGTCCATCAAAACCTGTTCCTCCTAAAGTCCTGGACAATAGGCTTAACTGTCCAAATAATTCAACCACATTTTCTCACAGGGGACTCCATTTTTGCTGGAATGACTCTCCGTCTACACCAGCAACATTTGTTCCATTGTATTAAGCTATACACATCTGTAAGGGTGGACTACATGCTGATACAGTACAGGGCACAAGGCATGCTTCTCCAGTTATGGAGGATAGAACAGGACTGGAGAGATTGTTTCAAGACTAGGCTGTGAGTAATAGCACCCTTTAGATGTCTGTCTAAAGAATTAAAAGAAGAATTGAGTGGCATGCAGCTGTCATCTCAGCATGTCACTTCAACTTAATTAAAAATGATCCCATTCAGGGCTCTGATAGCGCCCAGCGTCACCTTGCTACAAAGATCATTAGGCAATGTTTACATCCACCCCCTGGTCCAAGGTACTGCGGCCTCTGCGGATGATTCATGTGTATAGCATTGAATAAATGAGCCTTCTTGTTAAAGAGGTTGTGTGCTGGGTATCATTGATTAACGGAAAAGCTAATGGAGAGTGCTCCGCTCATGCCAATATTACAACAGTGATAAGATGTTTTGTCCTGGTTCCTTTGTCCATCTCTGTCTCATATTTTAATTTTTTTTTCTGTTTTTGTCTACCATGGTGCACGTTTCTAGCCATCCGATATACAACTCCTAAATTTACATTTACGTTCATATGTAGAAGAGAAGTTTCATTGCGTTCTGATTATGTGAATGTGTTGTACAGTTTTTTATTGTGCAGATAGATTGTTGGTTTGTGTTTTACAGACATGGAATCATAAAATATTAATAAAATACTCTAAATAATCAATGTAGATATAGTTCAACACAGCAGCGATAATAATTCTAAGGCATAGCTGACAGAAATGATAATAATTTTAACTCAGGAATAGTTTCACACAGATGTAGACTCCTATTTTAATCAGGTCTGTCAATGTGACTGTTGGAGTAGCACCCACATGGATTCATGGGACTTGTCACGAAGATGACCTGACCCATTCTGAGTGATGCCATAACATTATTATTGAACAGGATCTTTTTGTGCTACCACATTGTCTGACCAGGCCTGGACTCCAAAAGATATGTATATACTGACAGATCATGTGACACTTAGATTGCACACACTTTTCACTAAGCATGTGACTTCTGAAGGTAATTGGTTGCATTAGAATTATTTATGGGCTTCATAGCAAAGGGAGTGAACCATCAGCAACCGTCTTTTGCACAGCAGAGTGTCTGATTTGTGTCTGACTGACCAGAAACACATCAACCAACAATGTGTAAATGCCTGAGGTTAAAATTTTATCAAGGTACAATCCAGACACCAGTCACTAGTGACCAGGTGTAAATGGGATCTCAGCAGCTCAGATTCTTAAACTTGCACTTTTTTGCTCATTTTCGTTCCTGCTTTCAACACAGAAACTTGCTGTCCACTTACTGACTAATATATTCGTATATATATTAGCGTTATATATTCTTTTGTCAGATGCTACTGATGAAGATAATTTTTTCTCACGTCACCTGTCAGTCTTTCTAATCTTATGGCTTATAAATGCATATTATTGTCAAGTAAATTTCTTGCAGGGCAACTTTTACAGTAGAATGAAAAAAAAAACAAACCTTAATTTTCAATGGAAGTCAATGAAAAAATGTAAATCCAAATAATTTGGGAGAATATCTATTCATCCGTCCATCCGTTCATTTTCTATACCGCTTTTTCCTGAATAGGGTCACGGGGGAGCCGGTGCTCATCCGGCAACTCTGAGCGCAAGGGCTGGAAACAACCCTAGACAGGGTGCTAGTCCATTGTAGGGCTCACACAAAGAATATCTATGTATATATTTATTTTAAGATTGGAGGCAATGTAAAGCACATCTTCACCACAGTCAGCTGATCGAGTTCTGTAAAAAAAGTAATAAGATTCAAAAAGGTCAATCTAAAAGAGCCAAATTGCTACTGTAACCATTGAATACAGTCTCTTCAAGAAACTGAACATTTCAAACACAATTCCGATCATGAATCACCACATGAGTATGAATGAAAAACAACCAAATCACTATGGTTAAGGTGGTTCAAACAAAGGGTTTGCGATCACACGTTTGTGAGTTCGATATCCGTGTCCGCTAAGCAACTTTGAGAGTCTTTTGGCTACAATCTCTTGCAGGGTCACAGATCTGGGTACTTTTTTTATCTAAGCAGCACACAGCTAGGACAAACCCCTTCAAATTCCCCAGGCATCACCCCTCCTCAGCCTCTTTCTATAACTCCAGTTGAAATTCACAACATATTTACAGCTTTGTTTAGAAGTGCCCTCTAAGACTTTCTTAAACACTTTTGTTCTACTGAGAAATGAGGAGATGGAGAGGGAAGGGGGAGGGAGCCCCTTTCCGAAGGGTGAACGTCTTTTATTCTACCATTACTATGGAAATGAATGGCTAAGCTTCCACTGAACTCCCCGTATAGCTTTGAGAGTGGAGCCTGTGTATGTTGAGGTGGGGGAGACGACAGAGAATAGGGAAGGGGAATATGAAAAAAAAAAAAAAATGTTTTTCCTCTTTATTGCACAGCCTGTCAATCTCTTGGCACCTTTCTGACTTCTACTGCTTGACTGGAGTTTACTGCACCGTTCCTCTCACTTTTGAGTTTGCTTAAACTTTTCTGCAGGACTTTGACTGTTTGATTTCGGAACTTTGCCATTAGCAAAGTTATCAGAGGATAAGCATAAAGCTCTTCCAAGTGCAATCCAGACATGTGAGCTCTGTCGGAGAAAGAAAGGACTGGAATAGCCACGTGAAAACGGTCTGCTCCTCCTACCAAATCCAGGAGACTGCTATGTATGTTTGTTTTGCAAAAGGTCTCAACAGGTTAATATGATACAGCAGTAACCTTATTTAACCTGGCAGCAGGATATGTCACAGTGCTGCTTCTTCTCCACATGGCTGTAAGAGGACCAACCACTTGCTTTGCCGAGTTCATATTGCAGGCCACTTCACACAGCATCTATAGGATGCAGATAATGAGGGTCAGTGCCTAGAGTGCATTCCTGCCTCTTATAACCTCAGATCAGATTTTTTTTTTTTGCTGCTATTGTAATTTCTCCACATAAACCTGATGATGCAACCTGGCTCTCGGATCAGCATTCACTTATAAACCGACGGTATTAGAGTGCTCCAGAGGAAGCACTGGGATAAAGCCGCCCCAGCATTTTCTCCAAACAAAGGTCATGTTTCATTGCGTTTTACAGCGCGTGTTTTCAGCCATAGTCCCATGCCACCACATTAATCAAACCTCATAGAGGTCTTAAAGCTCTGGCGCACTGCACAATGCAATGATGACTGATTTACTCACTCCAGCAACCCCTGAAGCTGGGGACGGGTGCCAACATGGGCCATGGTCCTTATTCTCATCAAGCCCGCTGAGGCTTTTTATTAGTTTATTAAATGCAGCTTTATGAGTGGCACATAAATGTAACTTGCACCCTGACGCTTCTGCATTCCATTCCGGTCTTCTATTTAAGCCCACAGCAGATGATTTATCGCTGTCTGCTGCAAGCTTTTAATTTGGTTCTTGTACCTCAGATCTGCAAGCTGTTCTATGGATTTTCCCTATTTCTCTTTTGTGGGTGACATGCCTCTTCCCATAGCCCTCGACTGATGCTATCTCAGGCAACATGAGGTAAGCAAATCAAAGTTATTTTGACAAGCCGTTCTGTCAGGGTGCTCGTAAACCACTTTCCCTGCACCAAAGCAAGTATTCCGCTTACGACATCTTTCTATTTCCCCACCCCAAGTGCTTCTCTAGGTGTTCGGGAGATCTCCAGCACGCAAGGATTCCTGATGTGCAATCTGTGAGGCTTCTCAGGCCATTGGCAGATTTCCCTTTTTTCTTTGTGACGCCTTCAGAAAAAAGTCAGATGCAATTCAAAACAACTTTGCTTTTGAGCCTTTGCTTCGCCCCTTGCAATATCCCAGCCCCCCATGGAAGCACAACAGTACATGCACATTGTGCACAGTGTTTGGCAATAGCATTTGAAAGAGAACAATGAATGCACTTTGACCGTGTGCCTCTGTTTTCCCCATTTATCAGTTTAGGTACCCAGCAGAAGCCTTGCTTTCATGTGGCAAAAAATGGCTATTAAAACCATGCCTGCAGTGAGGTGCCTAGGAGCTAACCTGGGAAAGAGCCACACTCTGGGACACTTCCATCAACCTGTCTCTCTCACACACTTTCTCTTTCCCTCTCTGTCTATGTCTGTCTCACTCTACGCTTCATTTGTATTTTTCTGCCTATGGCCAAGCTCGCCTGTCTAATTCTCCAGAATGCTCTACCTGCACCATCCATCAATGTTTGACACGTTTTATAAACATCTTCTGGAGGGTCCGAGACAGGCACCCAAGAAGCACAATTATCTGCTAATTCATCTAAAATGGAACGGACATTTATTGCAAAAGCAGAATATATAAAGAATATGTTTTAGGCCTTCCTTCTACTGTGAATAATAATTGATAATGTCACGTTTAAGCTGTGGTCAGAAATGTGGAGGGGGCAGAAAAGGAAAACACCCTGCACTATGCACTTGTTGTAACGTGTCAGCATTTAATTTCACCCTATGATGCAATGTGAAATGGTCACTGCTGTTTGTCTAGTGTCATTTTATGCCACGTTACCCTCCCAGCTCTTTGGGCTGGAGGGCTACATCATTGCTTTTGGACATCAGCAAGTGTAGAGAAAGGTGGTGTTCTAGAAATAAAACATGGACCATAGCAATAGGTCACAAATGTGGTATTTATGGATGATGGGAAAAAAGCTTCTCCATTCAGACTGTCTATCACAATTGTATTTAATCATACAAAGTGTGCTTAGTATGAAGCTCACGGTTATTCCCTACTTAACCCTTTAACATGACTTGCGACTGCACAGTAAACCATTATTGTGATTAAATTGTTGTAATAAAAAAAACTTGGCAATTCCCAAGACCTTATTCCCCTCCTTGAACATAGAATGTAATAATGATTATATCCCTGCAGGCTAGTGTCACAAAAGGATATAGTTTTCTGAAAGCTGAGAAAGTTGGCATGATGTAGCTTGTCAGACATTGTTTTCAACCTACATATTCCATGTTCTACAACCCCTAACAAGGATATTTTTGTTGAATTTCAGAAAAGTGACAATAGAATGTACCTCGGTTAAGTTGCACAGTTGGAGTAAACAGAATTAGACACTAATAGAAGCTCAGCATATACAATGCACAAGATCATATCACCAATGTCCTTGTTTGACTTTAGCTTTTAGACTTGTCTTTAGATTGACTTTACACTTTACATAATAAGATATGAGCTAATTATTTCCTTTATATACACTTGTTATCTCTGTCATAGCTATCACATTTGAGGGGTGGCATATTTATCCACAGTAAACTCAATTATATAGTATTTCCAATGTATTACAGTGAATGTAATAATAGTTCATGCCTGGAATCACCCTAACACGGCAGCTCAACTGGCTGGTTGACTTGCATATCGTGCTTCATGAATGGGTCATCTGCAAAAAAGTGAAAGGAATTTTACCAAATAAATTATATTTCTTAGTGTAACTGTTAAAGGGTTAGGGTGAATAATGCATTTATGATTGATGTATACATAATGTAGCCTTGATGGTTTTGCTCTAGCAGAACGTTCATTTCATGGCTCACTCACTATATTATGTTTTGTTTTTGACTGGCTGCAATTTTCAATCTTGGACACATAAATACAGATTAAACATACCCTATTATGCTTGATATGAATATTATTAAGAAGCTGGATGGAGCAAACTAAGAACTAGATGGGTTACGTAGTGCTTGGTCAGCTATTCATGCAGATCAATGAGGATGGAAACTTGGCCTCTATCTTGTTTAGATGCCAGTCTCAGAAAAATCATTCTTTAAGCCAGTCTGCCCCACAGATTAGAAGTGCTGAAAGCAGGGAACGTGTACTCTGAGTGCCAGTATGGCCCAGGTCCAAACAGCAAGAGAGGCTTTTCCAATAAGGACCTGCATGGTGGAAACTCAGCAGTCTAGACACTTGCAGCTGCACAGCTTTTGTCTCTGTCTAGCCTGAGGCATTCATTCAATGCAAACGACAGGTCTAATTTACTTATCCATACAGAGATATGGAACATGGCACACGGCAGTAGTAAAGTGTATGAGTTGAATTCTACTGAAATATGGATGCGACTTCTTTGAAATGATACAAGAAAGTTGATTGTGTCTTTGCACTTGTCACAAGAACTTGCCTTTGAATGTCACTGACTTATTCTTTACTTCATGGGAGTGTCCTGAGAACCCTGCGATATCTGGACCATAACCAGATTCTCATGTTGGTACTTCAATAGCCATTTGAGTTAACCCTTTGCCCCCAGGTTTATTGTGAAATTGTGACAGTCTAAATTAGAATGTCTTGTGGAGTCAGGTTCCATTTTAGGACCAATATTAATTATAGTTCTGAAAGTGAAAAAGTGAAAAAGTGCTCAGTGGTGGAACCTGCCTGTTGTGGCATAGGCACAATACATCTGAAACTAATTGTGATATTAAAGAGGCCATGGCAAATATTATAGACCTTAATTTATTTAATTTTCATTTCCCCCTTTTGCCAGAGCTTGTGTCTAAACTTGGATCACTAAACTTGGCTCTGCCAAACCATTTTCATTTCACATGGGTTTCCATCCTATTAAGACAGCCAATGACCTGTAATCTTTTGAGTGAAAATGAAATGAATGAGGTATGGTTTCTGATTTTTGCACAGCTCTGGACATGGCATGAAATATATATATAAAAAAAAAACAACCAAAAAAAAAAAAACAATAAAAAAGTCACAAAATGCATAAAGATATAAAGATAGTTCTTCATAGACCTATCATTTCCCTGCACATAACAGAACATTTCTGAACACGAGCAGTGCCTATATTCTTGTATGTAGTTCACCTTTTGATATTATTTCATCATGTTCTTTGAAAGTGCACCAAACTATACAATAATGGACTGATGTTCAACATGCACCTACCATTGCAAGCTGGCAGGAACCGGTCTTCTCTTGTTCCAACTTTAAAAAGAAAAAAGAAAACCTAAAGAGAAAAGCACTTATTTGTCTAGTTGGAGAGTTCTTTCTCGAGCTTTATTCTGATCAATGGATCTTCACTGATAGTGTTCTGATCTCCCCCACACATTAAAACCACATCCATATCTTATGTTCGGATTGCTTTTAAATCTTGCTCCACATTCCCAACAGTCTGTCCTAATTTTCTCATATGTCTTCCCCAAGCCCATCAGAACCAAGACCCATAAGCCACCATGAACCATGTGAGCAGATGTAAGCTGACCTTTCCTTTCTCCTCAGCACAGGAATCATACTGTAGCTATATTTAGACTGAATCATTTATCTCAAGCCCTTAATCTTCTGTACCTCAGTACCCTACTATCTACTAGAGTCTTATCACACTGTGCATGAACTATCTTCTGCCTGTCAGTAACCTTTAGCCTTCACATTCTTTTAGCCTTAGATTGTGGTCCCAATCGAACATGATTCTATTTATAAATATGATTTACAATCTTCTAAATGGTGTTCATATAATGTCATTACGTTTTCAGACAAAACAAAACAAAACAAAACAAATCTGTAAAATTACAGTGAAAAAGCAAGCCATCCTGAAGCAAAGACAACATCAGAAGTGTCTTACTTGGGCTAAGGAGAAAAAATACTGGACTGTTGCTCAGTCCAGTCAACACAGGTGCCCTGTCCAGGTATGAAAGTAATATAATGTATATGACAATTTAACTTTTTGAATTAAATTACATAAAACATATGACAAATTATATGAATATTCACAATATTCAAATTACCTGAGATTAAATGATACTTATGTAATGTAATATAAGTTTTAAGTATGTGTCATACTTCTTTCTTTCTTTCTTTCTTTCTTTCTTTCTTTCTTTCTTTCTTTCTTTCTTTCTTTCTTTCTTTCTTTCTTTTTTGAACTTCTGTCACTAATGGCAATATTATCAAGCGCCAGAACAGAACATTGTGCACCACTAACATCATTAAGTGCGAGGGAATGGTTTTCTGGTGTTTCAATCACTAGTTTTAGACCAATTGCAGTGTACGGCACTAGAATATAAAAAATGCTGGCAATATTAGCACATACAGTTGGGTCTATAAGCGTTTGGTCAAGGCCACATTTTTTTAGAAAGTTACCTCTGTATACAGCCTCAGGGCATTAGAAATGAAGTAATAAATATGTGATTAAAGTGTAGACTTTCAGCATTAATTCAAGAGGTTTAATAAAAAAAAAAGTACTGCATTAACTATTTGAGGATTACAACCACATTTACATAGTCCATCCATTTTCACAACTCAAAGGTAATTGGACAATTAACTGATAAGCAGTTGCATGGCCAGCTGTGGCCTGGTCCCTCATTATTTCATGACAAATTAGAGGAAAAATGGTCTGGACTCCATGTGTTTAATTTGTACTGGGTAGCTGTTCATGGGAACTCTTAATGCCATCCAAAGAGGTGTGGATGCAAGTGAAAGAGGTCATCAGTAGGTTGAGCAACACTAAACAAGCCTATCAGACAGAGATATTAGAAATGTTAGGAGAGGTCAAACCACTCCTTTTTTTTGTCTTTCTCCAAGATAAGGTGGATTTGGGAGCCCAGGACCACGGACAGGCGTGGAAGGTTCTGGTAGACATAGTAGATGATGGTGGATGATCACAGAGCACTTCTTTCGCAAATTCCTCCCAACATCTACTCAAGTTAAGAACACAAAATTCTAGATTCAACAATTGAGTCTTATTGATCTAAAACATACTTTTTCATCAGTCAGATATGGTGGAGGAACTATGCTATGTCACAAAGATGTATGGCTGCTGATGGAACTGTGTCACTGGTGACTATTGATATTGTGACTGTTGATAGAAGTAGCAAGACGAATGCTAATGTGTATAGAGCTCTTCTACTCACATTTAGTCAAGTACTGCAAAACTGAAGAATGGCATTTCACTTTACAGATGGATAATGGCCCAAAACATTACACAGAATGGAAGAAATGTGTTAAACTCCTGATGCTGATGGTGGTCCCCTAAAACTGATTGCCTAGTCTTGTCAACATTTCCTCTTCAAACTAATGTTCCATAGAATTTAGTTGCATACATTTCCATTCCTCCCAGCGTCTTATATGAAAAAGGTACCTAAATTGTCCCACCTTAACTAACCCTACTATTGACTTGCGCTTGCTTTGTCTTCATCTTTCAGCACGTCACCTTTGACTTCCATTTCTCTGTATTTTTTCCTGTGCAATCTTACTGTTTGTTGAATCCACAGATTGCAGGTGAAGGGTGAGTTGCCCAGTAAATTGTTTTTCCCCAACAGCTGACCATGGTCAAAAGAGCAGAATTATTTCTGCCCTGAAGTTGTAAGTTCCATATTTTACTTTAAAGGGCCATTTAATGTGTAGTGAATCACTGTGTAATTGCTAAGAATTGGCTGTTTTTGGTTAATTTATTGGTAGTTAGATGAGGCAGCTCCTTTCTTGGAAGAATTAATCGAGGTACAACCAGGGTGTATCAGCAATACTGAGCCAGGGAAAATTTCACATAATGTTCTTATTTTCAGGGCACATCAGGTGATCTAACACTGACTCACTGTAACTAGACATCCCAGAATGAAGTTGTAGAGGTTCCTATTGGTTTCCTCTGATAAATGATCCCATGTAACTTTATTCTTCCTCAGGTCTGGCAGATTTTACAGTAGGGGTGGAGTGTTAACACATCCCATACATTTTCATTTGGGGATAGAACTGGCAATGTGACTGGCCATGAAACAGTATCTGTGTCTCTAAGGCAAGCTCTGGAGGCAGCAGCAGTATGCGGATGAGAGATGATCTACTGCAATACTGCACCAGAGTGTGTTCAGTAAAGGAAGGGTCAATGATCGCATGACCTCATTAACATAACGCTGGGCTTGCGATGTGCCTGTGCTGAAGACCAAAGGTGATCTGGCATTGTACGAAATTATACCCCACACCATGACAATAGGCCTTCTGGACATGTGACGTATGACAATAAACCATTGATTTAGGCGATGATCATGATGCCTCCACACTCACATTTATTGGTCGTCTCCATCAAAACAAAGTCATTTCTAATGATAGTCTGGAATGTCAGAATTGCAGTTCATTATAATCAGTTGCTTCCTCCTGGGTGCAACCTTTTTTTGATGATTATTGTATTTTGTTATACAGCACTGTATAAAAGACTCATCTTAGCACCATTTATCTTGCCATATCACATTAAAACAGATGCAAGTCAATGTAAATTCTATAAAATTACCATTTTGAAGAAAGCAGATCATGTCTTGTGAGCTAGTTTCAAGGACAAAGTTTGGTTTAGGATTTGTCCTGGATGCCCCATGTGAATGTGCTCAGTTCCATCACCAGCCCACTTAACATCATTCAGCACTGATTGACTATACCAGGCATTGGATGGCAACCGTAAATAATGATGTAAATCATGGTTTTACATAGAAATATGATGTAAAACCATCACGTCTTGTATATTAACATGTCATACACATGTCATACAGATAGCAGTAAATGGGCTTGGACACACCCACACCTGTATAAGTTGGGAGGTGTTCTGTTCCTGATTCGAGCTTGTTTAACTCCCCCTGACAGTGACTTAAAGGTACTGCAGGCATTTTGTTGCTTTGAGGCGTGTTCTCCTTTTATTGATTTATTTTTGTAGCCCAGCCAAACTGCGTTGTGTGTTGACTTACGAATTCTCCGATTTTGCCTTTGATCATGGGAACATATATGCCTGTAATTTTGTAAAATAGTAAAATATTAAGTTACATTGATATTGTGGGGAATCATAGAGCCTACTGAACATTTTAATAATTGATAATTATCAAACAATATATTTGTATTTGTTACTGTGCTAGTGTGTTTGCTGGGTAGTGCAGGCATGTACTGTTCATTTCATTGAGTCATTTACAGTTAAGTGTATGTTTAGGCCACTGTGTTTATTTTTCACATGCATTTATTGGGAAAATACTTTCCTTTGTTTTGCAGTTTTACAAAAAGGCAAATACGAATGTAAAGAAAGAATCAAGTCAGAGAACAGGGGATATGAATAAACCTTTGGGAATCCTTTTATGAAGTTCTCAATTCTTCTTGGAATTCCTGTTAACTATCTGTCTAGCTTTGCACCAACACACATCTGCAAGGCATGACAGTGAATAATGTGTCGAGTGCAAACCTCTGCACAATGCTGCATTTACAGTGCATAGAGTATATACTGCATACCTTGCTGAGAAATCCAGCTCATGACCAGTTTTGGTTGGGAGCTGGTTTCATATTGTCATTGGTCAAGCTGGATCATTGGTCTTTCATGGTGAAGCTGGTCATCAAAGCAAAAACATACCCTTTAATGATAAACTAACTGATTAACCAGAACTTGACCAGAATGTTGCATGTTGCATTTGATTTTGATCGTGCTGGTCAACCAGCATGACTGTCAAAACCAAAGTGGTTGACCAGCACGATCGAAATCAAATGCAACATGCAATATTCTGCTTGGTCTTGCTGGTCATGTTGATTGATGAGTTTGGTCATGCTAGTCATGCTGGTTGATCAGCCTGGTTTTGCTTGTTGATCAGCTTGCTCTTGTTGGTCAATCAGTGTGGTCATTCTGGCCCATGGTGATGCTGATCATGTTCGTCAACAAGTTTAGTCATACTGGTTATCTAGCCTGTTTAGGTTGATCATGTTTGTAGACCAGCTAAATTAAAATAAAAGGAAACCATGCCCTACACTGGTCAACAGCTAGGTTGATTAACCAGTGTGACCAGTTTGAAGGCTGTTCAGCTGAGTATAATCTTAGGCCATATGAAAATTTAGCTACTCATTTACGTAGCAGGTGTAACATCAGCCTATTTACAAGTATATAGATAGATAGATAGATAGATAGATAGATAGATAGATAGATAGATAGATAGATAGATAGATCTATCATTTTAGAATGCAGTATATTGGGCAGTCTAAATTTGGCTGACTCAGATGTTTGTGCAATGACTCACTACAATTTATAACTGCAAGATTTTGGCTGCAGGAGGAAAGTGCAGTAATGGTTGCAGGCAAACAGCTCCTTTTTCTGCAAGGTTAGGAATAAGTTTGAGAGTTACTGTTGGCAATCTTGTTTGGCAACTCAACAATTTTATGACTGTTTTAAGTGACAGAATGAGCTGCGGTAAGCATGTTTGCCTCTGATCCTGCTCCAGGCAGCTCCTGTACACCCAACCCCAACGAGGGAGGTGTCGGCCCGCTGCCGTTTTGCTCAGTTGTTTGCGTCGGGACTCTGATACATGTGGAGAATCGGGAGGAGTGCAGGAGAGAGAAGCAACAGACATTCATGACACTGCTTGTGAGTGCTTAGTGCTCTCCAAACACAATGCTTAGTCAGTGAATGGCACTTTGCACTGGAAATAAATCTGCGTGCTTCTTCAAAATGACTTGGAAGTTTTGCTTTTGTGCAACTGCCTCCAAATCTGCCTCCCTCTCCCCTCTCTTATCTTGCAGTTTTGGCAGCTATTGGGAAGCAGAGGGTGAGAAGATTCATCCTGGGCATAAGCATAAGCCTCTATCAGTTTTGCTCCAGTGTATGATTGCCAGCTCCGAACAACACCAAACGCACTCACTTCGACCTACCTCCACCTCAAACAGGCTGCCATCAATTAAGCAAATTTCCAACCTCTCATGTTGTTTAGTGAAGTGAATTAGAGTAAGAAGGCAAGCAAAACAATATCCAAACACAACCACAATAAATAGCTGAATCATTCCTTGGAAAACATTCCTGAGCTAGTTCTTGGCTCTCATTATTATCTGCAACTGCAATATGCTGTTGATTAACATGCATAAATCAAACAATCAGGTGGAAGAAGTGCAATGCATAAAATGATGCAGATATGGTCCAGCAACTTCAGGTAATGTTCACATCAACTACCAGAACGAGGAAAAATGTGATCTCAGTGATTTTGAGTGTTTTGTGTTTGTTGGTGCCAAGTGTTTGAGTGTTCCTAGAGCGAATGGTCTCCTGGGACAATCATCTCTAGAGTTAGCGTACTTTGAATGAAAAAACACCCAATGAATGGCAGTTCTGTTGAAGGACACACTGTGTTCATGAGAAAGGTAACTGGAGAGTTTCAGACTGGTTTGTACTGACAGAAAGTCATAACCACTCAAAAATCAGAAGCAACATCAGAAGACCATCAGCCTGCTATTATGTTAGTCATGAACAGAAAGCTGAGGATGCAGTGGCACAATCATAATTGGGCATAAAGGGCATTTTCACACCTGTAGTTTGTTTGACTTGCTCCAAATCAGTTAATGATTTTGTGAACTTAATTTTCCAAGGTGGTTTGGAATGTTTTTACACAGTGAAAAGTATATATGTATATATGTGCAATAAAAGTTAAACAAGTACAATAATAATATGCAATACCTCTCCTGCTCTATTAGAAGCTGTACATAATGCGGCAAGTTGCGACAGTACAAATGTATGTCTTTGCTTATTTCCAGCTCGCAGAAAACACGCTGTGTAATTGTACCCATTTTGCCGCCAAGGGCTCAGGGGCTGTTCCCCCATGTGTATCAGGGCTGACAAACATGTGCCATTTACGAAAATGTCAGTATCGGGCAGTTGTCCCATTGGCCAGGCTGGAGGAGGAGCAAAAGAGTGAGTGAGTTAGCCTTGGGACAACCCTGCATCCCCCATTAATAATGCAGCACTGGGAGAGCTCATAATCACTGCTCTGTCCTGCTGATTGGGACAGATATTGGCTCCAGTTCCGTTGCTGCTTTCTGCAGATCTGATGGAGCTAAGTGTCACTGTCAGATTGCTTTGACCATTTAGAAGTGTCTAACAAGGGAGCATGTTTAGAGGGGAAATTGTAAACCTTTCATGCATAATGGTCACTACAGTGGACAGCTATTTTAAATAAATTCTATGTGCATTTTTTATTTTTATTAATTCATTCATTCATTTGTTTGTTTGTTTGAAATCACAGGTCAATGGACTGTTTTCACAAGGCAGTGGACTGCAGTGCATAATTCAACAGCATAAACATTTCCATTTGAATCAATTTATTTGTAAAACCTGATTTATTCCATTCAATGGGCCATTAATGCAATATCACTTAAAAAACCCATTGCACACATAATTGAATAGTTTTTATCAACCTGAAAGAAGACTTTTTTTTTTTTTTGGGGGGGGGGGGTAAATTTGTGTTGTCATAATTCATGAATAATTCATTCTATCTACTTTAAACTCTGATGCAGAATTCCATGCAGAGCATGAAAATACCATATGTTGTCTTAGCATGTAGTCATATAGTCTTGCATAGGTTCTTCGGAAAAATATGAAATCACTGTATATATAACGGAATATAACTTCTTCTATTGGGATTTAAATAACACAAAAACACACCCCAGTGATCTGAATGGTTACGGACCAGTGACACTGACCTTACATCTGATGAAGATTCTGGAAAGACTTGTTCTTGCCCATCTTCATCCAACCTCATCTCCTTCTTCAACAGATTTTATCTGGTATCTGACCCTCCCTCAGCCCAGCTTGCACCCCTGCTTTCAGCTCCCAGCATTCAGCCTTGTGCTCATGTGTCCCTAACCAGAATACCAGTGAGGAGGGAACTGGGGAAGATGAAGATGAGGAAAGCAGCAGGTTCAGACAACATATTGGGATCCGGAAGCACTGCACAGACCATCTGAGTGTAGTAAAGGACATATACCTTAAGCCTGAGAAAGGAGAGAGTGCCAGTCGTCTGGAAGACATTGTATGTAGTATCTTTCCCAAAAACTGCACACCCCAGTGATCTGAATGGTTACAGACCAGTGGCACTGAAGGTTCTGGAAAGACTTGTTATTGGCCATCTTTGTCCACTAATGGGACCAGCTATGGATCCTCTGCAATTTGCCTACCATCCAGGCATTGGAGTGGAGGATGTCATAACTTACCTATTCCACAGATCCCTTGCTCATCTTGAAAAGGCAGGAAGCACTGTTAGAATCCTGTTCTCTGCCCCATTGAGTGCTTTCAACACCATCAGCCCACTCTATTAGGGAGCAAGATGGAGAGAGCAGGGGTGGATCACCATTTCATCACACAGACTATGGGCTACTTCACAAACAGATGTCAGGTGTGCATCTTAAGGACTGTGTATCAGAAACAATGTTCTGCAGCACAGGGGCTCCACATGATTCAGTCCTGGCCCTATTCCTCTTCACCCTCTACACTGCGGACTTCACCCACCACACCTCAACCTGTCACCTCCAGGAATTCTTTGATGACTCTGCCATCATTGGCTACATCTCAGATGACAATGAAAGGGGATACAAAGAAGTTACAAGGCACTTTGTGGATTAGTGCCAGCAGAACTACCTCCAGTGAACATCCAGGGAAGGGACATCGATATTGTCAAAGTTTACAAGTACCTGGGTATTCATCTAAACAAGAAACTGAACTGCTCTGACAACACACACTTTGTGTATCAATAAGGCCAGAGCAGACTCCACCTACTGGGTGGCTCTGGTCCTCTAGAATACAGGGTGGACTTCTCCACTCTTTTTATGACTCTGTGGTGGCATCAGGCATCTTCTATGGCATTGTCTGGGGAGACAATGGTGGCATTACAGCAGCAGACAGGAAGAAATTGGACAAGCTTATCAGGAAGGCAAGTTCTGTCCTAAGCTGTGCGCTGGACCCAGTGGGAGAGGTGGTAGAGAGGAGGTTGCTGGCCAAGCTTGCATCCATAATGGATAACACCTCTCACCCACTGTAGGAGGCTGTTGCAGCACTGGACAGCTCCTTCAGTGATGGGCTTCTCCACCTGTGACGCAGAGAGGAGAGATACCACAGCCCCTTTATGATCACTGCAGTTTGGATTTACAATCAAAACCTCCCCAAGCAGAGACAGACACTCTTTGTCATCAACACTATGGACCCACACCTCACTCTATCATCATACTGCACTCTATCACAAACACACCACATGGACCTATAACTTATCCTACATCTATTTAATGTGTAATACCTTCTGCTGACAGAACAGGCCTAGTGCTTTGCAATATCTCTGATTATTACTGTGCAATATCTAGTCAGTACCTGTTCAGATATGTGCATATCCAAAGTGCACGTGTAAATAATAAATTTGTACAGATTCTCAGTTTTATTCTTTATTTTTATTTGTCTGCTAAGACATGTTTCTTTATTTTTTTCTATACCATTTCTTATATTTTGTATCATGCACATTTTTGTCTACTTGCTGCTCTTTATCTGCTTACTGTGTATTCTGCTGTTACTGCAAATGCAAATTTCCCCCATTATTTAAAAGTCCCCATCCTATCTTTAAGTTCCTGTAAACAATGCTTTACAGACATTACAAGAAAATGCTGTAAAAGTGGTTAGACAGTGTGGAGAACTATTCAAACTGCAAGGGAACTCACTCTGTAATACAGAATACTAAGTATTACAGAGAAGCCAAGCAATCCACAGCAATTATTACTCAAATTAACATTTTTCAATTTACAATTACAGTAAATGCATCCTCTTTACACTTGTATTGTAATGTGTCTTGAGGGATTTGATCATAATCTGGGCATAGAGCATCAGTGGAAGTCTGTACTCCTGGCTTTTCATGCACACAAGTGAAATTCAAATGTAATCACCTAAAATGCATGTTTAAGTCAGGTGTGAACAGGCTCTAAATGTCTGAGATTTAATTGAGACTGGCTTTTTTAATACTCTCTAAATAGATATATTTCACATATGTTTAAAATATATTTATTTTTTGTGTTTAATTATATTTTCTCCATCTAAATATTGTTCAAATGAAGATCAAATGTTTGTAAATATGTAAAGGATAAAGAACTTTGGTTTTTATATTAGTGTATATCACTTTAATTTGAAGAATAACTTCAGAAAAAGAAAGTAATAAAACAGTACTTGTGAAAATTATTGTAAGTCCTCTTGGCAACATTGTGCAAAAAAAAAAAAAACATTTAACTATAAGCTTATGATGCTTCACTTTGAAATGTTGTCCTCTAAGAACTACCTGTTCTCTCTGACATCAAATAGGATTACTCATGTGCCTAAACCCTCTGTTATGCTAATTCAGGGCTTTCAGATTTTAACAAGAGTCTGCATATAACAATTCAAGTTGAAATTATTTACCCATTTGAATGCATGCTTGCTTGGTTTGCGTGCTCTTTAAATACAGAAAGCCTTTTCTTTTATCTGCATTGGAGTGTTGAAAAAGCCCTCTGTGGTAATGCGACTCTTGTGTTATGATAAATAACTACATCTTTCATAAGCCGTTTGCGCGAAAAAAGTGAGGAATATTTCTGGCGCTCGCGACGGGATGGAAATTCATTACCTCTTTACTAAATTAGCAGTATGCTGCAATGAAACCATCTTGCCTGTGTCTTTCACATCTGCTATGATTGAGCACCAGAGAGCAGAAATGATTTATCAACCGGATATTAAATTTCCATAGTACTTTGACAATCTTTCCCGTATGAATCAAAGATAGGTCTCGCAATTACCTCAACTTTCCCCCACCTGCCGTTCAGTGCCTTTAAGCAAACTGATTGAGATCTCTGATGCATTGAGAGGCTCCAGGTTGAAGTTAAACCGGTGAGGTAACCCAGAATCAGTTTCCTTCCTCAGAATCTTATTTCAAACCGCTGTAGTAGAAGCTGCCTTATTTCTTTCAGATAAGTGTCTGTTGGCATTTTCGTCCAACAGCACTGTGATGACACCATTAGAGAATGCTGAGGAAGAACTGATTAGTTCCCCTGAAGCACATCAGCAGACATTTACCAACTGAACAAATGGTACAATAGCTTTGCACTAATTAGAAACTCTGAAGTGTAATTGCTTTTTACAAAAAAGGACAGCCACTCACAGGAGTGTAAAATAATGCCACAGATAATGTATATATTGTATAAACAGTCATGTGAAAAAGTTAGGACACCCCATGAACACCTCTTAACATATTTGATCATATGGGCATTTGATCACCATTTTAACTCTATTGAGAAATAGAAGTGATACAACTAGACACACAAGTTGGAAGAAATATATTTTAAACCTACTCTATGCAAAATGCAATTATTAGAGTGGATTTTGAAGGAGGCTGACTTAATTAAATTTTAGACATTAAAAGCCTGTTTACACTTAGCATTAAATTTACTTGACTGCACGAAAAGGAGTGTCTATAAAAATGCAGTTTTCCTGAGAGGAAAAAGTTGGGAGTCTGTGTTTAATAGGTCAAATCTCCTCATTTGGCTGAAATAATTTCAACAGTTTCTTATGGATGTCTACCAGTTTCTGACATTGACTAGGACATAGATTTTTCTACTCCTCCAAGCAGAATTCTTTCAATTGCTTTGATTTTTTAAAATCCTTTTCCAGACTGCATTTAATTCCTTCATTCTGAAGGGCTCGGAGAGCTCTGTGGATCATGCCATGGTGATAACACTGAATTCAACAATCAAGAGCACACCAAACTAATGTCTGAGCTTACACAAAAAAATAGAATAAAATAAATAAATAAATAAATAAAAACTTTATAAAAGAACAGCTCAAAGACAGTTGCTGCAAAGACAAACATACTGTTCTACTGTGCAATGACACCTGTATGAATATGCCCTTGATTTAAGACTGCCATTGTAAAACCTTTTCTGCATCCTCATCACAGAATTCAGTGTCCACTGTTTTCAAAGGAACCCCTTAACAAGCCTGATGTGGTCTCTGAGTGCCTCAGCGGTCTAATGTGCCAGGATAAGGAGGTGAGGATTGTTGGTTTGAATCCCAGATCCTGCTGTTTGCCATCAGTGGCCAGAGTCCAAGAGAACACAATCAGCTCTGCTGAAGCTCCTGTAAGTGTCTACCAGTCACTGACATTGACTAGGTGAAATGTCTTCCCATTCCTCCATGCAGAACTGTTTCAGCACATCTGTTAGCTGTTGTATCAGAGCTGAGGAGCTGAGTGGCAGCAGTTTGATAATAGGCACTTCCAAACTCGAATGGAAAGTTGTAGTAAAATTAGAACAGTAAAGAAATTAAAGTATTATTGTCCCCTGTAAGCTTAGAAATGTATTGCAGCTGGTTTTGCACCTCCTTTGGAATTTCCCTCTTTGGCCAAGATTTGTATGGGTTTTAGAGGATAACTTTTGAAAAGTAAAGTAGTGAGTGCGATTACATTTTACAGAAAGTAATGAGTAAAGTAATCCCATTCCACTTTGAGAAAAGCAATTATTCATTTATAATGGATTACCTTTTAGAGGGCCTACCTCAACAACGAGTGGGGTGAACTGAGTCAGGGTTCTGGGGCCTACTAAGTTTCTTAAAACTGTCTGACTTAACAATTCCGTTAAATGATTGAAGAAAACAGCACAACATAGCCTGTAATTACTGTGAGAAGCTTGATCATGGGTTGCAGATATATACAAGGTGTGTGGACATGTTGGCTGTCTGTGTTCATCGTACAATGTCCCACGAAGTAGGACGTGTTAAAAGCACTAAGCACCAAATAGGATGTCTTATTTGCTTAAAGCAGGGAACAAGGAGGATCACAACAGAGAATAAATAGAATCCACTTCTCATCCAAGCCTTGTGTTCTTTACTCCTAAAGGTCAGGGGAATCCCGTTGCAAGTAGAAGCACTGATAGAAGATCATCATTCATCTCTGGTCTCAAGTCAGCTCTAAATGTGTGTGTTCTGCCTGTCATCCTACACTTCAGCAAGTCATGGCACTATTACTCTGGCTGTTACGCTAAATAAGACTTGCAAAACATTCTTCACACTTGCATAGATTTGCTCTTAATATTGGTGGAGGTGGGGGGCTCAGGTTCTACCTAAACACAAGGTGAGAAGGCGTGGGGTGGAGGACAATTCACTGGATATTGGTGGGGACACGTCAAGCCATCCATGCTAATTCTAGACCCATGGATCAAATTATTGGTGGGGACAATTCAATAATCGCTGGCTATTGGTAAGGACATGTCACCTCCATCCATGCTAAACCTACGCCCTTGGTTCTCCACTCTGCCTATGTCAGCTTGGAATGTCCGATGTGAACACAGAGAAGGTAGACATTTCAGTGTTATTCCACCAAATTAAAAGCAGGCAGGCTAAATCAAAGCGGCGCTGTCCAACTCCTTGCCCGTTTGTGCTGGAGGACCATTTATCTCTCGCAGCTGATTAGGAGGTTGCCTTCTAATTTGCTCAGGCACCCAGCTGATTTCTGCTTTACTGTGTAACTGACTTTGCCATGAGAGCCCAATGAACAATGCAGGAGCATAGCTGGAGTGGTACGGCTCACCGCAGCGAGAAAGCTTATTTCCTGCTGGAGGTTTTTAGCACTCTGAGCCCCTCCGCCTACATATTGATGTGGATTGGAATTTCTCCGTGGGTGCGATTCAATGCAGGAGCTGCTCTTGGTGAACGTTCACCTCAGCACCGGAACATCATCATAAAGGATGGCAAGGGCCTCATTTGAGTAGTTTTCATTTGCCTGTGCTCAGGCTTCTTACATTAAGATGTTCCTGACAGATACTGTGAGATGAAACCGCCTGGGCTTTTTATCTTAAAAAACAAAGAGGGGGAAAAAAAGGCGGATAGCCAGAGTCTCTCTGGGCTTTTTTTTTTCTTTTTTGAGGAAGAATTCATTCATAATCCATTAGGGTACATCACAAAACACGTTATCACTGTAGAGATCCATTATCATTTACATGCTGTGGCATGCTGTGGCATGCTGTGACATTTTTGAGAATTCAGAAACTGTTCCAACACTTCTGATGACATTGATCCGTCTGAGAATTTTACACTGCAGCTGATAAGTCTTTAATGGTGTAGCAGATCGAAAAAGAAAACCAAGAGGTCAATTGATATACACCACATATGGTTTGGGAGGCTGGAGGTTCAAGAATTGACTTTTCTCTAAGTAACTCTACTACCCTACAGAGAACAATGTGTAAATCAATTACTTAGTTCAAGGTTAATTCCTATAATGTGGTTGCTATACCATTACTGGTCAGTGTATAGGGGTCCACTGATCCATTGATCTGAAAACAATCAATCTTTCCACCCAATGGAATCTAGGATGTACAAAGGTGACTCTTGCAACTGTGGATTGCCATCAACTGCTTTTGAAAAATCTGTCACTCATGCCTGACCATTGCATGACCTCAGCACTTCCATCATTACCAATCAGCTTTCTGACCACCTTTTCTCAATCAAGCCCAAAGCCCAGAGCATTGGGTTATCCAACACACACCATAAGAGCATTACTCTTGCACCAAATCTTCTTGGGTGCCCATTTGATCACGATAAGTAAATCAGGCTACTGTCAGAGGAAAAGCTTATATTTGGTTGGACATCGTCCATAACCCTGAAAGCCTCCCAGCTGTGTGACAGCAACCCGCTAATGATATTTATCTGCAAGTCATTTTGGAAATGGCCACTGGTGCTCCCTGAATTCTTTGCTCGTCACACAATGGCAAGTTATGATCCCTGCCATTTGCTTCTTCATCAGTAGACCAGATGCTGGCAGATGGGTGGCATGAAGTTGCCACCATCTCTCAGCGATAAGGCAGTATGGCTAATGACTGCAATTACATTGGTTATATTTCCTTTGTCCCTTGCAGCACACACAATTGATCTCAGCTGGCCTAATGTCAGGGCCTGTCAGTTAGGGGTGGGTTTGGGCTTGACAGCTTGACAATGTGAATTGACAAGCTAACAGCTTCTACTCTATTATTTAAACAAACAAGTTTCTTTTTTCTTCCTTCACCCACCTCTCTCCTTCTTTTCCTCATGACATAGAAGAGTCTTTATTAGTGGTTTTATAATCAAATTGAAACCTTAGGTCACCTTGTTGGGCGTTCACTGCAGAGGGATGTATTAGTTGTGGTCTCAGGAGTGACAAATACACACTTAAAACCATGTTTCAAGATGCCTGGTATTTAATTAAACACCACAATCACAATAGTAACTGTAATTATTTCTTACAAATAAATAAATAAATAAACAAACAAAAAAATAATACTATAAAAAGAACACACTGTTTTACATTTAATAATGTAATCATGCAAATCCTCTTGGTATAATGGCATTTGGCCAAAGCAGGCATTTTGGGGTTGTTTGGGGGCATGAAGGTATTAGCCTTTTACCCTGATAAGTGAGAATCTATAATATAGTGTCATTACACACTTAAATATACTCTTATAAACCCTTAATTTGGTTCATTAGGCTTTGCAGTTGTGAGAGTATTTGAGTATATTGTAGGAATTTAAGTGTGCGTTTAGGTTATACATGCTTAACTGCCAGTTCCTGTTCATGTAATATCCATCCATCCATCAATTTTCTGAACCGCTTTTTCCTGAATAGGGTCACGGGGGAGCCAGTGTCCAGCCGGCAACTCTGAGCGCAAGGGTGGGAAACAACTCTAAACAGGGCGCTAGTCCATTGTAGGGCACACCCACACACATTCACACACTAAGGGCCACTTTAGAGTCACCAATTCACCTACCATGCAGGAAAACCCATGCAAACACGGGGAGAACATACAAACTCCACACGGAAACTTACCAGGTCGCCCAACCTGGGGATCAAACCCAGGTTCTTCTTGCTGTGAGGCAACAGCGCTATCCACCGTGCCACCTGTTCATGTAATAATGTCAGAAAATGCCGTTAAGGAAATATACCTGCCAGTCACCTTGGTTTCTGCCAATCCTTGGAGGTTATTGCTCAAGTCTGGGAATCTGAGGGATTTCAGAAGAGCAGGGAGTGTGGCAAAGTGTGTTCCTCTGTGTGGAGTTGGAGGCCAATGTGTTAGGGTTAACATTATCTAACTTGGTTACTGCTAAATATGAACTATGGCCTTACAATAGCTCAATAAAGACACCAGTCTTTAATTTCAAGTCTTGTTCTTGTGAGAAACACTACAATATTCACTGCCCAATAATCCTTCTCAGTCACTATCTGTGTTAGGGGGTTAGTATTGTTAGATTGAGTAGCCCAGCATTACTGAGTAAAGCTTTACAGTGTTAACATACTTCTTTGAGGAACATTCATCCTACAGTCTGATTTTATCCCCTTTCTGTGAAATAATTCTCCCTCTTTTGGAAAAGCACTTCCAGTGTTAAATCTTGTCTAGTTGATGGGGGAGTTTCCTAGATTCTAGCATGTTTTTCTACCCAAACAAATGTAATAATTACAATTGTAATGGAGTGAGGAGATGGACATAGAGTTATGGGGTTTTGAGTAATTGGACATTGAGGAGATGAGGTGGAGTAATGGGCCATTGAGGAGATGGAGGTGGAGTAATGGGATGGAAGGAATGAGTTATAGGGTGTTGAAAAGATGGGATGGAGTAATAAGGTGCTGAGATAGGGTGGTGTCATGGGACATTGATGAGATGAAATGGAGTGATTGGCTGTTGCAATGAGGTGGAGTTATTGGACATTGAAGAGATGGAGTACCTGTAAGGAGTGCTGAGGAGTGCCTCATAAAATTACTGACAGGAGATGAGCATCAACCCAGACAAGGAGCTGGTCTGGGGTGCTGTTTTTCACATTGGCAGGTATCTAATACATGTGCTGATGCCATACTAAAATAATTACTATTTTGTCATATTATACATATTTCACAGTTTATATACAGATTAAAAAGGTATCAGGACATGAGTTCAATTTTACAGAGCATTACACAAAACTGTAATCTCTAAAAAAAGTGTCTCTTTTATTAATAATCTGAACATGAGTGGATTTTTGATGTGACAAAAAAATGAAACGTGAAGATTCCCTTTAAGTAAAGGGAGCTATGACACGTTCTGCACGTTTCAATTAGTGTCAAAAGTGGAAATTGTGTCAAAAATATAATTCCTCCCAGCTGTTAAGTGGAGCAATGGTTGACCTGGAGTTATGATCAGCCTTAGAGAACATGCACTTAGCAAAACACCAGAGGGACGAATCAGCTAATTAACACTGTATCTGCTCCAATGGCCAGAAAGTTCCAACTCTCAAACAAAGCCTTATGGGTATTCACACATGTTTCATTTCTGAAATTAGAATGTTGAATATAAATATGAATATGAATTAGTGTACTGTTAAAAAAATATAGTTCCAAACATCCCACATAAATTGTGTCTTTTTTCTTTTAGGGCTGGAAGTTGCTGCTTAATACATATGTCACATTTAGCTGAACATGCTCATTGAATATTGACCAATAATGGCATGTATTGCATCTATTCACTACATGAATTGTAGCTCATAGTAGTCAGTTTGCTGTACTGTTCACATTATGAATCTTTAGATCGTGGTTTACACTCTACATTACCGATCAGTGATGGGGGCTCACAAATAGCAAAATCCCCAAAACACATACAAGAAACAGTCTTGTAGTTGATATACAATGCTTCCCCCTAGATTTCCATTCAAAAAGGGTAACAACACTCTTTACTCTACTGGATTTTGATACCCCAGCAGGTCCATATACTTAGCTTCAGCAAGGTCTTTGGCCAGTGATCTCCACAACTGTCAAAACTGTGGAACATCTACGGAGTTGTGTTGTGTCCACTTAAGACATGGCGTTATTAAGCCCAAAGTTTTTCACTAATGATGGCCTTCCCATCCTTTAGGACAAATAAAGAGCTATTATGCCAATCAATCAATCAATCAATCAATCAATCAATCAATCAATCAATCAATCAATCAATCAATCAATCAACCAATCAACCAATCAATCAATCAATCAATCAATAAATCAATCAATCAGTGTAAAGGTGGCACTGCAGACGTGGCAGCCTGTTGCAGCATGTTGCAGTAGCTCCTGCAGTCTTCTGTGTTGGTTTAAGCACTACTTTTCTCTCTGTTTATAACAGTGTCTGAAGATCCCATGCTGAGCCATGCATCTAATGATTACTCCAGGGATAAGCTGTTAGTGATTAGCAATGTAGCTGTGATGGTTCATGAGAAACCACTTCTTTCAAGAATGAGCTGAAAACTGTGCAAAGGGAGCTGAGAAGGAAAATAAGAGAGGCAAAACAACAACTACAGGAGGAATCTATAATAACAGTTAAAGCATGGAAATGTCAGTGGAGTTGGCAAAGGCCTTAAAACCATCTCTGGCTACACGAAACTGACAGTGGGGAGGAGAAGATGTAAGTGAATGACCTCAATCTATTTTTCAATAGATTTAATCACTCACCTGCCCCACTGAACCTGCACACTGCCATTCCCCCTTTTCAACTGCTCTCAGCTCACTGCCACTCCCACTGGCTTATTGGCTGGCACCTCCAATCTGCCATTCACACACTCCAACACCCAGCCCCCTGGCTTCAGTCTGTCTTTCATAAGGGCCCAGGTGAGGAATGAGTTAAACATGTTGAACATGTCTCTCAGACAAGGTGGTCAGCAGGACAAGGACTCCTCAAGGAATGGTCTAAGCACCATTTCTCCTCATCCTGTACACCACTGACTTCATGTAGCCTACAGGTCACCAACCTGTCCCCTCCAGAAGTTCTCTGGTGACTATGTGATCATCGGCCTCATAAATAATGAGGAGGACAGCAATTGCAGAGAACTGATTGAGGACTGGTGCCTGCAGAGCCATCTCCAAATAAACGTGAGGAACAGTGGACACAAGCGAACATCCAGGGTGTGAATATTGAGAGAGATGACTCTTAAAAGTCCTTGGGTGTTCACTTAAACACCAAACTGGACTGGTCAGTTAACACCACTGCACTTTACAAAAGAGGCCAGAGCAGACTTCACCTACTGAGAAAACTGAGGTCATTTGGAATGCAAAGTGATATCAAGTGGGCTACTGGTGTGACTGTTTCTGAACAAACTGCCAAGCATAAACTTCATGAGGGTAGCATGTTGCCTGATGTCCTCCATACTCACAACCCAAATTCATGGAGTTCTTTTGCAGCTTTTGCTAATAAATACCAGAATTGGCAGAACCACAGGTGATGCCCCATTCTCTTCACAGATAAGAGCAGGTTCACATCTAGCATACGTAACCCCTTAGAGGGTCACATAAACCACCAAGTGATACACTGAGTGCCATTAGGTAAAGAGATGAAATCCTCAGAGCCATTCTCTGACCTTACACTGGTGCAGTGGGCCCTGGGTTCCTCTTGGTCACAAAGTTGGGACAACTTTACTGGTGCAAAAACAATATTGTGAGAAAACCTCTTGTTCATAAATTAACTTAAAAGGTTAATCTGTCAGATATGTTACATTCCTTACATTTAAAGTGATATATTTCAACCTTTTGTTTTAATTTTTATAGTGTCTGATTAGTCATTTAGTCAAACTTGAAATTATATTTTGTTATAATTTAAGATTCATGACTTCTGATTTTCATGAGCCATAATCTATGATCAACAGTAAAGCAGGAATGAAATACGTCAAATACATGTGATGAATATAAAATCTGATACGTTAACATTTTGTATGAAATTATTCTAATTAATAATTTAAATTATAATATTCAAATTTTGATCCTCTAGTATATAGTCAGTCAGGTACAGCAATAAGGCCCTGGCAGTTGCTTTTGGGAGCAATATTTTTATATAGTGCAATTATGTTACATATAGTTTGTCCAACAGCAAACATATTTTATATATTATTTATTTTTTATATATTATTTTATATTATTATTTATATATTTTAATTTATAATATTAATGTAAAAAAATTATAATAATTTAATTATATTTTTATATAATATTTTATGTTTATATAAGACTGGATTATAATGTCATACATCAGATATCCATTTTGGTTTTTAATTGATTGATGTAACTGATCTGTACAAATTGCAAATAATCTGAATTTTGAATGTATCAGAAACTATTCAGTTTGTAGTCATAAGACATACGTTTGTACCATGCAGTATAAACACATGCCACAGACAACTAAATAAGAAAAGAATAGCATGATCTAATATGTTTAAAAACACATCTTGTTATTCTAAAACAGGCCAGGTTTTTGGGTTTGTTTTGTTTAGATTCTGTCGGTTTTGAACCTGGCAACCCTGCCTTGGAGACTGCTGTTATGTATCCACCCGAAACCACAGCAAAGTCTGCCTAGACTGTAATAATTAGCCAAATAAATAAACAAATAAACACACAAGCAAATAAAGAATCATTAACTCTATTTTGGAGAGAAGATAACAATTTAATGCATGCTAAAAATTAGAATGTAGCTTCCTTAGGGCTGTTAACATTTGCCTGCAGCTAAACAAGCCAAACACGCTATTTTTAGCTGGTGTCTAGTTTTCTTTCCTGTTTACTGGCAGTGCATTTCTCCAATCACTCTCTGTCTTTTGAAAGTGTCCCAAAACAGAAACAAGCATCATTAGCTCCATTTAGGCATCTGGCCTGTCACAGTTGACAACGCAATATAACAGAACCATATGGATGACCTGTGAGTGTCTGTCCCACGAATGACAGAACTTATCAATGACAAAAATCTGTGGATTCAGTCATCTCCTAAAACCAGCAAGCCTCTATAAGGCAGCTTAGACTGAGGAGAGGAGATAAAGGGGATTTGGAGGCCCTCTCTGCATCTCTTTGTGCTGGGCCATAAATCTCTCTTGTTGTCAAAGCTCATCGGGAAGCTGTGTAGAACTCAAGCATTAGCCTTCCCTGGAGGGCTGCAGCGAGGTAAACAATCCGAGGATGCCTCAGCTGAATTCGGTTGAAAATTCTGAGGAGGATACTGCAAGCTCACTTCTCTGCTGACCTGAGCAAACAGCACTGTTTTCTTTGGCCTTTAAGTTGAGGACTTTGAATTTTGGCAAGGTTGTCTCTTCTTTGGAACTATCTGAAACAGCTTTTCAATGCTCAGTGCTTCACTATATAATTATTTAAAAAAGGCAGACAAAAAGGTGAAACAAAGTACATCACAAACTTTGGTCATCCCTCTGCAGCAGACCTGTTGAAGTAGACCATGTTTTTTTGTCCTGGAAAAGGAAGTATAGCATCACTGTCATTGCTAGTCCAGGTTCAGCATGCACCATGTAACGTTGCTGAAGCGGGCACAATAATGCTGAGTCACACTTGTATAAAATCTTCTAATATAACTATACTGCATCAGTTTACGCACATGCATTTCACTTTAGACGAGGGGGTCTGTATTGCTCAGCTTGTCCAGAAATGCACATTTTTTAGGGATGGCTCATTGTGCAAATGATACTTCCCATCTGTAGAAGCCCAGAAGCAAGAGATATCAATCCTCCATAATGCTGCTATAAACAATTTAGGATAAATCAAGAAATGTTGGCAACAAGGTCTAAGGTGTTAACATGAATGTTGAAAGGAGTTTATAACTAATTAAATATAATTTCTTTGCTTAGAATCACTGCTTATTTTAATTTTCTAGAGACCAGTGAAGCTTATATCAATAATATCACCTTAAAATGAGAATTAATTTTAGATCATGTTTAGGACTGGAGGGTTCTTACCACAGAATATGTGATAAAAATATTTCTGTATTTAACTTTCAGGCAAGCCAGAAGAAAACATCTTTTTTTGAACTTGATTGATTTCATTTATAATTGTCCATTTGACAGATTACTGTCTACAGTATGCTTAGTGGACCCTGTGCTCACAGATGATTCTCACCCAGACAGATCAAATTAGCCTTGATTACTGTGTTCTTCTAGGTTGATTATTCATTACAGAATGAGTTTCTGTTTAATGTAGCTGATCAGGGTAAAAAGCCCACTCATTTGATTTTACTTTGTTGTTTGAACAATAGTGTAGAATAAACACAGAGGAATGCACTTTTTCTTGCCAGTCTACAGGCACGGTAAATTGAAAAGCCTATTTTTATATTTCTACAAATGGAGACATGTCTAGTCCCCTCAAGAGGAAAAGTCTTGAGTATGTACTGGACTTACTTTCTTAGCCTTAAACATGGCCATTCACGTGTATTTAAATGAAAGTTTCTTAGAAAAGGCCAAAGTACATCTGTGACAGTTCAGAAACAGGGGAGACATGGGAAGGTCTGTAATTTACTCTGAAAACCCAAGTTCAGGCAGTTCAACCCAACCAGCCAACTGGGCCAAAGGTCAAGTAAACCAAAGATTGTTTAAAATCAGGAAGCAGGTTGAAACTTCCATCTCAATACCCTACTCCAATTTCCTCTCCAGTTGAGAGAAACTGGGAACAAACACAACACTAAAGGTATGGAAGATGGGAGGTAGTGACAAGGCAAAAATGTTACCTGTTGTGTGCATTACAGCAAATAAGATACTGCGGCAATGTACTCAGTTCTCCTGTCATGTTCTCCACAGATGGCCATAAACACACAGTTGGAGATATATTTCTGACCTTGCAGGATTTGTCAAATCATGCATGCTGGGTTACTATTCTCAGGAAGAGGCCATTATCTGCTCCATTCTCATTAAAAGATGACAAACTAGTTCTCATAACACAGTGTGTAACTACATGCCTGGATGGATTCAGACTGTACACAATGGAAACTGTAGGTCATTACATTGATCCACTGTGCGCTCGCCATTTAGGGTCCCATCAAAATGCCCATAAAATGTTCATATATGGTCCTCTTATCTTACTGTGTGCTATTGAAGACATAGCAGCAGATGGACAGTCATTCAATCACAACTTTTGATCAGTGTCCAGTAGATAAAATATTACTTTTACCACTAAATCCACTAAGGCTCAAGCATAAATGTTATTTTTTTTTCAACAGTGGAATCGTTTCCTTTTAATACTCTGATGCAATGATGAAGAAGGGTTCAGCATAGATAAATGCTTTGAATGGTGCTCCTAGTTTGGAAGGTTTGAAACAGATGCAACAGACAACCAATGCCAGAGAACAAAAAAAACATCTACTGGGATTATGACATATTAACTACATACAGCATACTTTGTTGTCCTTCTTTACACTGTTCTTAATGGTCATGACCACCACAAATCAGGTATTATGTGAGTGGTGGTTCATTTTACTGTGTATCATATATTTTATAGTACAGTAGTTAAATTGCTCTTCAATGGATCTTCAGTGTGAATGGAAAGTGCATGGTAGCTGAGGATGGAAATTTACACACACAAATCATGGACATCAATTTTCATGTTAATTGGAACGGTGCAAAAGGAAGTCCAATTAGGTCAGTGAAGACATGAGAGATGATAGTAGATTTACCCGAGTCAGAAATGTCTCCCTGAGGCTTTTCTGGAAATCTTCACATTACAATATTATCAGTTGTACAATTACAACAGTTCGTATGTGCAAGTTATTGGGAGGTGTAGCTACTTTGCCATGGTCTGGAAGAAGCCCCAAACTGTAACTCTCAGTGATACCCATATCTACAAAGAAAAATCTTTCTGGAGGAAAAATGTATGAACTGATGAGACAAAGACATTTGTAGGAGTAAAGGTCTTGTAGGAGTAAAGACACTGTACCAACTGTAAGCATGGTGGTTGTAGTTTCATGCTCTGGCACTGTTTTGCTGCCAGTGGAACTGGTAGATTGCACAAAATCAGTTAGACAGTTAAAACCCAGATAAAACTGGAACAATGACAGCAAACACACATCAGACATGGTTGCAGGATAGACAAAGCCAAAGTTCCCAAAGTCCTGACCTCAAATACCAACATCATCCGGTCAAGGTGCAAACAAACATTAACAAAATATTAGATGTGCTGTAATTTTGACACTGTGTTGATTTCAGAAAAAAAAGGATGAAAACACTACATGTGCAGATGTTTGTGGTCACCCAATTTAATTACTTTAAACTACTTTAAGTTGCACCCACTGCTGACACATATGTGCAAATGCACACAAACTTTAGTGGGAGTAAAACAGAACAGAACATGAACATGAACATATTGGCATCATGCCTAATGCCAGGTGTGGACAAGGGAGGTATAAAGTCTAGTGCTGAGCTGTGGCCTAGTGAAGCTGTGTTCTTTGGAATGATTATCCTCCATTCAACACTTCGGGGATGAACTGGGAAGTTGGGGATGAGGTGGCGTGGTGATCATCCAACATGCTGATCTAACTAATTCTCTTTCCACTGAGTTCCTTGACAGTAAAAGCAGGATCAAGTCATTTTAATAGCCTTGATTTTGGAAGAAACAATGCATGTCCCCACGTCCAAATATTCTTATCCATATTATTTATATCTCCTGTTAAAGATGTGTGCCATATCTTTGTTGGCTCTACTAGTATATACATTTTCACCCACAACTGTAGGTGTTATTATAACCCCAGTCCTGCAGTTTAATCCATTGATCTTTGCAGGATTACGAGTTTGAAAACCCAGGTGTTGCAGTGATCAATGTCAGTCTGTGACATATCCATTTCAATCGATATGTCAAGACCTCTTCTAACACTTGGCCAAACTAAAAATGTTATGCGCTACTCCTTTAACTCATTTAGGATGATGAAATGTCACCCATGTAACCCGGGTCATAGTCATGACATGGAGAAAGTGGCAGAATATATATTCCCAGAATGTCTCTGATTGCTCGTCTTTTATTCTATTTCAGGGCGATTGTCTGTTTCTTGCTTTTGCATGCTGTGAGTCATTCTCTCACACCTAGCACACTAAGCACACTTTTCAAGTGAGGATGAGAAGAGCTTCAAAAATCTTTCACTTCAAGGTTCGAACAAATCAGCGTCAAAAGTCAGCTTGTCTGAGACCTCTCAGATCTGCTGCTTATCTTCCAAGCATCCATGGGTTCTGAGTTAAGCGAATTCTGTCTTCCATAATTCGCTAAAGTGCTGTCAGTTTAACGTCTTACTTGGAGGTGAAAACGTCATATGGATCATTTGCAGACAGAAATGAGTTTTAACCCCTTTAACATTAAAGGACTGTAAGTAGGCAGATACTTCAGTTCCTCACACTCATAATTACAGAGCTCATGCGTTTCACTGAATTTCATGAACTTGTACTAAAACATCTCAAACTGTCGTATTGTACTATGACTATACTATTATGTGTTAAGTGTGCTAGTGTTAAGGCGTCTCATCTGGCTTAGACAAACAATGTCACATAACTGAGGAGAAAACAAAAAACTACGGGCATCACTCAGTGGCTTTGCTCATTGCCATTGAGCAGCATTTGGCTTTGTGCAACTCTCAGGAACTTAATTTCACAGGGTGCAAGCTGAGGCCTTTGGCCAGGGGCTTATGCTTATGGCTTAGGTGTTAAAACAGGAAACTCACTACTTTTATTTCCAAGTATTCAATCTGAACACACTTCAGCTCTGTGTTAATGTGGCAGTTGTCCTATTCATGGAATCATTTTTGATTGTGGCGTTGTTTCAGAACCACAGACTAGTGTTTTATGTATCATATTAACAAAAATATTAAAATGGAATATTTGTATATTTGATTGTATTGTATTAGCAAATATAAACACTCAAAAAAAACAAACAAAACAAAAATAAACACCAACAACAACATGTTTAAGGTTGTAAATGAAAATATGAAATTGAAGGACAGAGGTGCAGGTGCATTTCACGTAGCTGTACCCACACACCCTGTAGGTATTTATAACCCAGTCATCCTCATGCAATGCAACTGCAGTAGATTGAAATTATTATGACCTTAAATATACAAGGTACCTCATCATTTGACCAGGGAGTATAAATAGGAGAATATATATTCAGCTATGCAAACACAATGCTTGTCTAGTCACTTAAGTATGGCCAGAATAGGATTCCCTGAAGCAGCATGAACCTATTGGCACCATGTTTAATGGTGAATTGAATTATTAGCTAATTACAATATATGCAACTATTCATGTCTATAATTAATCATTTAGAAATCATATTCAGATTCAGTGAAATGACACTAAATGTACTACTAGAATGATGTGCTCTCTATTATTCTGTAGGCCTTGGTTGTTTTATTTTCTAATCGATAAGTGGTGCATGCCCGGAGGCCGAGAAGAGCATGCATGTTGTTGCAACACACACACACACACACACACACACACACACACACACACACACACACACACACACACACACACACACACACACACACACACACACTAGCGAGCAATACATATAATCTATGTATTTTATGTATGTACAGAGTGATCATGGCAAAAAGTCTCCAGACTCTGTCTGGACTGAAACATTTTTGACCAAAGACTCAGTACAGAACATCTGGGATGAGTTGTAGAGCAGTCATCATTCTACATCCTGACCTCACTGAAGCTCTTGGTGCTGAATGTGATAAAAACCTCACAGCAATGCAGCAAAATTAGGTTTGATCAGTTTATAGCAAAATGCAACAACAAAAAAACAACAACAAACAAACAAAAAAATTTCATGGAATAGTTTGGCCAACAAAACTTTTGGTGCAAGTAAGAGCTACACATCAGTTTTACAGTAATTACTTATTAATTAAAAATAGCTGCAGGATAATAGGACTACTACTGTAGCTTGTGAATGACTGAAAGTTGAGCTTGGAGTGCTATTACTGGCAAAGTATGAGATAATCATCTCCTTCTCAGCCTAATGAGTACTTGCTTAGTTCCATGGCTGCAATGCAGAGTGAGCTCCCTCAATCCATCCAAATGCACAGAATCTGCTTCCCCAGTTTTAGCTAAAAAGATGAAAGTTCATCACAGTGCAAGCAAGATCTCGTCTGAGAGTCATTCATATATTCATGAGGAACCCCAGAAGGTGAAAATAAAAGCCAGAGATTCTGGCCTTTCTGACTCAGCTTGAGCATGAAAGTACTTACCGTGGTGCAAATGAAACTTTTTAAAGGGCGCGCTGACTCATACGTGTCCATTAACACTTTGAAATAACTGGTCAAATATTTTTAATGGAAAAATCAGAGAAGATAGAAAGGTTGAGTAGTTCTATAATTAAGTAATAAAGTATAATGATATGGTAAGAAATAAGATCAATTTACCATTTTAAGGCAGCAGGTGTTTTGAGTTAACTCATTGTAATGTGCTGGAATATTTCAGTGATTTAAGTGGTCACGAATCCAACAGATAAATTTAGGCCCATCTAATCCAACCAACCCTCAAATGAACCAAACTGGGATCACCTCCCAGCGTGCTTTGTTTGTGGTTGCTTTGTGGTCCAGTTAATTTGGGAACCATGAAACGAAAAAGGCCCCAATACATGTTATGTTTCACCTAATGGTTGAAGAACCACGAGGCTTACTGGGCAAGCTCAGCCACAACCTACCAGAGCTTAGTGGGTGAAAAACAAACTCCATCTACTCTGGAGAACAGCTGCCTGGGATCTCATAAAGAGGAAGTGCTACCATGTTACTGTTATAAGTCACAATAACCCAAGTATTACTATGGATTTACTTTGATTAAAGACTGATTTGAGACACACTGTGACAGAGTTAAAGCCAATTACAAATGTGTTATTTCTATCAAAACTTTGAGCCCAACGTTTTAATGAATCACATGCTTGTGGGTTCAATGCCCTTGCTCACTAAGCTGCCACTGTTGGACAAAGCACTGAACCCTCTTATCTCCAGGGGTGCTGTAGCATGCACTTGGATCCCTGACTTTATGCAAAGTGAAGAGTGACAAAGGTATTAAATATCATTCAAGTGTTATCTAGGTGGGGTCCTCATTCTAGATGAATTGTGGTATATGTGTTCTGTGGTGCTTAAGAAGACCAGAAAGAAAACACAGTAAATTTCACAGTTCCACTGTGGAACAGCTGACTAATATCCTGAATTCATGATCACAAGGGGACCACATTCAATTGATGCCATAGCCCTTCATGGTTGAAATAGGAGCTCTGTCTGTACATCAAGATGAGATGATCAGATATTATTCTCAGAATACTACATGGTTTATCCCATTGAAATGCGTTTTATTCCATTTTCAAATTTTATTATTTGGTGACCACCATGAAATTAATATGTAATTTATGCTATTAAGAAGATGAAGACATGAGCACTCAAACCCTAGTCTGAAGGGCAAATGTAACTGAAAATGTAACTAAAAATGTTAGAACCATTGACTTTTAAAGCAGCATTATGCAAAATCTGGTATTTTGTGCTCATGTGCTCCCCCTACAGTCAGCAAGGGTAATTCATGTCACAACTAAATAACTTGTTTACATGCACATTTCTGGCAGGCTGAGTAAATACATAACCATAACTGTAAGTGAAAGAAGTATGTGGGCTGAGGCAGTACAGTAATATTAGAAGGTTCAAAGTTCCTTTGTGCAGTTAGCAGCATTCTGAGAACAATGTAACAATGATAGACACTCTCACAACACAACACACAGGAGTTTGCACATGACTAAGTTCAATCAAGAAAAATATTGACACAAATATAATTCATGCATATGTTACAATTCATAAGGAACTGTTTTGTCAAATACAGAAAAGTCAACCTGCCATGTACTTGAAGAAGTATTGAGAACCACATTGCAGCAGAACACAATTTTTCTTCATTGTGGAGCTTCTGAAAAGGAATTGATCAATGTATATGTACAAAATGGTGAGAATTTCATTCTATTGTGGTTATGGTTATAGATAGGTTTGGGTTAAGGGTGGAGCAAGGGAGCAGACAGAACCAACACAAACACAACCCGTGTACAAGAGGAGAAACAACAACTAGGACAATACAGGAAGACACAGGTGAACAGGACTGACATGCGACAGAGTTGTGTCTGTAAAAGACATATTATACAAATTCTGAAATGCTATTTTAGTCAAATATGTACAAATTGCTTTATGTTGATAAGAAATGTAGTCAATTTGTTTGGCTTTGTTAATGTTAAAGGCTTGCTAGGCTCTGAACTGCAGTGCTAATCTGGGCAAAGCTCTGACTCTCCAGTGAACTACATTCCCTCAGTGTTTGAAGGAAATACTAATCAATCATAGACTTTCATAACTACCCAATTAGACAGGCAGCAAGGTCACATGAGCCTTTCAATTAAATCAGTCCCTAAGCAAGCACACATTCTCTCAGAGCTAAAAGCATAATTTGGGTTGAGTCAATTGGCCAGACATCAACAAATGTTGAATTAAATGATTTGGTGGAATGATAGTCTCTCTCTCTCTCTCTCTCTCTCTCTCTCTCTCTCTCTCTCTCTCTCTCTCTCTCTCTCATATCTGTACATTAGTCTACGGTTGTTTGTATTCTACTGTACACCACCATCAGACAACTACAGCATAATTAGACTGGCCTAAATATTTAAGCGTTCAAGTGATCCTTGCAGCTGTTTTGATTATACAGAGAACCTTAAAGGAGGTTTATTTAGCTTCTTTCCTTTCCTTTTAGTCAAGAAAAAAAGGTTTCAATGATAAAATATTAAGGATACATGCCCAAACCTACACATGTATACAGATCTTTAGTGAGGCACCAAAGATCCTCAAGATCTCGATATCTTCTTTGCCTTGAAAGACTTAAAAGGTTCTCTCATTAGCAGCTCTGCCAAGGATGATTTCCATATTGTCACATTGTCAAAGCTTCTTTGGTCCTTTGAGTCCAAATCAAAATCATATGCAACATTCATCACTTCAGCAAGCCCAGAACACAGGGCTACAACAGAACAGCAACTTCTGCAAGAAGTTCAAACCACTCCGTGCTTTGAACTGTTACTGATCCTTCACGAAGCCTGGTCTTCTTAATCTACCAGCCGCCTCATGCCATCCCAAATCTGTTTACCAGGCAGTGGAAGACACAAAAGCTGCTGCTCCTGACCAGAGGGAGCGGTCACTGGTGAGCGCTCCAAATCGGAGCTGTGATTGAGCAGGGAGCTGATAAGAAATGAGGTCTGTCTTTTATTTTGTGGGTCGCTCGCTCAATTCTCTGCAGCGCTCCTGTGGAATCTGTCCTTAAGGGTGTTGCTGTGTGAGTGTGCAGCATCTCAAGGTTAACCAACCGAGAGGCAGGCTGGTGATGTGGCGGCAACTGCCGGTCTCCTTAGAAGCCCATGACAAACAAGCAGAGCGTCCAGGATGATGTGGAGTTCGGGCAGAGTTTCCAAAAGCATTATTCTTCAAGTGGTGAGAGTGTACAGACCTGTCAAAGTCCTGGGCATGTCTCTTTTGATTACTGCTACTTTTAGAGGACTAATAGCAAGATGCATTACTTGGTGCTGGAATAAAAGGAACCAGACAGGCTACAAAGGGTCTCGAGTGAAAGTGAGGGCAGCCTTTCTGACAGTGTCATAAAGTATTGCACATTCTTGTTATCCATCCATTTATTGGCTTGTTTCAAAGACCTTAAATGGAACTGGAGCCTCTGCAAATGACTTGGAATCAACAATAGCATTAGCAAATGAGCTTTAGCCTCTCCTAAATAAACTACCAGAACATTTCAGATGGGTATAATGATAACATTGGAGAAAGGGGTTTTCATTAAATGCAAATGGCAAAAAGAAGCTACTGTTACTGTGTAATGGTGTGTGTGTGTGTGTGTGTGTGTGTGTGTGTGGGTGGACAGATCAGTGGGTATATTTGGAAGGTAAGGCATAATATAATAGGACACTCTTCCTTGTTACAAGATAATTTTTACCTCAGTGCCTTCTATTGTTGCTTATAGACTATTTGGACAAAAGTATTGGGACACCTGCTGATTCATTGTTTCTTAGGAAAATAAAAATTTTTTTTTGGAGAAACTGTCTGAGTTAATGTGGTCAGGAAATTGAATGAGCACCACACCACCTAATCCTCAACTTTACTACTCATTCCCACAGTCTGTGAAGGTTTAGGGTGCCATGTCATCTGCTCATGTTGGTCCACTGTGTTTTATTAATTCCGGAGTTATTTAGAGATATTTAGAGTGCTTCATTCTTCCATCTGCTGACAACTATTGGAGATACTGATTTCCTTTTTCAGCAGCACTCAGCACTTTTTGGATTGTATGTGCTATAAGCAGACATAAATTAAAATATTGCACTTCACATGTACTGAATATAATTTAAATTGCATTTTTTTTAAATTTTTTTGTCATGCACTAAAATAATCTTATAAGAATTTACTTCACTTTTTGAGTTTCTCAACAGAGTAAAATGTTTAATAACTTTCCACTGAGGGATGATTTACAAGCATTTAAGACCTGTTTTGGTACCTAACAGATAACTTGAATCCTCCACTTAAGAAACAGTTACCTTGTGAAAGTTCAATAAACCTAAACCTGTGTCCATGGTATATCAGGTCCAAACTTTCAGAAAGCTTGTGTGTAAATTCAGACTGGGCAAGGTGAACTTGGGTGATTCTTTCATCTATTTATTCAATGGACTAAATAAAAGGGGAAGAAAAAAATCAGAGGCCTTGACTATTCATGACAAGGTCTCAAGGACTCCATGGTCTGTTCAAAGCATGAATGCATTGCTTCCAAACAACATGGCAGAAGGTCATATATGTACATATATGTAATGACTATGTACATTTTTTGGTTAAGGATGCCAAACTTGCCAGGGATGAAGAAATATTTGTGTTTGACATTATGTTTGACCATATTTTGGCAAAATAACTTGCACCTGCACAGTTTTCGGAGCTTTTTCGGAGCAGTTTTAATAGCTACCCAGTGAGTTTGAATGGAAGTGTCGGCTTTCAATTTATTGCGGAAAAAAAAGATTAATCTGTCAGAAAATTAGATGAATCTATGTATATGGTGAGCAAGGGAGGCTTAATGTTACATGTAATGCAGCAGTAATGAACAAGAAGTCACTGTGATTAACAGCTATCTAATCTTGTCAACACAGTGGGTGAATCGAGTGCTGGCAAAACCGGGCCAAATAAATAATCTAAACTCTTAAATATAATTGATAAACAAAGGGTGTAAAGGTTTAAGAACCTTGACCCAAATTAAGGGCTCTTCCTTGAAGGTACTTCAAACATTTTAAAGGCTTACACTCACATCTGATCTACAAAACCACCCCACCCATTCAAAGGTTCTTCTCGTAACAAGAGGTTCTTCCAATGCATTGCACATATAACCCTTTTGGCACCTTTGCTGTAGAGGATAAAGAGGCAGGTAAAGTGGTGCTGAGAATGAAGAACTCTTTGAACATCTGACTGATCTCTGACATTTAACTGACAGTCTCTACAAAGAGTAAAAAAGAGGCCAAGACATGGATAAGACATTGATTTTTACAGCTGACTTGGCTACTAGACCTAATTTTCTCCTTGTGTCTGTGGTAGGCTGCTCATAGTAGACATGTGGGCGAAAGCGCTTCAGACATGGCATTCTAAAGCTTAGAGCTTTAAGCCTTTCTTACTGACACATACCATCTTAAGTGTTGGTAATAATGACTACCAGCTCTTCTGTACATAATCAAAAAGTGCTCAGACATCTCTTACTAATTAGTGAATTCAACTGTAAGTTGAAGGTCTGGGTGAGAATGTTAGCCAAAAGGCATAAATGTAAATGCAATAGAATGATCCCTATAATACCAAGGTAACTAGAGGAGTGAAAACAGTGGAGGTTGTAGTTTGGATGGTATCCTAGTTGAACTGTGAGAAATGTTTTGGAAAAATGGAGTGCCATCAAAGACGATGTGTTGAAGTGGCATTTGAGATCCAAAGCTAATCATTTAACATCAGTACTTGGCCTCAGTGTTTCTTTCATGGATGAATGCAATAAAGTCCTCACAGCATAAATCAACATCTAAGGTCACCAAGAGCAGGGTCAATTGCTAGGATAAATCCAACTAAACTGAAAAACCTCAGACTAGAGCTGACCACACATCAGCCAATGATGTTCAAAGTGCCACATGGATAGAACACAGTTGTTAGGATAAAAGCTGAGCCAGGCAACCAGGTATTTCTTTGGGTAAATTACTATTCAGTGAGCCTCAGGAATAATACAAAATAACGATATATTGTTCTTGTTACTGTGCAATATTTGAACCTATACAAGTCTATTCTACATGTGTGAACAATTCAGCAAATCAGAAAACTATGAAAGAGCAAAAAAAACCCAAACAAACAGGGTTGTAAAACATGACTTTTTGCCTCTTAAATGCAAATAGTTCACATTATCTTGCCATAAGCTTGCTGGCCAGTGTTCAACCTCACCCACTCAACACCACATAATTTACAATACAGGTGGGCATTTCTGAATTGTCCCATGAACGTTCACCTCATGATTGATTTACATATTGCCATGCCATTTTTTGGTATGTAGATTATTTTATAAATCATAATAATTGTAGGCCTAAAATGTTGCTGTCAAAATCTGTTGATAAATCAATGCCTCTACCAAGTGTCAAGTATAACCACTCAATTGAGAGATGTTACTCACTCTCTCTTTTTGGGGATTAGTTTGTGGACACTATTATATCCTTCTATTTTCTCACCTTAAATTTAATCCACTGCAACAACCACTCTCTGCACAAACAATTACCGTCCACCAATAATAGTCATGTAATAATAGTCAATAATAGTCATATATTATTGACATATATATTACTTTTAATGATGTACTCAAATGTCAAATAATGGTAATTTTCTGGAAATGGCTACCTTCTAGCCTCATCATCAAAAATGTGTGAAATGCTGTTGGACATGCTATGAACACTCACCCCAACACAAAGTCTGCAGAAACTGTATGATTGTATTCAAGCTGCATGGGATTGATTATTGCAGGACACCATTAAGAACCTCTATAACTACAAGAGGACTGGTATGTTTTTTTATACCCAGTGCCATACTGAGAGACAGTAATCTGTATGTGTAGATCAATACATTTTGCCAATATCAGCCTAATTTTTTAATCATTTATTGTCCCTGTCCTTCTCAATCGCATTGCAATCCTTATTTATCCGCAATTATTTATTTATTTATTTGTTTGTTTGTTTTGAGTGTATTATTTGATGCAAGTCAAATAGTTACATTTTAGTGATTTACCTAACTGAAAATATTGAGCCTTAGGGACTCACCAACTCCCTCTATAATTAGCTTCTTGCTGTCAAAATGACAGACATACAAATAAACTCCTTAACTAAACATTTAAGTATATAATCTTTAAAAAAGTGTTTACTTTTTAAACATACTTAAACACTGGCATTCTACATCAAATTGAAGATATGTCTTTCTCAAATAATTTGTATAATGCATTATTTTGAGTTAAAAAAAAACAATAAATATTTATAGATGCATATAAGTTTGGCACTAAGTGTTTGTAGCATTTGAACACAAATACTTCATACCAACAGTGAAGCATGGTGGTGGAAATGTCATTGTTTGCGGCTGCTTTGCTGCAGCAGGGTCTGGAAAGCTATCCATCATAGAAACCATTATGCTATTTTTAAGGGGGCTTGAAGAAAATATGAACTCATCTATACTGACAGTGAAACATCACATAGCTAAAATAATTTTGCATGGAGGAGTTGGAAAATCTTTCTTTCACTCAATGTTAGAGGCTGGTAGACAGTTATAGTAAACATTTCAAAAACATTTCTTCAGTTTTATCTGTTTAGTTTTATAACGTCCATCCCTCAATATTTTTAAAATACAGATTTAATGTCCATATGTTATAAAAGGTCAAAGACTTTCATGGGGTGTTCTAACTTTTTCGCATGACATAAGAACTAAACATTCACAAAAATGAAAATAAAATCATGAAGTTAAATTTATGGAATGTTTTTACAGATTAATTAACTTGTGGTTAATGTGGTGTAAAGTATGCAGTAGCATGTAGTACAGCAATGCATGATATGGCATGATAGCTATGGCAGCCATCCCCACATGAAGACAAATTAACATAGTTGTGGGCAGATTCATTTTACACTGATGCAACTTGATTTAATAAAAGCAACAAATCTGGAAATTGGCAAGAGACAAAGAGGAAAAAAAAATCATTAATCACTTATTCAAAGATGATGTCTGTCATTGGCACTAAATTAGGTTGAAGAGTTTCCATGATCAATATATTTTCACTCTATAGATGCTGCATGCCTTTTATATTGGTAATGAGTTCTTTTGAGTAACTAAATGAAAACAGAAAGGTTAAAAAGTATGTTCTTGGAAATGTAGCTCAATATCAATTCTCAGGTACAGATACTCCAAAATAATAATTGAATCATCTTTAAGCCTTTATGTCTGAGCATTTCATGATTCATTCTGCATTGCTGTCTTTCATAACATAAAAATATAAATCATCACCTGTAAAAGTTTGGACACCGTGCAGAGTTTCAGGCTTAGTAACAACCCCTTTGGCTGAAATCACAGCTTGCTAACACTTTTTGTAGCAGATAAAAGTCTTTCAGTTCTTGTAATTGGACTTCTTCTCTACAGTTCTTTGTAGAAGGCCTCTAGTTAGGCCTCTAGATATTCTTGGGTCATTGTGTATGCATAAGCTATAAGCTACAGATATAGTAGTGAATGTCAGGGAATTAGAATATTTTTTGTTAATAATTTAATCCACAAGCTAAACTGGCATATATTAGATTCATTACACATAAAGATAAATGTTTCAAACATTTTAAATATTTCAGCTTATGAGCAGTATGGCTTATAGCTCATGAAATCACAAATCCAGTTTCTCAAGTTATTAGAATATTAGATAAAAGATGTTTTGTTGATGTATGCTGGTACTTTTCAGCAGAGTCCTGCTGAAAATGGAAATCGATATTGCCATAAAACTTGTCAGTAGATGGAAGAAAGAAGTGCTCTTAAACCTCCTGGTGGAGGCAATATTTTGAAGATGAGTGTAGTATATGACACTTTATCTATTTAAAACACATTCCTATTCCTCCCATAGTAGACCAAGCCATGAAGCCTAAGGAATTGTCTGTAGACCTCCAGTTGTATTAAGATACAGATCTGGGGAAAATAACAATTTCTGCTGCATTGAAGGTCCCATTGAGCACAGTGGCCCCCATCATCTGTAAATGGAAAAAGTTTGGAACCACCAAGACTCTTCCTTGAGCTGACCACCTGGACAAACTGGGTCTAAGTAAGGGCCTTAATTGGGAAGGTGACCAAAAACCCAATTGTCACTCAAACAGAGCTCCAGTATTGCTCTGTGGAGAGAGGAAAACCTTACAGAAAGACAACCATTTCTGCAGCACTCCACCAATCAGGCCTTTATGGTAGAGTGATCAGAGAAAAAACAATAAAAGGTACATGACAGCCCATCTGGAGTTTGCTGAAATGCACCTAAAGCGTGAGAGGTTTTGCAAAGAAGAATGAGAGAAACCTCCCAAAAATAGGTTTGCCAAGCTTGTAACATCATACTCAAAAAGACTTGAACCTGTAATTGCTGCCAAGTATTGAGCAAAGGATTGAGCTAGATGATCTTGAGACAGTCCAAAATGAATGGGTTACACATTTGAGAAAACTCATAGACTGTAAATGTTTGATCATTTTCATGCTAAACATGCATCATTTTTTAAAAACAGAACATCAACAAATGTTTCAACACAGATATATTATAGGTAGATATATATATATTATAACTTTGGTTATAAGACTATAATGACACCATCACCAATCATAACCCAATAACCCGTTAGCTACTGTTTCTATAGAAATAAAGAAACCTAGACTGTAGGTTCTCTTTGTTTATTTAATGAAATACATCATTCTAATTTACAAAATAAAAAAAAAAGTCCTGTGCAATTATCTACACACTATTTTTTATCCATAAACTTAATTCAATCATTTTTCAGATAAAGTGGATGAAGTAGTAAGTGGCAAGGCTCCACGTTAACCGGTTCTGGCACGAGCTTTTCAACTCAGCAAAACTTCATATTTGGCAGTCATACATATGGATTTGTCTCTATTAACTGCTTAATGAGCAGTTATCTGTGAAGGTGTTCTTGGTCTTCTCATTCAAAACACTTTGCTAACTCATTATAGCCTTCCACCATCTTGTGGGCATCAAAACATTTCATTTTCTGATCTTTAAACACTTGCTTAAAAGAGTCCTGTTTGATGCTACCATATGACAATTTCCCAACTTCATTTATTATTTCCCCTTATCACTGTATGACAAACATAAAAATGAAAAGATATTATGTGAAGAATGTTTATGCTAATTGTTTATTATTTACAATGTGTTTTCCTCTCATCTCGGGAAAGGTTTTCATAAGACAAAGTGGAGGTTTCTCAATCAAAGTGGAATGGGAACGGGTATGTGGTGATTGAAAGTCATGAGTCCCCTACTCTATTTTGCTTGGCATGTGCGACATCATCTTCCACCTATTTCCATACCTATCACACACTTCCCCTCAGATCTGCTTGCTGACACTTCTCGTAGCAGGTGGAGATGTACCCACTTCCTCTGGCTGGCTAGACTGGGTGCAGTGAGCTGATTAGGCCTTTCGTGCTGGCGCGCTGGCTGGAGGCGTGCATGGAGTGCATGCGGAATGAGGACGAATGCTCCTGTCGAGAGGGGCGGGGGAGACTTCTTCACACGAACGCAGCCTGGCTCCGCTAATTAATTCTGCACATCAGTCCAAATGTGGGGCAGGTGGCAATGATACATATCAAAAGGGCCTCATTCCGTGGCTGATAGTCAAAGCGGCGGGCCACAGGTGCTCCCCTCTTGAGCTTCTTTTTGAAATGCGGGTGGGGTGAGCCCTTCAGATGCATGAGCGTTTGTGGTGAGGCATCAGTCATGTTTCACTGGAACCTATCTCTTCTTGTTTCTCAGCGATAGAAGCCTACTGATACTGGCTTTAACTTTTTTTCTACACTTGCAACATGGCCCTTCATTGATGAGTTAAGGTAAAGAAACAAAGTATTTGAGCCTGATTCAAATATATGAGAGTGAGAGTTTATCTCTGTCTCCAGTGCTTCTGTTCTTTCATTTCTCTTCTCTCTTCTCTTTTTTTTCTCATGCCTATAAGCAGATTTATCCTGCCTGAAGTAGTGTGAACCTTTTGAACCCTCCCAGTCCCTCAGCTATGAGGCAACCCAGTCTTGCTCTTCTAGCTGTCATCGCCTTATCTCATTAAATGTGTTAGTATTGGAAACTACCCAATTAGTGATGAGCTATGGCTCCTTCTCAGATGTTATAGGTAAGCAAGAGGCCTGATTTGCCTTGGCTTTTTGAAATGAGGGTAAAATCTGTGCACTGAACCAGCTCTGTTATCATGAAGGAGCAATTATGTTGAGTTTGATCCAGGGATTTCTGTAGGTTTAGCAGAAAGACTCTAGTTTTACAATATAGTTAAAAAAAAGAAAAGATTTACTTAATAATTTTCACCTTTACATTTACTGAATTTAGCAGAGTCTTTTGTCCAGAGAGTCCAGACCTGCTTGTATGCTTATATGTGTTCCTCTCAAAAAATCATTCAAGTTAGTTACACTGTCCAAAGACACCTCCAAACAGTACTTGTTTAAGATAGTTGTTAGAGATAGAGAAGTTATTACTCCAATATATGAATGCCAACATGTTTATATATATATATATATATATATATATACACAGAATATTCACTCAAAAATTTTTTTGTTTTTATTTAATGTATAATGGGTCATGTTTTATATCCATTGCAATTAAATGTGGACCTTTCAAGCTTTGTTATTATAATATTGATACTGTATTAATAGAAATGTATGCATACTTTAAATTAAGTATTTTAATAATTTGAGATTCTGGATTTCAGATTTATTAAGGAGCCATAAGCCATATTTAGCAAAAGTAAAACAATCTTTTCTCATCTTTTCCCAAAATGGCACTGCAGAGATGGCAGCCTGTTGCAGTAGGTCCTGCTCTCTTTTGGTCTTTTTTTCTAACTTTATACCCTCTTTTCTTGTTCTTAAGTTTACGTTTCTGTTGGTGAAATCTTTTGTTCTATCATCTTCGACCACAGTGGACACCAAACTTGTGGTGCTTGTGCTGATTGTTCTGCTACTTTTCTCTCTCTTTATGACCATGTCTGGAGATCCCGTGCAGAGACATGCTCCTATTGTTTACTTCAGGGATTAGCTCTTATCTTAGCAGCAAAGACTGTCACATAATCTGCTGCGGAAGAGGAGATGAGGAAGACAGGCTGGAGCACTGTGTTGTTCTTGGAGGAGATGCTGCAAGCCTGTAATTCCCTCCAACATTATTGGAAACATGAGATCACTTCTCAACAAGATGGATGAGCTCATTGCACTGATGCCCAATGCCCGGAGTGTAGCATCATGGTGTTAATGGAGTCATGACTAACCGTGATATCTCTGGACTTACTCGTATCTTTGGATGGCTTTCACCTCATTCAGGCATACATGACAATGGAGAGCAATAAGAGAAAAGGAGGCGGACTGGCAGCATTTGTAAATGATAGATGGTGCAATTCTGGGCACATCACTGTTAAAGAACAAATCTGCTGTAAGAACATTGAAATGCAAACACAGCACATACAAGCCCTCATCCTTATCTCTGTAGACTTCTTCTGCTTCTCCATCCTCCATTCTGCCCACCTTCACCCAGTATGCAACCTGTCATGCTAGAGACAATAAAACACTGGACCTGTTTTATGTGAACATAAAGGGGGTATATAACTCATCACCACTCCCTGTGCTTGGAATATCTGATCATATTCTACAATCTTTATTCTAAAATTTATTTTTTGCCTGTGAACAAATGCCTTGTTCTCAGAGAACTGAAGAGGATCTGCAGGGAGGATATTTACAGTCTCACTCACTAATCTTCTCCACAGTGCTCTATCTCACCTGGGGAAGCCTGGGACCACTGTGAGAATCACATTATTTGACTTCTTCAGAGCTTTTAACAACTTTAGCTTAGGCTGCTAAAAGACAAGCTTGAACATGTTGGTGTGGACAGTCAATCTGTCAAATTGGATACTGGACTTCCTTACCAATTGACCACAGCATGTGAGGGAACAGGACTTTCTCTCAAGGGACAGTCTTACCACTGTTCCTCTTCACCCTGTACACTGCTGACTTCATGTACAGCTCACCAACCTGTCACCTCCAGAAATTCTCCGCAATCATCGGCCTCATGAGTAATGAGGAGGACAGCGATTACAGAGAACTAATTGAGGACTTTTGAACTGTTACCTGCAGAACCACCTCCAGATAAACATGGGGAAGACTAAATAAATGGTGGTGGAGCTGCATGTGCACCCCTCCATCAGTGAACATCCAATGAATGGACTCTTATAAGTACCTGGGTGTTCACTTAAAAAACAAACTAGACTGGTCAGGTAAGACCATTGCACATTACAAAAGTGGCCAGAGCAAACTCCATCTTTTGAGGAAATTAAAGTCATTTTGAATGCAGCGGGCACTGAGGACTTTCTTTGACAAAGTGGTGGCTTTTAACATATTTTATGGAGTGGCCTCCTGGGGCAGCAGTATTTCACTATTTCAGCAGACACGAAGAGACTGAACAAATTTATTAACAAGACCAGTTCTGTCCTAGAAAGACCCTTGGACTTAGTGCAGGTGGTGGGAGACAGAAGGTTAGCCAAGCTGGCATCCATGCTGCAGAATGACTCCCATCCCATATATGGGACTCTGACAGCACTGGGCAGCTGCTTCAGGTACAGGCTGCTCCATGTGTGAAGGAGCAGTATCCTTCCTTCCTGCTGCTGTTATACTCTACAACCAGCATTGGTCTCAGCAGACCATGGACAGTCTACACACTATTAAAGTATTAATACCACACGATATGCAATACTTCTTACATCTCCCCCCAATTATCTGTAATTTAATTATATTACTATTGTAGACACTACAATATACTGTATATACTATAGTTTATATATTTTCTATCCCTTTGCTGCTGTAACTATGGGAATTTCCTCACTGCAGCTCTAACAAAAGATGATCTCATCTTAAAATCTTAAAATTTTAAAGGTGCACAACTAATGACATTTATTTCATGTTAGTTTAGAAAACAACATACTTTTTGTTTTCAAAAATCACTTTAATTTCATTATTTAAACAAATACATACAGTTTTAGATAGAAATACTGTTAACAATTCTACATTTCAATTTTAATATAATTTATCTATATATCAAGAAGATACTTGTTTTCTTGATATGATTCTTAGTTGACATTTTGAATAATTTTAATACTTTTTAGAGATTCCAGAAATTTTCCAGAAAGTAAATCAGTGTTTCAAAATAGAAAGTCTATAAAAATGTCATTACTGTGAAATGACATTCACATACTGCTGCCAGAAACAGAGAAGCGGCTGGAGGGACAGGTTGTTTGGAAATGGGCTTACATTGGTGCCCAGTACAGTCCAAGGAGCAACTGTGGCAACTGTATGAAAATGTAACCGTGTAACAGCTTGGCTTCCATTTTTCATTTCAAGGAAATATAGTAAATTTTACAAAGAGATCATATTTTATCAGAAAATATGATGTATTATATATTTCATCAGCTCTGTTCTTTCTGTCAGTCCACTCAGGAACAAAATTCAAGCATCATTTTACAGGTGAATTGAATCTACAGGAGAAAATGAGTTGGCAAACGTGGGGCCAGTTACTGAATGCTAAGCCCAGGTGTGTCTGTTAAAATGAAAAAGCACCAGCACATTGCTTAGATTTATCTTTTCAATTTAGGTAGTAAACTCTTTCCATCTGCAGCTTGTGTCCGATGCCCCATCAGAAAGAAAACATTAATTTATTTGGTATTATCATGGAAATATGATAAAGCAGTGCACGGCGGTTGGAAATTTGAAGAGGTGTGGGGGTGTTAATGACTGTGTCTCCTCTAAATACTCCTACTGTGTCATAAAAGAAAATAAATAAATAAATAAATAAAAATCATGATCATGAAACATGGTCATCCAGGTACTACAGTCTGACCAAGCACGCTCATCTCCATTTAACTTGTAGCATTTATTCCTCTGGAGAGTCACCTCTTTTCCAACACTTCTGTGCCCTTAACTATCTCATATAAACACCCATGAAAACATTTACTTTGTTACAAATTCTTCAGCAGTCAGGCTTACTGTACATTAATGAAATGAAAATACACACAAGAATGAAAAACACTATTATTGCGAAGGTTTGATTTTGCATTTGCAAGATAACTTCATTTCCATTTCATTGTAATTTGGGCAAGAGGCCAATAACTAAAATCTCTGAAATGCAGGAACTACCCAGCAGCCGTCTGGTTGCCGACATAAAGCTTTGTCTTGCTGCAACCTTAAACAAGCCAGATCCCAGTACTGTGGATTGTTTTTTATCTGTTGTTTGTGACAGATTTAATGTTGGCTAATGTATGTGTGGGGGTACAAACTTTATTTGGAGGTTGGGGATGATCCGTATTACTTCTGATCACTGGTGCCCTGTGGGTGGATGGAAGCAACATAAAAAAGTGGAACAGGGCAGACGCTTATTTGAAGTATGCTTGAGGTTTGAATTGATTAAAATAATGCAATTGTTCAATACGTAACATTTTTATTTTTCAGTGGTTCAATTGTTTTTATTTTGTTTTGGGTTTGTTTTTTGGTTTGAGTAAGCCCAAAAAAGGTATTTTATAGTATAGGTTGCAAGGATATGAACTGATGGGATATATATATATATATATATATATATTCCTTTATTGGTTTAAATATCCTGAAGATGAATGTAAACAGCACTTTTTTAATGTTGGATGTGCTGCTGTTTTTTGATTGTTTTTTTTTTGTTTTGTTTTGTTATTATGTTTTTTTTGTTTTTTTGTTTTTTTTCCTGTTTGAAAACATGAACTCAATGGCCATGGGCCTCGACCAGGAGTACCAAATCAGTCCTGGGATCTGAATTCACAATCATCCAATTGCAGGTTCACCACTTTGCTTTGTTCATCCTTGTGGCATTATACAAAGAGCCTTCATAAATCACAGACATAATTTTTCTCACAAAAAAAACCAAACAAAAACAACAACATAACCTCACAGCAAAGAATGTAGGGTAGAAGTTCAGAAGGGATTTGAGATCTGAATGAAAAGAAAGTGTTCTTTTGTTCATCATGTCTAACATTTTAATTCAAAGTATTCGTCTGGTTAAATAAAACCTGCTAATTTGCTGATCATATAAAGTACTCTTTTAAGATGAAATAATGAACCATTTTGTTCAGGGTACACCATTTGAAAATAAATTACCCCTCACATTTCTTCAAAAGAAATCTGCAGAATTTGATTCTACAGAATTTCTTGTCTTGTTTTTTTTCCAGTTTATCTAGAGTGTCTGGCTTATCTCACTATTTTGAATTATAATTCTAAGCCCTTAACAAGCCAACATGTAGTTAATGTTAGATCTGCCATGTTGTGTGCTGTAGTGTTTGAGTCACGCACCATTTTTGATCTCATTATTGCTTAAATTCATAAGCACAGGCAGCGTACTGAATTTGAAGCACTCATTAAACAAAAGATAAAATCCAGTAGCGAGGAGGCAGAAGTGACTCTAGATTTGTGGGATAAGCACAGAAATAGAAAGTTTAATGGAGTTAAATTACAAGTCCTCCAGCAGCTTAACTTTTTGTTCGTGGGGAGCGAAGCGGCTCGGAGCGATATCTACAAAAATATCTCAGTCATTGTGGACGGGAGCCGGTGGGATTGGACGGTATATTTCCGATTCAATTAAGTGCAAATTAAAATAAAACAATATTAAAATTAGATTCGGTGCTGGGGTAGGAGTCATTAAAGCTTTGGAGTGTGTGCCACTGCAGAGACGAATACGCTCGCCAGAGTCTTTCCCTAATTAATATTATGTGTTCAGGGAGAAGGCATGCTGCTGGGGGAGATGAGGTTCAGGGAAGATTTTCCTGATTTTAATTCTGTGCCTCCACACAGTTCCAGTGGATGGTGAGCCTATGGACTCCAGCTGATGGTGAGGACTGTGTGAAGGTAGGAGTGTGTGCATGTGTGTGTGTGTGTGTGTGTGTGTGTGTGTGTGTGTGTGTGTGTGTGTGTGTTCTTCTTTCTGTGTCTCAGGGGGCTCTGAAAATAAGGGCAACGGAGGTGCAAGTCTTATCTTCGTTGCACGTTCCCATATCCATTTCTCTGATCTGTGAAGGTCACAATTGACACCAAGACTCGTGAAAAAACCCACCAATGCTCCCTTGGACTGTCATCAATAAAGTCTCCAAAAGGTGAATTGATCCAGGGGTGACCAATAATAACTGACTCTGTGCACGGAGCTATTGACGTGGAACTGTTTTTGAGCACTCATAATGGGGGTTTTAAAGTCTTTCGGTTTTGTCAAAAGACAAAGAGAATTGATCACCCATCTGCGCTCAAGTGCTCAATGGCTTCTGTCTCCGTGACTACCGTCAACCTGACGTTTCAGAGCTCATATGTTTCAAGAACTCTCGAGAAGGAAATGTGCACTTATCGACACAATAAGGGGCTCAAATCATTTATTCAACTTACATGAATTGTGTCAATGCAGACTTTTCAGGTCAGTTAAGTATGCCTTGGCCTGGATGTGTGGGGAGCCTATAGAGATACAGGAAAAACAGGTCCATGCTCTCATTCATTATCTCATTCTGCAAGCCATGTAAGACCAGTCAGGTCAGGGGAGAATACAGCTGTTTCAAAAGTGCACAAACAGCAGCAGAGAGAACTGATAAAAGGGCAATTGCATTCCGTATTCTAGGCTTCGTATCTCAGGATCTGAGTGACCAACAGACATAATACATCACATAATTATTACAGTCAAACCCTATCTAACCACTGCAGTCTCATCACTGTGTAATGAATTATCAGTGAGTAATCCAGCTCAGAAAACAATTAAAACTCACTTGTTTCCAACTGAATTAAATCTCAGTTCAACTGCCAAAGGATCTTTCCAGTGCATGTTTACTGCTCTGTCCTCATGTACATGCTTAGTCTGCATACAGACTCTGACTGATCAGTAAGAAGGGGATAGTTTATTGACATCACTGACCCAGATATTAGTTGTTATGGTACAGTTTACTCTCCATCTTTGCTCACAGTGTTCAAGTTTCAGAAGAAAATCATAAGAAGGAATAATGCTGATACATAAATAAATAATAAAAATATAAAAAGGACATTCAGTGTGTTGTTTTCTTTTTTTTTTTTTTTTACTTTATTTGGACTACTAGCAAGTGTTTTCAGAAATTATTGTAAATATCCACGTCAATCTAATCATTGCAAATAGCTCAGCAAAATGAAGACATTTTCAGCTCCAAAACACTCTGGATGATCAATTCTCAGCAGGAACTAAAGTACATTTTTGATCAAAACATGACCAAAAATGACCAAATCTAAATTCTCTCATTTTTACACCGTAAACGAAGATATATTTGAGAAGCCTTGGATCTCCTGAAAATAACAATATTTGGAATGTGTGACATTACAAATTTTGTTTTGTAATTTTTTTGGCAAATAAGAATATGTTAAACAAAAAGGTTAAGGTCCATAAGTTTACCTCTTTAAATGAAATTAGGTCTGTGAGGGTGTGTCAGATTGTAGAATGATTGGCAGATCAGAATATATCAATATCAGAATCTGTTACTATTGTTTTATTAGTTTTGCACGTTTTCATTATGTGATGACACTTCACAAATTTAATCTACATATTCACTGGATCTGACATAATGAAATATAACACAATAAAGGATAGGATAGAACTTTATTCATCCCTTGGGAGGGTTACCTCAGGGAAATTAAGGTTCCAGCAGCAGCATCAGTACAGAACAGAAAAGGGTAGAAAGAGATACTAATTTAGTAAAGCAAAACTAGAGAGAGAGAGAGAGAGGTATTGCACATTATGCAACATATGTTGCAAACATAAATTTTCCCAAAATTTTTATTTTTATTCTAAAAAATTGTGAAATTGAATCCATGCTGTTTTGCATACAGCAGCTGGAGCCTGAGAGAGCATAACTGGCACTTTCTCTGGGTGGGCTGATGGCGCTCTGTCCGCATCACTCTCATTGTGATCCATTGCAGAAGCAGGGATGCAAGGGCTGCTTGTGGCTGGAGGACACTCCACAAGTTTTACAATGTCATAGAACACATGCATATGTAAGACCTACACTCACGCTGTGATCTTTGACTTATAGCTTCAAGGAGCAAGAACACACAAAGAATGAACATACACACAAACTGATTAACAGCAGCTGCACAACCCAATGTCTTGCCTTACCCTTGCCAAAAACATAAACTTATGAGGTTCAACACTGACCTCACTAACTCCAATGAAAGCAGGATAAACTCTTTTTCGTATCTTTCCTTTTGGAAGAAACAGTGACTGAGCAGGTGTCTCAGTATTTCTGTCTATGTAATGTATTTGAGGCTATGCCTTGCATGCTGTTACACAGAAAATTGCAAATGATGTCTCCAAGCATTTTAAGTTGAAAAACTCTGCTCCCGGCTGTCAAGCTGTGCTGGAGTGGACGTAATGCTATTTGATGCATTAAAGCTAGAAGAAGCATGTGAACAGATGCACTTTCAGGATTTTCTGCAATGACTGTTTTGTCATGTATTCATCAATAATTTTAACTGCCTGGTGTTTGTTCCTAATGTTGTGGCCACGCCTACATCCAGCAGTAAAAGCCTGAAAAACAGGAAAAAACATTTCAATAACAAGAATTATTACATAGAATAATTTATTTTATTTCTATTACCGTATTTTCTGGACTATAAGCCGTACTAGACTATAAGCCACACCCACAAAGTTAAAAAAAAAAACCCTGCAAAATAACATATAGAAGAAGAAAAAGCTGCACCTCATTATAAGCCGCATGGTCTAAAGTGTGGGAAAATACAGGTACGTGTATTTTTTAGTTATGCTCTCAGTATCAACAGATGGTACAGCAACACCCTCATCACCCCAACCTTCTCCAGATAAGTGGACAAACAGAACAGGCTGATGTATCAGAGCTGGAGATCCAGAGCTTTTTTATGTTGGCTGCCCAATGATACTGCCTTGGCGGTGGCTAACATCACATGTATTGCGAGTAAAGGAGTATTTGTTGAGCACAGAGATTGAATGAGCACAGAACTTAAAGTAGCTCACAGTATTCAAAAGAGCATAGAGCTTAAACAAGCAAGTGCATGGCCAATATGACTGGTAAGCTTATGGAGATGAAGACAGGGTTGGGTTGGGTTTTAGGAACATGCTGTATACTGGTGGAAGCTGGTTAGATCAACTAGTGGAATTATCTTTGTTATCTTGTTAACACAGGAATTATCTGTGTTGTTGAAGTTGGTGATATAAACATATTCTTAACTGATTGGCTCTTTGGCTGATGTTATGTCGTATGAACCGCATTTCTGATCTGATAACCCCTGCCTTTTGAGATCAGGTTTATGATTTGTCTTTGCATATGGCTTATGACCTAATGTCTTATGGCTCACTTGCTTGTTTAAATGAGATTATCCTGATTTGTTGGAAGAAACAGCCACAAAGGTTCTGCAGCTGATGTCTGTAGAGGATAGTGGAGAACATGAAAAAACGAGGATGCCCGATAAGCTTTGTGTTTAACATATTAATACATATGGAGAATTGATCTTAAACAATAGAGATGTATGTAATATGGCTGAATAAATAAAATATTTGGAAACTGTAATTAACAGAAAGGGATTCTTATATAAGGAAGCTTATATAAAACCCTTTGGTTAGCTCTTGATTATTGAAGTGGTATCAGCTTGGCGAGTTCCAACACACTCTCTGATGCCAAAAAAAACAAAAAAAAACTTGTAAATGCATGTGAGTCTGGAAAGAGATTGGACAAAAATCTTAGAAGAATTAGAAATTAGTCATTCTATTGTACAGAAAATAATTTAAATCTGAAACAATTGCCAATTTGGCCAGATCAGGCTGTCCTAGCAAGTTCAGCCCAGAGATGGGTCAAGATAAGATAAGATAAGATAAGATAAGATAAGATAAGATAAGATAAGATAAGATAAGAGATAGTCATCAACAAGTCAATACACACACACACACACACACACACACACACACACACACACACACACACACACACATATGCATGTGGGGAGATGGAAGAAATATTGCACATTATGTTGCATTGTGTAAGTCCATGGTCTGCTGTGAGCAGTGCTGGTTGTACAGTCTAGCAGCAACAGGAAGGAAAGGCCTGTGATACCACTTCTTCACAACCTTAGGGTGGAGCAGCCTGTCACTGAAAGAGCTGCCTAGTGCTGCCAGAGTCTCATGCATGGGGTGGGAGTTGTTCTGCAGCATGGATGCCAGCTTGGCTAATTTCCTTCTGTCTCCCACCACCTGCACTGGATATAAGGGGCTTCCCAGAACAGAACTGGCCTTCTTAATGAGCTTGTTCAGTCTTTTCCTGTCTGCTGTGGAAATACTGCTGCCCCAGCAGACCACACTGTAAAAGATGGTAGATGCGACCACTGTGTCAAAGAAGCTTCTCAGGCTCCCTAAAGTCCAAATTACCTCATGAGTTTGCTCTGGCCTCTTTTGTAAAGTGCAGCGGTGTTAATTGACCAGTCCAGTTTGGTGATTAAGTGAAGACCTAACCAACTCTCTCAATGTCTATTCCTTGGATGTTCAGTGGTATAGAAATACACCACCAGTTCTTTAGTCTTTCTCATGTTTATCTGGAGGTGGTTCTGCAGGCACCAGCCCACCATGCCCTGAATCAGTTCTATGTAATCACTGTCCTCGTCATTATTTATGAGGCAGGCGATCGTGGAGTTATCATAGAAGTTCTGGAGTGACAGGTTGGTGAACTGCATATGAAGTCAGCGGTGTACAGGGTGAAGAGGAACACTGCTAGGACTGTTCATTGAGGAGCCCCTATGCTGCTGACCATCTGGTTTGAGAAACAGTCCCGAGCTCTCACATATTGTGGTCGGTTGGTAAGATAGTCAAGTAACCAGTTTGACAGGTGACTGTCCACACCAACATGCTCCAGTTTGTCCTTCAGCAGCCCAGACTGTATAAATAGTGTTAAAGGCACTGGAGAAGTGAAAGAACACGATTCTCACAGTGTTCTCAGGCTTCTCAGGTGAGAAAGATCTCTGTGGCCAGATATGGTTTATGCTGTAACTGTTCCTCCAGCTTCCTTGTTTATTTATGTTTTCCCCACTCTTATTCTCCATCTCAGCTCCCTCCCTCATCTTATCATTGATACCTGACCTGAAGGTCCCCTTCTTCTCTTTCAGGACAGTTTTTATGTCAGTTTTCATGCATGGCTTGTTGTGGGAAGAAGTCTCCAACAAACTTTACATGTCATCACAGGACCTACTGGTAGCTCTTTACGTAGCTGGTATTAAAGTGCAGTGTCTATGATGAGGAAAGACCAAACAAGTACGTTTTCATTGGAAGTCAAAAGAAGATTCTGTGATGACATTTTAAAACATTTGTTGAGCTTTATGTGTTTAATTATATAACCTCCATCCCTCAATAATAATGTCCATTTTCTTAAATATGTTAAAAACAACACAAGATCTTCTAGTGTTGATTTGAGCTTGTGACTGGGGCTGTTCCCTATTTAGGTACAATAAAATAGCTTCAAGCTGAGGCAGAGCCAGGGGATGGCCAGTAGTTGTTAAGGCCACCTTAAATTAATCTTATGCCCCCCCCACTCTCCACCCCTGCCAATTCTCCACCCCTGCCCCCACTTCCACCCCTGCCCCCCCCCACTCTCCACCCCTGCCCACTCCACTTTTTTGCAGAATAATTTCTGTATGCAGGGCTTCCCCGTGCAGCACACCTCAAATAAATAATTATCTACCAAAACAGATGTTGCCAGTGATACAAACAACGTCAATCAATCAAATGTCAATCACCAACACACAGGAGAAGAAGTCATAGTTGTGACACCAACATAGAAATACTGTTTGCGTTTAGTATGAGGGTGGATTTTTCCACCTGTCGGCGTAGAGGTCAGAGGTCAGTGTAAAGGTTTATTTAATTTAGGCTGAGAACAGTGTGAAAGTCACAGGCTATAAACATTTTTAACTGTGTCAGAAAAGAAATGTTTAATGTTTAAAAGAAAATGTTTACTTTTAATGAGCCCTAACGTTGTAGAATGCTATTAAAAGTAAAGCACATTTTCAATGCATATTTGGTTTAATGATTAAAATTAAGATTTTTTTTTCATTCATTCGTGTTAGTGTTAGTTCAGTTGAGTCTCATAATAAAGTACATATGAGTCAACAGCAAAATAAATATAGTATCACAAAGGAATAGCTTTGAAATTCTTCTCTATAATGTTAAGGTTGCTATGATTTGGTTTTTGAGTTGTCAGGGAAAATGATATTGAAAATCATACAACGGAATAATATTTGAGAAGAAAGTTTGAGAATAAAAATGTCATCTATAATATTTTTGTGTTGTTGAATATATTTATTTTTTTAGTTCAGGAATAGTTGAACCAAGCTTATGTGGGTCTTTGTGATGTAATTGCACATGGCACTCACTGCCTGTATAGATAAATGTGTGAGTGACCAATAAATCACTTAAAAAAATAAGTGCCACCCCTTTGTGAACAATGGAATCAGTCTGGCCACCCCAATGAAAATGTTCTGGTACCTTTTCTGGTACCTTTTTTTATTTCTTTTATTTTTTTATACCAGTTAAGGTACGACTATGTTCCAAACATCCAATGTAGTACCTTTGAGAGTACATTTATGTAAGATGTACCTCTGAATACAGTACTTACATTGTACCTCTGTTTTTAGTGTGACATAAATATTGGGATGCCTGCTCAATCATTGTTTCTTTCTGATTCAACATTATTAAAATAAGCACTATCCTGCTTTGGTTAGTGCATCTATCTCCACGGTTCAGTTCAGATACTAGATTTTGAAGCACTGCTGTGAGGATCTGATTGAATTCAGAGATCAGTGATCACTACCTTACCTCATTCCAGTTTCTCCAACTCATCCCAAAAGTATTGGATGGAGCACCATCATTTCAGAGACCACCATTCCACTGATCCACAGCTCATTGCTGGGAACGTTATACCTCTCTAGGCCAAGCCTAGCATTAGGCATGGTTCCAATAGTTTTGTGTTTGTCTGCTTGTAGAGTCCCATTCTATTGTTAATGCTTCTCTACAGGGGCTAGACAAGCTGTGTGTGCACATCTGTTTTAGCAATGGGAGCAACCTAAAGCAGTTGAAAGCAGAGGGGGTGTCCAAAAACATTTGGATCTACTCTTAACTACCATATCATACTCCACTTATTCATTCTTGGTAATGAGACAGACACCATGTTCTATTTTTTACCTTTGATCTGGACCCGAACCATTTAGAGCAACAGGGCAAGGTGTCCTACATGCCCAAGTTCTAAACGGTTGTGTAACACACTGCATGACTCACTGCTGATTGTCTGTGTGACCTTCAAGTGTAATGAATCTTGAGAGAATCTCCTTTTAGTGCTTCGTGCGTGTTCACTCCATTCACTTAGCGGCTGAACAATTAGGAGTTTGAGTCGTGGTTGTAAAAGGGTGCTTGACAAGACAGAGGGAGCCGTGTCTCTCTCTGCTTTTGTTGGAGCATTCCCCAGTGTGGAAGACCAAGGTTGTTCTGCTTTGAATAGGTGTGAAAGTGTGAGCAACGCAGGTCAGCGCTTAATTGATCGCAGAGTTTTCCAAGGGAAGGCAGCGTTCAATCAGTGGGCAGCTGCATGACAGTTTTAGCATGCAGCAGCCGCTATCAAGGACAAACATGTGGCTTTGTTTGCCCAGCACAAGCCGCCCGCACAGCTCTCTCAGCAAGACAGCTGAGCACAATGCCCCCCGGGTGGAGCTCTCGTTCGTTTGCCTAGTTTGAGGATTCTAGAATGCACTCTCCTTTAGAAATCACAGGCTTGCAGGAGTGAGGGGAGTGGGGGTATGGGGTGTAGGGGGATTTGAGGTGGGCTGCAAAATATGGTATCTTTCTTTATCTCCTGTGCTGACAAATTTACACCACTGCTGGAGTTATCTCCTAAGGGGGAAGAAAGAAGAGAGAGGGGGGGACTTGATTTAATTTTGCATCACTCTGTGGCCAAGAAAAGGCGGAAAAAGATTAGAGGACTAAGACTATCTTCCTGACCCTGCTGCTGCCAGTCGCAACGACGTGCCTGCAAACAGGGCGATAATATTACATTCCCCCCCCTCACTTAAGAAAAAGACCAGCCAGGGGTTTAGAGCAGGGGGATTTGAGATTCATCCGCTGGGCCCTCAACAAGCTGAGCCTAGAGAAAATTGACTGTTACTCCAGAGCTCTTCTGACTACACCCAGGGAGATGGAACTATACAGAGAGGTGTTGCGGTGATGGGGGTGGGCACTTGGAGGGGGAAAATAGTCTCTCCTTGTGGGTGTGGAGAGGCTGTGTCCTCTGGTTGCCACTGTGTTGCGCCGGAGGGGAACGAAGGGGGGTCTCCATGCTGAGAGCTTGATGGAACCCTGCCATATGGCAATAATGTGGACTCAGGCCCCACCGGAGAGCCAGGTGTGGACTGCAGCAGAACGCGCTAATGCGTGCTGTAGCACTTGGTCTCGCTGCACTGACTCCAACAGCTGTGGAGTGGCGAGCCAGTCATGAGGAGAACGCCACGGGGATGCGAGTGTTTGATTAGGGAAACTTGAGGCAGACCAGTTAACCACCACATTTGGGGGGGAAGAATCAGCACTTCAGTTTGGGTACGAGAGATGATTCACACTTCATATGTGAACAAATTAATCGTGTTCAGATGTGCAATTCTTTGATGGATGCCTAACAAATGTCGGGCTGAAATGGGCAGAATTGGATTGGATGGACTCAGAATAAAATATGCCATGTGGTTCATAAGGTACAGATGCTACAAATTTTATGCAGTGTCAGTCAGAGGAGGATTTGGCTCCTCTCAAGATTTTCCCTTGCCTCAATTCTTCCCGATGTCAACCAGAGGATAGGCTTTTATATAATGATTCCTTCATCTTCCTTCATCATGGTCCTTTTTCTTGATCTAAGAGAGGTTCTCCTAACCACAGGTTCTATTTAGAGTCAACCAGAGGATAATTGCTTTGTCATGGTTCCTCTCCAGATACCTTTATCTTAATATAATAGTTTTTCCTTGTTGCAAGGATCTAGTGTAGAGAAGGATATGATTACCTTTTACATCTTGGTTCTTCTTACAATTCCTTCATCTTGATCTGAGTGGCATTTGCATGAATTATTAACTTCCACAATGTGAATAATAATCTTGTAAGTTGTGATCTTATTGATTTTCACTGAAGTACATCTTAAGTAAACCATCTAATTATTTTTCATAATAAAGGTTCTAACCATTGTGGACCAGACCAGGACTAGATCACATCTTCCTTCAATTTGAGAGTTTTTCCTCGTCCCAAGTTCTGCATAGTGTTGGGCAGAGGAGGATAGGATTACCTTTTGAGTCTTGGTTCCTCTCAGGGATTAATCTTGTTTTGAAAGATTTTTTTCATACCACAAAATCACAGGAGGGGGATAAGATCACTTTTTACATCATAGTTCCTCTTAAAGTGCCATCGTTTTGATTTGAGAGATTTTTTTTTTCTTGCCAAAGTTGATCAAAACCAATGTGAATCAGATGATTGGTTCCCCTTTGGAATCTTGACTCCTCTCAAGTTTATTTCATCTTGATCTGGGAGATTTTTTTGTCTTGTCACTAACCACTGTGGACCAAAGGAGGACAGGTTCAACCTTTCATCTTGGTTTCCATCAAGATTGGAAACCAATCTGGCTCTCTCAAAAGAGGCTCGGATGTGGATATCTGTAATGCTCTTTGCAACAACATCCTTGGTGAAAAGCTATTTACAAATATTTAATCAAATTAATGTGAATTGAATTCAAATACAGGGTAAAACTAAAATATATTACATGTGCCATAACAGTAATAAAGGTTGATTCTAGCCTGCATGATTCTCAGTAGTCCTCAGTAATGAGAGGAACAAGAAATCTATTTCTCTTTAAAGCGCCTGTACGCTTGTGCTTCTGTACTGTGATTGAGAATTACAACATAATACATAATACAATACACTGTAGAGTGAATTATAAGTCAGCAGTTTGATCATTTTCATAAATTATCAACTCCCACAATGTGAATAAATAAGCTTATTAGTAAGATGGTATCCTAATGATTTTCAGTGCATCTAAAGTAAACCATCCAGTTCTAAACAGAAAATGGCTTTATGGCCCTTGTGAATACAGCAAAAAGTAAGATCAAATCCCCTTAAGCAAAAGGCCACAGCATGACAATCACATTATGCCACACCTGCAGAGAGAGACAATGTTTTACACAGTGTCCGCCCCACCACCCACTTCTTCACACATCTGGTGCCGTTCACTGAGCGGAAACCCTGCACTCAGCTTGGTAGCATTGCAGCCCCTGCTGATGAAATTCTCACTGCTGAGAGAGGTGTGTGCAAATGTGGTTTGCACAACAGGTTCTTTCAGTTCTCTTTCAGATGCAAAGTAAACTGTTCAAACTGTTACATGTTTTACTTACTGAGCAGTATGACATACAGCTCATGAAAATCACAAATCAAGAATCTTATATTATTAGAATATTTAATCAAGTTTGAATAGTACTAGTGTGGGCAGTGAGGGCAGGGGGCTGAACAGGTTAATCAACATGCAGTAGGAGGAACAAGAAGAACATCGGATCAAATCAAAGTGCTGAAGGTGCTAGGGTTCTCCAAACAATGCATTGACCAGCTCAGAGTCCAGATATCAACATTATTGAATGTGTTTGGGATGACATGGATGGAGAACAGCATAAAATGGCCCAACTTTTAAGACTGTGTGTATAAACCTCAGTCTTTGAAAGAGAGTTTGCTGAAAAGAATGGAAGTTGATACAGATTTAAGATGCATGCAGTAAAATACAGACATGCTGTTATAGTTAGTTATGTTTTATGCTATTTTATGAAAACTTTCTAATGCAATGATTGGCTTTTTTGACTGGAAATGAATGAAAACATGCTCTCGTAGTTTATACAATATAAAGGATAATTTTCCTTTCATCAAAAATACATGTAAATACGATTACATCAAAGTCAAGCCACAATCAGACATCTCCTCTTTTACGTATGAACACAGAAATGCAGTATTGATTGACACGTTGCAATTTGCACTTCTGTCAGAATTTCTCTGTTTGTTTTAATTGGTTATTTCCATGAATTATTCATCTCAACATATATTTGCTTTTATTACTAGAAACCACTTCAAAAGCTTAATTCTGCCGTGAATACCACCAATATGCTAAATGTGAGCTGAAATACAAGAGAAAGTAACTTCTGCGTATGGCTGTGAACCTATATGTGAACTTCTATGGCTGTACAGAAAGTATCGGAAGCAGTTTTGGCATCAGGTCTAAGAGATATATTGTGTTAATGTTAATGTGTGGCTGTTATACAGCTGGACATTCTGCCTGGCAAAGGCAGACAGCAGGCATGCAGACGGCATTTAAGCACTGGATTTGTTGTGACTGAATGCCATTTGATCTATGAGAAGATGAAAGGACTTGCATCAGGTGTGCCACAGAGTACTGGTTCTCCATGTGTTATTAATGAGTAGAATTTGAAAGTGGCTTAATCAGTAAATCTAGGGCTTCACATTAAGGAACAATTTTCTAAGAACAGTTGTATATGCTAAAATGCCAGCCCCACACCACAGAGATATGAACTGTAAAGAATGGAGGATGATCAATTCTGATGCAGTTGATTTATGATCTGCTAAAGCTCTTTTGGTGTCTCACTGTTGAGGATATGAATTGTAGTCAGGAATGAATGATTTCAGTAAAATAGGCTCATTAGGTTGCAGATTAATGTAGGACAACGCTGGTCCTGTGCTCCTTCACAGGTGTCATAGGATTTGTAGAGAGCTAGCATTTGAAAGACTGGACACGATGCATTTACAATGAATAACAGAGCAGTAACATTACTAAGGACACTGTAGGAATCCTGCTCAAAAATCCAGCTCAAAAACTGTTTTTGCTGGTTTCAACTGGTCTAAAGTGGTCTTTGATGGCCAAGGTAATTGGTCATACAGGTGAAAACATATCCTATGCTGGTTTCTCAGCTGGTTAACCAGCTCTTCACAAACATAGTATGTGTTTTGTTTGATATAAGTCATACTGGTCATGCTGGTTGACCAGCTTTCGGCACGTCATTGTACAGTCTAATCTGATATCGCCAATCTGGCAAACCTAATGCCAAGCATGAGCCAGAGGGGTATAAAGCCCTTTAGCATTGAACTGTGGAGCAGTCAAACTGTGGCCCCTGAAATGATGTTGCTCCATTTCAGTCTTTTGGGATGAGCTGTGGAGTTGAGGAGGAGTTAGGATGTTGATCATCCAATATAATGCAACAATGCTCCAAAATCAAGTATAAAACCTTCCCTGGACAGTAGACAGTTACTCCAACAAAAGCAGGGCAAGAGTTTAATGCTGTGATAATCCATCCCATGCAGCTTGAATATGTTCACTCAGTTTCTGAGATTTTGCGTTGTCATTGGCCGTGGTATAGTATCTATGTCTTCGAGGCGAGCTCTTGAGATGACAGCAGTGTTGTCCTGTTGGAAGAGTGTGCCTGAGTGTGCTTTTTTTATTTTTTTTGTTATTTTTTTTGTGAATTATTTAACAAAAATGTATTAAAAAGAACCTGAAATAGTCAGTGTGTTACATTACACTGAGACAAGAAAAAAGTATATGTAGCATTGTAATGTCATAGCTTGTCTTCCACCGGTCACATTGAAACATGGTTTACTGGCTGCAGGGCAGGTATGAGATGTAGTTACAATGTTGTACCTACACCCACTGCATCACCGAGGTACAGCATACTTGCTTAAAGGACACCATAGGGAAAATGCTAATGCTGAAGTGACATGCTATATTTCCTCATGCTTCACCCCACTTGCTCTCGCTTGAAGTACCATTAAATTTAGATGAACTGGGCAGCATATCTACAGAAACCTTTTATATGGCCCGACAGTAAAATGAGATTTAAAGAAAAAAAAAAAAAAGTCTGTGCGACGGCCACCATGCCCCCCATGACTCTGCCTCCAGGTAACAGGGAGAAATGACAAGCTATTGAGTGGGGGATTATGGGCTGCTTTTACAAGGTTAGGAGCGCTGACCCCACGCGGCCCTTGTGCGAACGGCAACAATGGCATTTGGAACGGTGGTGCCAAGGGTGCTGGCATTCTGTAATGAGATCTGGGGCCATCTGCCGCGACATCTTCGGGATACTGAAGACACCGTATGCTCCACCGAGTGATTGCTACTCCAAGCACAACCTCACAAGGTGACTGCCAACTTCAACTGTATGCTGCAATTTTTCTCTGTATGGACAGGCTTGTCAATCTCTTTCTTCCTTTTTTGCTTTGCCTTTTTAGGTTTAACTTACTTACATGAAAAGAAATATAGAAACACATCTCAGATATTGGCAGAAGAACACAGCCTCAATTAAAAAACAGAATACGTGCCACTGTCTGAGGAGCAAGTCTGAAAGAACACAACAAAACAGTCAGGAAATGCCCTTCAGACATGCTGAGTAATGTCTGCGCTTTAGAGATGTATGGCTGAATAATTATCACCCATGTTCCATTAGGCTGCACATAACTTACTCCCTTACTCCACAGCATCTGCAAATACAGAAGATATAATGAGTGGAATACACTGTTTTTGGGAGGAAATACAAAACTGGGAGTGATTCTTCCCTTTACTCAAACATGACTCATCATTATGCAAGACTTAATGAATTAGAATTCAATGCAGTGGCCTTTGAAGGTTTTCTCTAAAAAACCCAAACACGCAAGCACTTCCCTTAATGCAAGCTAAACTTGAGGAATGATTCTTACATGTCCTCAAGTTTTTGTTACTTTCCTTTGAATGTCAGCAAGTGGGCTGAAATTGGCTGCAGGAAATGTCACAAATAAATGCTCCACTGAAGAAGCGTTAATGTAACATACATTCATTACATTTCTTTAATTTTTTAAACGAGACATTCAGAGAAGGACACGTTGAAATTCAGCCAATTGCCACATTATTTTAACTTAAATGTATTTTCATAAACATATCACACAGTGGAATATTCATATGTCTTTTTAACACCTTGACACTCAATTCACTCGAATCATTATGATACTCCATAGATGCTATTATGGACTAGAATAGACAATCTAAACAAAAGAAAAATGATAATCCAATGCAATATTATCCAATATTAACATAGATGTTCAGGTCAGACAATACTGGTTAAATAAACAGGTTATATAGATTCCAGAGATCCCTTGCTAAAACCCAAACTATACACTAAAAGTGATTTTGGCCTATCTACAGTAGATTGTGCTCAGATTGGTATTTGATAGTTTAGACAATGCAAAACAACCTGGTGTCCGATTTTTGTAAATCGGTTCCAAATCACGATTTGGATGTGGTTGGAAATGCGATTACAACTGGATTTGTATAGAGACATCTCAGTCCTGGATGCTCTGAATGCACAAATCAGTCATACACAATGCAACAAACAATGGCACATCAAATCCAGAGTGACAGAAGCGATCCAAGCGATCCAAGATGAGAGCCAAAAGCTACTTACTCAGTATGGCTACATACTGGAGTTACTGACAGATATTGTTACCATAGCACCCCACGAAGACAGGTTTGTAATGTCTGGACATGCAAATCCAATCTGATTACTTTCAAGTTACAGTGGACAGTCATCTCAAGAAACAAATCTGATTTGTCTAAACATAGCCTAATACTAGGTAGGTTCTCCATTTTCTCTCAGAAAAGCTTTTGCTGGTTCCGCAAGATGTAAGAAATATATATTTTTTTTCATTCTAGAAACATTTTTTCAGACTGCCCCAGTCTGGAACCATGGATTTATGCTGTTGGCACAAAATCCTGACCCTACCATCTGTGAGACTTATTAGACAAGGCCATGTTTTTGACATAACTGCACCCTCAGCTTTCTGTTCATGGGTGACAGGAGTGGAACCTAATGTATTTTTCTGCTATAGTAGCCCATCCACCTCAAGGTTGGACCTGTTGCATATTCTGAGATGCTTTTCCACTCACTACAGATGTACAGAGTGGTTTATCTGAGCTGCTGCATCCTTTTTGCTGGCCTTTTTGTTGTGAACCTCTCTCATCAACAAGGTATTTCTGTCTGCAGAACTGTCGCTCACTGGATATGCTTATTACACCATTCTGATTCAATTCTAGATTTCTAAATTTTAGAAGAAATATTCAAATTGGTCTATCTGACCACCACTACATATGAACAAGATCAGTGCTAGATAGCCTATTTAATGTTATGGCAAACATCTTTCCATAAAATGACCCAACCATGATTACAGCTAGGGGACATTCTTCCAGAACCCTGAAGGAGAAAGAATGTGCGGCTGCTGGTTTTGGTCTTTAAATTTTAACAGAATTTTATGCTGCTATATATAGTGGCAGAGGTCTGTGTGTGTGTGTGTGTGTGTGTGTGTGTGTGTGTGTGTGTGAGAGAGAGAGAGAGAGAGAGAGAGAGAGAGAGAGAGAGAGAGAGAATATAGAGGAATAAGCGGACTAGCCCTTTTTTTTGTAATTACACATAATTCGGAAGCTTAAGGAAATTACCTTTGCCACCCAGTGACCACCCCATTAATACAGTTGAAGACATCCCAGGACTTAAACCACATCTTCAGCACATACTTTAGCACATGTTCGAATTTACTTACAAGCCTTGCCTTCCAGTAATGCCACCTGTAAGCTCCTATTTATCCAGAGAAAAATAGCTCAACTAAAGCATCCTCCCATTGTATTTTGATTTCCATTCAGACTGGCGACGCTTCATTTTGCATTTACTTTGCTGGCACTTAGACCACTATGAAGTGTTCCACCTCTGCCAGAAACCACTTCTTGCACACAAACAGCAGTTCTTCTCCAAGATTGCAATGGATGTTATGGGATTAAAAAAAAAAAGCAGAAGAACACTATCTAAATTAATTCTATACAGTCTAAAGAGGCAGTAAACAGCAATATAATAACAGGAGCAGAAAGCATGTTCAGTGAGGTTCAGCAAAGATAAGCACGAGGGTGGTGGCTTCACTGTAGGTCTACGAGTTAATCAGGAGGAGGTGTGAGATGACAGACTGTGTAACACGAATTTATGCAAAAAAATGCATGTTTTTGTTTTGCTTGCACGTTAATGTTTTCACACTAATCCAGTGTTCCACATCCTACACACCACTGAAGGTAAACGTCTCCTTGTTTATATTGTTTTCTGCACTCTGTCTTGTTTGTCCAATAGAGTCACTGCAGTGTGTTTATAGTATGATTTTCTTTGTAAATACATTTGTTACAGTGAGTACAGTAATCTTTAAAAAATTTAATAGAGAAAAAGAAGCTTTTCAAAAACACAACTTTTCCTCAGAGTATTTAATGCGTTTTAGAATCAAAGTTATCTAGCATACAAATCACCCACCTGAAAAAAGTGATTTCCAGCTTAAATAATGATTTGCATGACCTTTATCAGTAAAACCTTTACTGCAATTTCACGTTAGCTTTTCATGTTGTCGTGGAGTGATTTAAGCCCACACAATCTGTTTTTAGTTTGTCTAAGCATCTCTCCTGGGTTCAAGTCAGGTCTTTCACAAAGTGTGTCTATTCTGAAGGCAGCTGCCTAGGTAGTCATTGCCTTCAAAGGCAGCTTTCTCTGCATATGTCACCACCTCTAGTGCATTGCCCACATTAGCTGTTTACTTGCAACGCAACATGCTTTCACTCAGGTTGGTCTCCTCACTGTGTCCCATTGATACAGGAGAGATCCCGAAGTGGCTGCAGCGATTGTTCTTGCTCTAGCACTTCTGTGAAAGTTTGTGTGTGAAGAGGAGAGGGCCGCTTTCAAGAGGGGGCATTTCTGGCACTGTTTTCACCCAAATGTTACAGATAGAATTTACATATTCTTCTAATTTAGCTGGACTAAATTATATATTCTCATCTCTACCATCACTGTATGGAGAGGTATAATCATTTCTGTTAAGATTATTATGTTATATTTAATGATAAATGTTATGAATACATATAAGCCAATTTCCAAATTAGTTGAATAGCTAATGTAGGGGTTTATTATAAAGACACAGCTCACAAATAAAGATATGAATATTCATAGCTAAGCCATGTAAAAATACTGCTTTCACACAAATGCTATAAAAAATCTGACACTTTAAGGATGTTCTAAGTAAACAGCAAAGCACTTTTGTAAGTCGCTCTGGAGAAGGGCGTCTGCTAAATGCCACAAATGTAAATGTAAATGTATACTATTAAATAATACTGGATTTTGATCAACTCTAAAATAGTACATTTACTATTATTTTATAGAAATGCTCACACTTCAGTTACTTAAGATAAAAAAAAAATATATATATATATATATATATATATAAAATATATATTATTAAGTACTTCATTAATCTGTCTATTTGTAAATAAGTGTGAAAATACCCACAAACTGTAATGTAATGCTGTAATAAACACGATTAAAAGGCAAGCAAGATGAATAGCCTTTATTTCATATTGATTAAAATATAAAATGAATAGCAGTGCATTTTATGTCTTAATTGTCAGGTCTGAGCAGAGCCTCTGCCCTTTATAAAGGCCTTGGTCTCTCTTTCATCCCTGGGATCAAAATAATCTGAATTAGTAACAGCACTTCATGGAACCAACAATCATTATTTGACACATTAAGCTAATGATAGCTTCAGCAGACTCAGGGTTTTCTTAACACATTAAGTACATTTCCCCTGAATACATCTCAAAACCATTTTAATATATTAATCAATTAATGTACATTGCAATTGGCCACATACACTGAAGATAAAGGGTAAAAAAAATGAAATGTATTTTATCTCCACCGTGACTCCGTCTGTGATGTTTTTAAACCTGTTCTCTGGAACATTGAGTGATGAACTGCATCGTCCATGAGATTCGATAAGGATACACGTCCCGATACCTTCAGAATTCAGCCATAATAAGTCTGCTGCCTAGTTAAACAGCGCATGCTGCCTTATGAATGGGACAGTCCTTATCTCGGGAGCCTGCATATGCTGCCCAGAAATGCTGCCCACGCAGGCAGCTGCCTTCATAATGGAGCGCACTGACGGTCACTGCAAACCATTCCTTTAGATCCACTCATATGTGTAATGAAAGCTTCAGTATAGTTCATTGGAGATGATGTTCACTTGGCTTTGGTGAACAATGTGACCTAATCGTGGTGAATATTAACTGCAGTCGTCCTGTGGAGGCTTCACTTACTGTGTTGTGCAGCTGGGTAAACTGATGTGGGATGTGGGTAGATGTGGGAAATGATGTGACAAATAAGGCCTTATGATTTTTGATGCAATATCATTAAAAAGAGAATACAAAACAAAAATACAAACATAATTTGTTGAATTTATGAACAGGGAAAATGAAATCTGAAAAATTTGGAAGCTTGGAAGAATGAAACAGATAAAGCCTGTGATTAGTCTGTGAAAATGTAGCTTGCAAGACAGACAATGGTACGAAGGTATCGTCATTGTTGATGTCACAAATGCTGAACTTAACAGACGTAGGAGGAACTGAAAGTTCACGCAGGGGTTTTAATGACAATGGAGTGCATGAAACAAGATAAATAGGTAACCAGGTAACAAAACAACCACTAGACATAACCAGATAACAAACCAGTAGACTCACAAGGACTAACTGACAACAGGGATCATATAGACACACAAGGAACATTTAACTCTGGGACATGATTATGAAGGGGCAGGGTTACAAATCAGACACAGCTGAGGGCGGAGACAAGACCAATACAAGACACATGTGGGAAATGAACAGAGACAAGATCAGAGATGAACAGGACAGGTATGTGACAGCTGAGAGATTACAAAGGCACTTCAGAGAAATGTTTGATAGAGGTAAAAATCTTCACTGTCAGTAAAAATGGAATAAAACTCATAAGTAAGAAATACACGCAGGGTCACAATGAAGATGCTTGTAGCAAAAAAAAAACAAAACAAATAAATAAAATCCTCCATTGTGCAAAACGTTGTCCTCACTTTGGCTTCATGCATTACCATCAGGCTAAAACAAAACCAAGCCTGTAAGCTTGTGACACTGCTTTCAGTTTCATGCAACCCTTCCAAACTTGTTTTCACTGTAATTATGTTGAGAATTTAAGTTTACTGTGTGAAAAATTGTCTTTTTGTGTAATCTGTTTCACCATCAGCTCATGAAATGCCTGCATAAGAACAAACTGATGCAGAACAGAACCCTTTATCCCTTCAGTAAGTGCAACATATCCAAGTATTGTTGCAGCTACCACCACCATGTTTAAAGAAACATAGCTTTAGCTACATAGTAACATAAAGTAACATGCAGCATTTAATTTTTACCTTAAAATAACAGTTATCAGCTGTCGCATACCTGTCCTGCTCATCTCTGATCTTGTCTCTGTTCATTTCCCACATGTGTACACTGCTGACTGCACTATGTAACTCTGGAGAAGAAGGCAGGACATTATTATTATTATTATTATTATTATTATTATTATTATTATTATTATTATTATTATTATTATTATTAGTAGTAGTAGTAGTAGTAGTAGTAGTAGTAGTAGTAATATTTTTTATTTATTTCATTATTTATTTATTTATTTATTTATTATAATGAGACTAAAACAGCTTGATCATTCTCTGTGTGGAAATGCATTTGTGTTTTCGTTTCATGTTCATGCTTGTAAAAGATAAGTGATTCCTGAATTAAGTTTTCCAGTTCATGCAATAAATCTTCCATTTGGCCACTACTCAAATCCCTTACATAGTTAATATCTTGTTATATCATTAACGGCTGAGTGTTAACCTCCCCTGGGAGGTTAATGTATTGTTGAAGGTTCATGACCTGGAAATTAGAGCTGCATATAGAGTGTCTTAGAGGTAATTCGAGGCTGTTGAAACACACTCAGGAAGGTGCTTTGTTAGCGTGGTCTCAACTGCTCATGAATTGGTCATGAGAAATGAACATAAATAGCTCATGAGTGTTGGGGCACTCTGTGTCTTGTAGTAGTTTGACATGCAAATAAAGGTGTCTAGACCACGACGTATTGTGCTGACAAGGATTTGAAGTTCCGCGTGTCAATACGTTTAATGGTGAGCTAATGAGGATACCTGTTATTGTGCTGATGTCAGTGAATCGCACAGCAAAGCACGGAGAATGACCGCATCTTGTAAGCATTAAAGTTAAAATAAACACCAAAGTAAAATCCCTTGGTTTGTTTAATGAACCCCCTGTGTATTGGTTGTTCTTAGAATGCTGCTTCTACCAGCCGTAATGTCTCACACCATAAGAAAGCTGCCGTGATTTGAGAAGATTTAATTTGACTCATTAGGTGGAGAGAAACAATTCCAAACTTATTTTCCGCCAACTCAAACATTGACTTAAAGCAGTCATTAATGATATGCTACATCCCAGAATCATTAATGGGGTAAAACTTAAAGCACTCTATAATTAGACACCTGCAAACACAAAAGTACACAAGGCGTCTGGGCCATTTTCAGTCATTAGCACCTTACCCTACTCCCCAGTGGCCCTCTCCACATGGCTTTACTGATTAAGTCATGGAATTTCCTTGCAGAGCTCATAGCCTGCCAGGAATGTGCAATCAGGATCTCATACTGAGTCTAACTGTCTTAATAGACTGAATGAGTGTTGTCTTCCATCAAAGCCACAGTCAAACGGAAAAAACGCTCTCAATATTTTCTTCTCATAATGCACTGATTTTATGAGAATTTTTTGTCAACAATTGCTGTTATAAAAACAGACAAACAAACAAACAAATAAACATATCTGGAGAGATGCCATATGCTGTCATACATTTTCATGACTCATTATGGCCTATAATATAACAATGCCCTGTTACCATTCAGAGTAATTGTCATGATTGATGAGACAGTGTTTGATGCCTTGACTTTAAATTAGCATATGACATTAAATGTGATGACAACAAGGATATCCAGGATACGTGTTTGTTGGGGTCACAGTCTCTACTCTCCAAGGGAGGCTTTTTTGGAGCGTTGTTGCAGTGTGAGGAAGTGCATTCAGTGACAACAGCGTTAGTGAGGTCATAATATTGGATGATCACCTTACGGGGGTGGCTCAGAGTAACCTACAGATGTGATACACATATCATTACAAACTAGACAGATTATCAGAAGTAATCCAGCTCAGAAAACATTTCCTGTCCTGTCCATATGTACATGGTCATCCTGCAGGCAGACTCTGACTGATCAGCACCTAAGCTATTGCTTAGCAACACTGCTATTGCTTAGCAACATGTTACCAAAGTAACACCAAAGCCACCTCTTAGCAACCACATAATAGCTCCACTGGCACAACACACTTTCCTTAGGCAGCACTGAAAAGCATTTAATTCCTTACCTGTAAAAATTTCCTTTACCTTGCATGTTCCAACTATTTTTTATAGGATGTAAATAGCCTATGCCATTTGCTTTCCGAAACACCACTGCCCCTCCGATACAGATTGAGGGTACCATTAAGACCACATTTCATTTATTTGGCCCTATTGCACTCTTTACACTGTCTAGATACACATTTGAATCAAACCTATTCTATGTTCTCTTTGCAAGTTTCACTCCTCAGTAGCACCACACATGAAAGGCTATTTCTTTCAGTCTTTTATTCAGTGCTTATCCATATTGATCATCATTCATAGTGAACAATGACCTGAAATGCATTTCGAATAAAGAGTCCATATCTAAAGCTGTTTCAGCCTTATGAATTCATCTGTCTTCCATTTGAAGACGGAAAAGAAATAGCGGCATCAAAGTTGAATGAACTGTAGCTTTGAAACACTCCAGTCCATACCATGCCACACAAATGACTAGACCCAAACACACCCAAAAAGCAGAACATCCATAGCCATATCTGCTTCATTCTTTCAGACTGCTCATTGCTCCTGTGCCTGACCCAGTAATGTAGCTCATGGCCATAGAAAGCCCTCATTTAATAAGGTGCATGTATCCCTTGCATTGGGATAGCAACATGAACCCTGTGCTCAAGAGCAGACTCCATCATTAAATGCTTGACCAAGGTGCCCATTTGTACCTGTTGGAGGTTTTGTGAGCCCGTTTTTATGTTCTGAAGCTCAATGGCCTGTGAAGAAGTTATTTTATGCTTTATGACAACTCGGGCATATTAATTGTGCTGCTGTTAATTTACAAGTGATGCTGTAAAGAGGTTTTGACGCTGACACATACTTGCTTGTAAACAGGTTTATTACATTAAAGACAATGTCAATTCAGACACCATGGATTGTCTGGAGAAGCCTCTTGGCCCAAATGAGGGTCTTCTGCCTTACAGTTTACTGTAAATGCCCCCTTATATATGTATGTATAACTGATACTATCTCATCCATCTGCAATGTATAGGATAACAAAGAACTGGAGAAAGACAGAAAAGGAGGCCCAGCTCCCTTGAGACTTTAGGCCCCATTCCTTTCACATTCTGATGAGGCCCTTTCCTTACACATTATATCATATCTGAATTTCTCCACTGTTGGATTAATAAAATATTATTTTATCTAATATTTATCTTTATCTTTATCTTTCGTATTAGAGAATATACCCCCTTACATAATAATGTTCATTCACAGAAACACTCAGAAGGGACTCTCAGTTTAACAGGCACTTACACATTCATCAGCAGAGACAAAATCACAGCAAAATGAGGTGAGAAAGATATCAAAAGAACAGACTCCAAACCTTAATTAAAAAGGTAAAGGTCATGTTATGCTTGTTTTGCATCTTTTTTTCTGGGTGAAGCTACAACTAAAAGGCAAATGTTGAGGTCCCAATTTATATTGGTGGTGGCACACAGATAACACCATAAGTGAGCCATCACACCATGTGGGAGACTGGTTCAATTCCCAGTCTGGGCAACTATACTGTGCTACACCAACAAGAGTCCTTGTGCACGATTCCTATCACTACTCTGTTCCATTTCTGTAACATGAGTTAATCTTGTAAGTAGCTCTGGATAAGAGCATCAGTTAAATGCCATAAATGTAAATATTTTAAATGTCTCTGGGTACTAAACATCATATGCAGTGACAATGTAACCACTGATGATGTACAATGGCATGCAAATATTTGGGTACCCCTGGTCAATATCAGAATGCCTGCTTGATTGGAAAGACCATCTGAAAATTAGGGGACTCCGGAGATGTGGTACATTGTTCTACCGCTCAGTGACACCTGCTCCAATTTGTCTTTCATGGAAGAGTAATCTCAAAAGAGAAGAAAGCAGTGCAATTATAAGATCTAAACCTCCATTAAGATGTAAACCTAACCAAAACCTAACCCTTACCTTAACCCTAACTGCCACCTTTGTACAATGTGACAATCTATGCAGGTGTGCATGACGTTTTGCTTATTGATTCCATTGTTATAACTTCACAATAGAAACATGGTTTATGTGTATTTGACAAAAGAGCACCCCAGTGGACAAGAGGACATAGTGAATCACAAGCAAGTAACATAACAGTTAACATTGCATAGCAAGGAGGTGGGTAGACATGAAATTGGTTCCTCCCTCCACCTTGCTGCCTGTCTGAAGCATCGCACCTGGGGCTGATGAGGACAATGAGCCCCAGATGGCATATTAAGAGAGCATCTCAGCCAGCACGGGGAGTGAGCTGAGCAGAGAGCTGAGCTGAGGAGGACAGTGAGCATAGACACAGAGGAAGAAAACATGGAGTTAAGTAGCCCCTCATCATTTGGCAAGTGCCTACAGCAGCCTAGTCATTTATTTTTGTCATTACATGTTGGTGATGTTGGAGCCTTAATGTATCATGTGCCACAGCCTCAATTCCTTGGTGTGCCTTGCAGTTTGTACCTAATGCAGAACATGCAGACATGTGTACATATACTCAGACAAAATAAGAGTTTGTCTTGAGTCTGAATATACTTAAATAACACAGATAAAACAAATCTGTTCCGTCAACAAATCTACATGCATGATTCTGTTAACTTTTAGAACCCTAGGCTAATGTTCATTGTTTGACACATCAAAAAGTATTTAAAGGAAGAGAGCAAACAGCCCCTCCCTTCTCATTTATATCTGGGTCAGTGATGTGATCAGGCCTGTCTCCTCTTGCCGATCAGTCGGAGTCTGCATGCAGGTTGAACATGTACTCATGCACAGAGCAGTGAACATGCACTGCAAGGCTCTTTTGGCTTTTAAAGTGTGATTTTATTCATTTGAAAAGACTGGTTTTCCAATCAATGATTCATCACACAATGATGATGTGCATCGTGTCTGCAGGTTCCTTTGATCCTGAGTTATGAAGCCTAGAAAACGGAATGTAACTGAAAGGAACTAAAACTGACAAACATATGTATTTTTTTTCATAGGAATGATTCCTAGAAATCATTTAGGCCTTCTAGGAAGGCATACAAGGCCTTTGGGTCCATAAAAAAAATAAATGACCTTGTAAATGTCTACTTACATTCAAACAGTACAACACACCAACAGTATGAACTCAGTTCTAAGGGTTAAGGTGTAACAAATAAGAATTTTAGTTGTGTTCCATGTCCTTGTATGTGCAATCCTGTGTCACCTACAGTTATTAAGTAAAGGAGGGCAGAGGGCCACCTGAGGGAGTATGATAATGAGTGAATCAAGTTAGTCTGGGGATCCTCTTTCCGGCTCATGGTTCCTTCATGGCACAGGAGACTCAGTCTATTTACATCTCTCCCACACGGTCTGGTCCAAAAATTGTTCCCTTTATATAAAGGATGCAGAAGTATGTGAACCTTTTAAAAGTCAGCCTCAGCCTCTTTGAAGCAGTGTGTGGTGGATTGTGTTTCTCCTTGCAATTGTTTTTTTGGTGAATGAAGATTCTTTTGTGTAACGAGGAGCTCTGTAATTCTGCTCCAATCTCTGATTCAGATGGTGCACTTAATTGAGCAAGGCTCACAAAGAGATGGAAGTGGAATAATGAAGGATTTGTCACATTGGCAGGATTTGTGGCCCAATAGCTTGCAGCTTGAGCTCCCATATGTGCTGTGTGAACCGACTTTCTGAAGTGCTCACGTACTTCCTGTTTCTTCTCCGCAGGAAAAGTGGGAATCGTCCAAGATTTGATTTCTTTCTTCTTCTTTTTTTTTCAAATCAAACCAACTAATCCAATTTCCAGTCCCTAAACCACCAATTGTATCTGATTAAAAATGGGATCAAAGCAATTCGGCAGGTTTATGGAGGCAATCTGAAGATGCCTGTGTGCTCAGATGCCATAAATTTTGTTTAGTTTTCACTAGAAGGAGGTTAAGATCTGGGAAAACAATTGTGTTTGTGAATTCCCACACACACACACACACACACACACACACACACACACACACACACACACACACACACACACACACACACACACCCTCTCAGTGAATGGCTTCCAAATGAACAATGGTAAACAATATAACCACAGCTTGATCCAATTTACTGTGCACATGCCTATTACCTCTCTTCATTTAAAGTAATCTTTGGTGTGTGACTTCTTTATGTAAGCAAGAAAAGAACATATGAGTGATGATACGAATCGTTTTGTGTTAAAATGAATTAGTCAGAGGGAAAATAGTTTTTATATTTGCCATCACACCAGACTGATGGAAAGAGAAAGGTCTTTAATTATTTAACAAAAAAAAAGTAATATAGGTCTGTTCTTCAGATTTCATCTTTTGCTACTACAACATCAACACTAGACAGATAAAGAGACTGAGACACCTGCTCACTTATTATTATTGTTTCTTCTGAAACCAATGGTATTAGATAGTTTATCCTGCTTTTGTTGGACTAAACATCTACTGTCCAGTGAAAGCTTTCTGCTCGAGTTTGGAGCAGTGCTGTGATGATCTGATTTCGTTCAGTGACAAGAACATTAGTGAGGTCAGGATGTTGGATGATCACCAACCCACCTCATCTACAACTCCTCAATTCATCCCAAAAGTATTGAATGGAAAACCATCATTCCAGAGAACATAGTTCCACTGCTCCAAAGGTCAGTGCTTGGGGACTTTATAATCTTCTAGTCCATGCCTGACATTAGGCATGGTGCCAATAGGTTCACGTTTATCTGCTCCAGAGAGTCTGATTCTATTGGCCGTACTTCTTTACAGGCACTAGACAAACTGTGTTTTGACAAACATAATTTGACATTGTCAGTTCTGATTTCCACTTTCATGTTTGGTATTGAAAACCAATCCACAAGTAGTGGTAATGCGACAAAGCCTTAAATTCAATTCAACTTGGCATTCCTCATGAATTCACACAAAGGCGAAGGGAAAATGGATGAAAAAAGTGAGCAGGTTTTCAGTGGCAGGACAACAAGGTAACAGACCTCATAAACATTTGGGACAATGTCTCTGCTCAAACAAAAGTATACTGCGACCGCTTTTTGTTTCTAATGAAGTGGCCGAAAGCAACCTCAGAGTTAAAGGAGAATTAAAAGTTTCAAAGCAAAGTTTAAGGAAAGCAAAAATGCAAACCAATGAAGTGTCTGAATAGGGTGCACTTTTTCTCTGTGATAAGCCCAGCTGTCAGTCACTGCAGCTCCTTTATAGCGGGCAAAAATGAAAGTAAACCTCTGGGAGCAGACCTTTTATGCGTTCCATGAGTTTGGAGATGTGAACTGTTCAGACGAATGTTGGAGATATTTTTGTGAACAGATTAGACTTGGTGAGAAAATTTGAATTGGGCCACTTTTTCTGCTGTGTGAACAGAGCCTTAGAAACTTCTAAGGTGAGAATGTGTAAGTACATCACAGCATGAGCTGTGATGCGGTTTCCTTTCTAAACAATGAGTCTGATGAACTTGAAATTGAGTCAACCTCAGGCGAAAGCAGGCATGGATTGGTCATTGAGAAAACTGGGGGAAATCCTGATGGGCCACTATGGGTGTGGGCCACTGAGAGGATTGACCAAATGAAGCTGATGAAAAGGGAACCCCTTGTCGATAATGCTGAAAATAGAGTCTTAAGGTTTTCTCTGGGCTGCTGGGATATGGAAATTGGTTGCAATTGTTGAGCAACAAATGACAGACGGGCTATAAGAGTCCAATTCTATTTCATGAGTCCAGTAGCTCTATATAAAGCATCTACTCTGTCAGGCTTTTTTTAGGTTGTGTTTACAAAGTGACAGTGAACACAGCACTCAGAATTAAAATAGTGACTCAATATTTATTTTATATATATATATATATATATATATATATATATATATATATATATATATACTTGCTATACAGGTAATACAACTGCACTGTACTACACTGTAATGTGGGAACATTATATCTTCAACAATATAGTCTAGAATATCCTATCAGGTCACAATGCTAATCATTTGTCATTTGTCTTGCCTAGGTTTCTTGGGTTCACATTGGGTGACTGAGCAGATGAAGATAGAGATTGCTATTCTGATACATCCATTCTCATAGTAGCTCTTATATAGCCATTTTGTTTATATCAGCACCATTAGTAGTACAGAAAGTGCTCAAGTAACCAGCAGAAGGTGCCGGATCCTCTTTTGGAAGCAGTGCATGTGGTGTAAGTACATAAAAACATTTAATGTGGCCCAAAATGATACCACAAAAATGTGCCAGACCATTCTTTTTAGAATTAGGTGCTTATTTTTGATGATTATGAGTTGGGTAAAAAGGGGCTCTCACTGTCAGTCTCAGCTGACAAGGGACCACCAGAAGACTGACATTAACTTCATTCAGAGGTGTAGAGCCAACCTGAGACCCAGGAATTTCACTTTACACAGTGCACTGTAGTTTCTATGTGGAGTGAGATGATGCAGAGCTGAATCAGACAAAGATGGAAGATGTGATGACCAATTCTATTAAGACTTTGTAGAATCTGGCTGAGCAACGCTTATGACAACCCTCATTTATTAAGCTGTGGCAGAAAGTGCATGCACAGTTGGGCCTACTTGAGAATTTGGAAGTTTTACTTTACTTTTCAAGGATTCCTGACTTGCCAACTGCATGCCTTGCTGACTGTAGATACATCTCTTTCCTGATTGAGTGGCTGATGTGGCATGAAATGTTTCTTTCTTTCTTTTTTTTTTTTTTGGAACAATAACACCAGATATAATTCTTCCTGAAGATTAGTGTTCCAACAATAATGACATAACCAGACATGCAGTGAAGAATTAACATTGTCCATTGCTACATTGTCTAACATTTTTGCTGAAATGCAAAACTGAATAATCCATTCTTGACTCAAGTATTTAAAAAAAGTAGCTTCTTGAAGTTGGCGGCATGAGTCCATTGTCCATGTCCTCATTTAGGTCTTTTTCCAGTTCCTTTCACCAGTGGAGTATTTGAATGTATAAGCTCTGTTAATGTATAAAATGTACAAGAAAATTTTATATCTACAAATATAAGCAACTATTACATTCAGCAACTAATTTCATGTGTAGAAACATCAATGAAAGTGCATATTTCAGACTTTAGACTTCATAATTAGACTGTGAAGCCAGGTCTACAGAAATCAGAAGGTGTCCTGTGGTATCTGAGATCAAAACGTTTAAGTCCTGTAAGTTGTGAGGTTGGATCTCCACTAAGGTACCCATGACCCTTGTGCTGGTTCACTGGTTATCCTTCCTTGGAGCACTTTTGCTAATTATTGAACAGCCCTAAAGATCATCTTCTTAGTTATCTAGCCATTACCATTTGGCCCTTCTCAAAGTGTTCAAATCCAATTAACTCCCAACTAAATTATAAAACCTTATACACCTGTAATGAGATTATTATTCTTATTTATTTCCACCTGCCAGTTTTTAATGTTAGGGCTGATCAGTGTATATAGTGTAGATCTAACTTTAAGCTAACTTTAAGCTTAAAGGGCAGGATGAGTTACTTAAACTTTTTACCCAAATACACTCAGATGGCAAGTTAAGGATTTCAACAAACAACTCTTGAATAATTTGGTATTGCACAATTTTTAAACACAATTGCCTCACCAGTTCAGTTCTGACCAAGGCCAAAATAAAAACTTCAGGCCATTACACACTCAATATGATGAAAAGAACCCCCCCTCCCTCCCCCGCCAAAAAAATAAATACATAAATAAAAAAAATATTCACACTGCAAGTATTGTGAATTTTGCTGCATTTTGCAGAAACAAAAGAAAAAACTAAAAAAAGTCACAGAGTCAAAGATAAATGCTACCATATCAAAGCCAGAAAGAGAGCTGAGACTGGTGGAGGCAGCATATGTTGTTTCAAACTGTATGTATTCATGTGTTTTAAATATGTTTCTATCATATGAATTATTCACATGACAAAAACATGTCTTAAACATTTGTATAATTCACATGATAAATGAACTAAACTCAGACACTCACTGACCTTAACCAATACAGAATGATGAGGAAAATATCTGTTCCTGTTAACATTAATTACATATTCATTACAGTAGATGAAATTACTATTATTATTATTATTATTATTATTATTATTATTATTATTATTATTGTATTCATTTATTTTTACTGTTTATATACTGCTTAGAGCTCATGGAAATCAGAAATCCATAATTCATATCACTATTATTAGAATATTTAATTTCAAGTTTTAATAAATTACAAAACAAATAGAATTAACCTTACACAAATTGAAATGTCACTTTAAATGTAAAAAATAATTATTATTATTATTATTATTATTATTATTATTATTATTATTATTATTATTGTATTCATTTATTTTTACTGTTTATATACTGCTTAGAGCTCATGGAAATCAGAAATCCATAATTCATATCACTATTATTAGAATATTTAATTTCAAGTTTTAATAAATTACAAAACAAATAGAATTAACCTTACACAAATTGAAATGTCACTTTAAATGTAAAAAATATTTATTATTATTATTATTATTATTATTATTATTATTATTATTATTATTGTATTCATTTATTTTTACTGTTTATATACTGCTTAGAGCTCATGGAAATCAGAAATCCATAATTCATATCACTATTATTAGAATATTTAATTTCAAGTTTTAATAAATTACAAAACAAATAGAATTAACCTTACACAAATTGAAATGTCACTTTAAATGTAAAAAAATATTTATTATTATTATTATTATTATTATTATTATTATTATTATTATTATTATTATTATTATTAATAATAATAATAACAACAATAATAATAATAATAATAATAATAAATTACAAAAAAAACTTTTTAAGATGCACTAGTAAAACTCAGACAAAAGACAAACAGCTTCCCTAACTCCCTGATTGATGCAACAACAGAGATAAAGTCTAAACTATATTAAAAATGGCAGACAAACCCTACATCCAGTGAAGTAATATTTACCCAAACATAGTGATCTTCAATGTTTTCATCCTTTGGGAGCTCTTGTGTTTGTAGCAGACTTTCTAAAACAGTTTGAAATACATTTTCTCTGCACCATCACAGACTGGATTCAGCTGTCTTCTATCAGAATATTTGTGCCAACAGGTTTCTGCACACACAGATAGTGGATGAGTGTTTTATTCATGTGTATAAATTGAATGAGCACTGGAAATTAGTGCCACAATTAAAACTTCAAAAAGGATTTTGTAAATACTATTTAGGATGAAGGATTTGAACGAGGGAGACTGTGGGGGGTTGATTGATAGTAAACAACTTACTTTGAGATCCACTGCTCTCTTATAGACATCAGCAAATCAAATTAAATTGTGGTGAAATGATCTTGGGTGGCACAATGGCATTGCAGGTAGTTTGTTTGGGGGGGTTGGGGGTTTGATCCTCACTTGGGGCATTGACTGTGAGGGGGTTGGTTTGTTGTCCCTGTGTCCACACAGATTATATCTGGATAAGTCAGATTCCTTCTTTTTCCCAAAAACATGTGAGGTAGGTGAATTTGCTTTGCTAAATTCTCTCTAGGGGTGCGTGTGTTGCTGGCAGATGGATCAATACAATCTACTTAAGTATACTATATACTAGTGCAATTCAATTAAAAACTTGATATATATCATCTTAAATGTAATGAACACAAAACATGAAAGTTTTGAATTAAATTATGAAAAAAAAAAACTTTCACAATAATCAAATTTATTGAGATGCACTAGAATACTTTATACTTATATGCTGTATAATTTAAGTGTGTACTGCAGTGCACTTACATGCATGCAATATATACCAATTATCAAATTTATCAAATTTATTGACACTATATCATCACAAAAATCTTTCTCTAAAAAGGCAGAACTGTTACTAACAATCAGGGCTGTTATTTAGGCTCCTACAAATTATACACAGCCATCCCACAAGCTCTGCTAGCATCAATCAAAGTTGGTAAAATGGTATAATGTGATGACTTTTTCATGAGAATATCTAGTTTGTTTTCTCGGGTAATTGTGAGAAAACTGATCGGACAGACTGAAAGCTGTGCAAAGTGGACACAAAGAGGACACCGAGGGGACAGAAATACTGTCCAGTAAGACTAGGAAATGGGTCCTGTTAGCTGACATGGTGATGTAAACCAGTCAATAACAGCAGACCTTACACCATTGCTTTAAATTCATTGCTCTTAAATCATATAGTCATAAAGAAATGCCACTCAACACTACAAAACCCCTGCAGTATATCCATTGCTCTATGACATTTATTACATCTATATGTATTTAAATATGATGCTTTTTTTATGATATCAATATGTCAAAGCATGAAAGAGTCCTTTGAATGCCCACTAGACCATGTTTTGTCTCCATTTTTCTTTCCTTCTATCCCCTATTCACCAGACATTATTTTAGCAGCGGTTATTCAGTTCAGCAGCTTCCTTGCCTCATCTGAATTACCACATAAAACATCTGGAGTAGAATAAAGTTATAGCACTGTAATGGGACAAACAAGAACATATAAGCAATGGCAGAAAATGAAAGATTCTTATATAAACTTTGCTTATGTGGGCTTTCTGCACGTAGAATAGACGTGAACACTACAGCAGTGTCTAGTAAAGAGGATGGTATATGTTTATGAGTAAACGAGTATTATCTGCTTATTACGTCATTAACAAATTATCATCACATCTCAAATTTTCAATTTGCCACCCAAAAAGAGATTTGACCCTAATCCTACTACTAACCTGACTCAAAGAACACTTTAAAATCGCTATAATTTTAAAGGCATACACATTTTGAGCACTAAAAATTATAGAAATAGAAATTATAGAAGAATATTGTATAGACATGCACAAATGAATGAAATATAAATATAAATATAAATACAGTACAAATAATGTCATTGTGTTACACCCAATATGAGGAATTTATTTGTTTTTGGCATTACATCCCCTTTCAGTCCTCAACCTTATCCAGGTTCACTCTTAGTACACATTTTACAACAATGGAATAATGTGAATATGAAATTACTAAATAAATGATTTTGTTACTCCTAATAATTCATACAGCAGTTCTATAAGGAACAGATCTACTCTATGCATAACTATGGAATCCTGATGGACTTAAGCACTGGTGATAAAGCTCCAAAGCTAGTCTGTCTCTGTATAAGTATCCCCTTTGTTTCAGCCTCTCTTTGTTGTTGTGCAGTCACTCATAGGCCTTCCTAGGTCTTCAAGAACTCTGAACTGGTTCCATTTGGGCTTATAAGACCCTTGGTGTTCTTTAGCAAACCAACTGTGTTTCCACCTGTGTTAGTGGAACCAACGATACGTCACTGGTGCTGCACAGTGTCAGTAAACAGAAGTGAGAAGAAGGCAGTGTGCACAGACTATCTGTGAACATTTGTGTTGTTACAAACCTTTGATTTTCTCCAGCAAACATGGATCAAACATGGATCAACTTTTAGTGAACAGAAGGCACAGAAGACAGCAACGTGCAATGACAAAAGGTATGTCATTACTCCTCCTGTACAACTAGACATGCCCACGGGGGATTCGAGCTGAAAAACCTACTAATCTTTGTTGTTTTCCACTGCAAACAAACTTTTTAAGATTTTAGAACCTATTTTTGTTGGTGGAAATGCTCTGAACGTTTTTTGCGAACGGAACCAGATCCACATTGGTGGAAAAGGGCCGCCAGTTTAGTTTAGTCTAGTCTCCAGATTCTTTGCTTTGTAATTCTGGTTCATTGTTGTCTTGTTCTTTTGGTTTCTATTTGTTTGTTTTGTAAATAAAGCCCCTTTACCCTTCTGGTACATATGCCTCCAGCTACCTCATGTGACAGGCTGATCCAAGGATCAGCAGCAGTAACGAGGGACTGTTTAATGTGTTCCAGAGAGTCTTCACCTGTTGTAGTCACGTTGCTGTGCATGAAGAAAGTTAATAGTTCTGCTTGTTTGTTAAATGCACAATTCATAAGGTTTAACTGATGACAGAAAACCTAAAAGTGTACAAGAATCAGAATATATGTGAGCTACACAATAACAAGCTAACAGGTTCAAAGGGAAGAGGCTGATCTCAGGGTGTAATATCAGTGTCAAAAAGTCCCAACAGTCAGACAGCAACACAAGGTAGCATCTTTGGTGTTTCTCACCAGGTGACCTAACAGCAATTTGTCCATTGTGAAGAAAAGGTCTTCAGTGAGAATTGGAGTAAGCGTGGAAAATAAGAACTGAATCATGGAATAGACTGATGTAAAGATCAACGTGCTGGGTTGAAAGGGCAAGACAGTGAGACAGGCACAATACTGCTACGAATTCAATGGATGCACTGAAGAGGGTCAAACATATACTCTTGAAAAAAAAAATCTATGATCAGCAATAGTCATGGGGAAAAAGGGACAAGTGCAGGTCATCCCAGGTAATTTCCTGCTGAGTATAAATCACTATGTACACACAACCAGACCTTCCTAAAGAAGGTTCCTCCCGGGGCCTGTAGAGATACATATCGATGGCCTGGTCAAGCGCAAGTTTGCCTGGCGTGCTCCCGGCGGGATGAGGCCCTTTAGCCTCAAAATGTACAAGAGATGTTTTAGCTTGATCCACGTGCCCCAGACAGCCACTTGCTGACAAATATCAATCATGTGTGAATGTTCACTGCTTAGCTAGTTTAATTCCCCTTGACTGATAGGCGAGAACAGGGTGTCCAGGGAATGACATGCCTCAAGAGCGTCCCCTTGCCATGCTTCATTTCTTCTAGTGGGTTGGCAGACTGTTTGGGAGCATCCTGGATTGTAACATTAGGAGGGCATTATCTGATTAGATTAACTGATTGCTGACCTTCTCTATCACCATTCCACCAATGTGACTGTTTCCAGTCATTGCTGGTATCAAATGTCTCAATTACTGCATTTCTAGGACTGTAGTGTGAGTAACTTTCATTTTGAGAAAGGGAAAGCGTGTGTAAAGTCACAGAAGTTATATTAGGCCGATGTGGTTTACAAAGCGTTTAAGGACAAAGGGTTCTATGTACACAGATCAGCCGTAACATTAATACCACTGATAACCAGACTAGCATCGATAACCAGCAGAAAGTGAATAGTCAGTTCTTGAACTTGATTTGCTGGAAGCTGAAACGTTTTCCAAGTGTGCCACTTTCATAAGGTGCAAACTGTAATGCTCCAAAATGTAACCAGTGTAATAATGACAGGATCAAGAGCAACTGATATGTGTGGACAGCAAAGGCTAGTGCTTGTAGTCCAATCCCTCAACTGTAGAACACACTGCTGGAAGAAAGTAAATGCTGGTTATATCTAACCTGTTTAACAGAAGGGGGACTACACACTTTAAGGCAGGTGGTGTTAATAATATGGCTGATTGGTGTATTACTGACTATACACTCATCTCAGGCAGATACACACATGAGCACAGGTGGGGTTTGATTATGAATCTTGGCACAAGAGTGTGTAAAGTACTACCCTTGCTGTCTTCTATAAAGGCTCTCAGATGGAAGTGTACTTCTTGGTTGTTGAGTGCTAGACATGCACTCAAAGACTTTTTGTCCAGGTGACAGCTAAGAGGGGATGCATCGTTGGACTGAGAAAAGCAGGTGATGATCTGGTGAGCCATTGCATATGTTGGTCACCACACAGTCGGGACACAGCTCAGTGATATATGCAGGACATCCCATGGCCATGTGTAGATTCTGATGGAAAGGCTTCCAACTGGCACTTATAAGCAGGATAATGCTCGCCCACACACAGTAAGGGTTTCCCAGCAATGTCTCCACCAAATTGCAGCACTTCCTTGGTGTGCCAGGTCACCAATTCCTCAATTTATTGAAACATGCTGAATTAAAATGATAATCTCTGCTCTTACATCACTGCATCTGCTCATTAAGTCATGCAGAACAGCTTGGCATAGCCTGACATAACTTTGTTTTTGCAAGAAGAGTGTTTCATTGTAATTATTCTAGAGCCTTACTGGATAGTGTTACTGTCCTCTCGGTAAGGTGTGTAGTAGCAAAATGGGTGGCCTAGCTTTTTGTCTAGTGCAGGGAAAGTTTGAGTGCATAAATAAAATGTGTCAACACTGTAAACATGTCCCTGCTTATGAACATTTGACAATTTAATCTCTTAAAAATGCAAACTCAGTGGATTAATGGCCCAAATCCGTACATTTCTAGGACTTGCCTGTTGTCTTCAACGACAGAAAAATGATTCTATAAACTCCCAGATTTTCCAGAATATGTGGGAACACAGCCTTAGATGAAACTATAAACATATTGCCAGCGATTCACATATCAATGTTTATTAGCAACAGACCTGCAGAACTAAAACCCAAATTGAAAGCCGTAGCACTCAAGCTTTTTCCAAACGAACCATGAAGGGCGGATCATCTCGCTAGTTCTTGGATTTTAATTGCCATCGCCTCCATAATCTGATTATATGCTATGAGTGGTTTGCCCGAAAGATAAGGAATGCCATAATTGAATTAAAAAACCAATAGCCACCCAAGCCATTCAAAGCTTTCAGAGGTGACTCGCAAAGCCAGAAAATCACGCTCATATCGCTGATCACATGGTTTGCTTTTTGAGGTTTTTCACTTCAGACAGAGAAAGGCTTATCAAGCTGTGTCCATGCCTTGCACTTGTTACCATCTGAAAAGCAAAGCATCTTAAAATACCTGCAAACACATTTGGGTTTAGAGGTTTACTGAGTGACTGAGGCAGAAAGGCAGAAGTATTCACAAATAGCACAGCAGTGGTTCTGGTTATAAACACAGCACTGATAACTTTACTGCTCAAATTAGATATTAAGGCTAGAAGACTTAAGAGGCACATAATTATAATTTTTGTGCAAGAAGCAGAGAAGCTTCATATATCACACACACACATTCTCATGAATGTATATAATAATAATAATAATAATAATAATAATAATAATAATAATAATAATAATAATAATAATAATAATAATAATAATGATGAAAATAAATTAAAACTAATTATGTTTGAGCTCGTTAGTACAGTGTTTCAGTTTCAGTTTCAGTGGTTCAGCGTTTGATTTATGTTAATGAAGTTCATGAGCTGGTGTAGAATGAACAGATGTAGAATGAAACCAAATTTAAGGAAATTATATTAAAATTATTTCTACTGATTCACAATTTACTCAATGAGCAACTTAAAATTTAATTCAAGAGACTGAACACCATTGGCCTAAAATCCTGAAAGAATGGCTTAGGATTTTGAACTCTGAAAACAATTTCATAAATGGACATCAATAGGATAGTCCTAAGATTTATGACCATTATTAAGTAACTTGCATAAATTATTTAACTATGAAATTCATTTGTAAGTTTTGTAGTTTTGAAAGTGAGCAATATCAGAAAATCGCCCATAGTTCTTTGGAGTTAAAGGGTTGTTTTAATTACCCCTTTAATAAAACATTCTCTTGAGGGTTTACCTCTTGAGTCTGTGTACAGACTGGGCTATAAATCATAGATATAAGTATGTGTTACAATATTGCCTCTGACTTTTAGTGCAGTTAAGCCATTTGTGAAGCAGCATCCCGCTGCCACGGCTTCTGTGATCTCTGCTGGAACAGCGTCTGTTTAACAGTCTGCCTAAGCATGGCAGCACTGAGCAGAGCTCTGACAGGAGGATGACAGAAAACACATTGGACATGTTGATTTGGTCTGAACTGGCTTGTAATGAAGACCTGAGATGTGGGATAGATTCAAGCAATTATTGTAATTCCCAGTGTGATGCCTGCTGAGAGCCAGACCGAGGGATTTGTAGATGTTTGTTTTGCATGCTGTAGATGATCATGTAGAGTTAGTGCATGGATGTCAAGGACCTTTCATCCTGCATCAAGATGAGGACGTCATGCAAGTCAATGGATATTTGCTGGGTGGGATTGTGCTGGCAACTGGTGTAGGATTTACTGAGAGGATCAGCAGCTTGGTCTTTAGGGTTTTTTTGTTTGTTTGTTTGTTTGTTTTTTGTTTTTTGTTTTCCAATTAAAATATTCGCTGACACAAATTAAACATTTTGGTGGCAAGCTACTTATTTCAATTAAACAACGGACAAAAAGAGCACTTATTACTCAGACCAATGTTCAAGAATGTTATCTGCAAAAAAAAAAATAAATAAATAAAATAAAAAAAAAATTTTGTGCTGAAAATGCAATGATTTTTTTGAGTCATTTGAAATGATTAGACTGAAAATATGGTGCCAAAAAATGTTTATAATAATTAAATAATTGACAGTGGTCCAAATAAAATAAAAAAAATGTATTTCCTTCATCATTTTTGTTTTTGATTCATGTATCCATCATTACTATCACTTCATGGGACTTTTATTCTGAAATATGAACATTATGTTAGCAAACTGAGGAATTTAAACTGGGATTTAATTCATTTGAAAACCAGTGGATTTTAGCTTTTTGTCTGTTTTGTGAGTTGGATTACGCTGATAATTCCTCACATAATGATGAGACTGGTCAGATAGGGTTTAGTTTGTTATGTGCATCATGTCTGTAAGTTACTATGATTCAGAGTTGTGAAGACTAGAAAATGGCAAGTAACTGCCTTTTAGTAAGTAAGTGTGTGAATATGTGAGCTCAGAGAACAGCAAAGATCATATAATTAAACCTTGTGTCTAAATTAAGTGCAAATTAAGAAGAAACCTAAATCTTTCCTTTTTAAACACTTGTAATATCACTAAAACACAGCATCAACTATTAGTTGGCCTGTTCCTCTATTTCAAAACAAATGGAAACCGAAACCCATTCGTACATGACCATTATGCTGCACCAACCCCATTGATAATACATAGTAGGCACTAGTTATTACTAAGATTAAATAGGAGTCCTAGGGAGATTAATGGATTTTCCTCAGCCATTAGCCAGTCTGTTCTGTCTCTTTGCTTTTACAGTGTGGAATATATGTGTAAAATTAGAACAAGAAGTTGTTCAACACAACAGATTTTTCATCAGTACTTCATAGACATGCACATATTTTTGTATGAAGCCAACAGAAAAAAAAGCCTTCACATATTTTGCCCCAAGATAAGAGTTATTCACTTGAATTTAATTTCTGTGGTAACCTGGCTAGTGCTTAAACTCAAAGGAACACAAAATGTTCCCAAATTTCTGACAGGCTGTGTAGTGTGTTTGAGTGAAGATGTTTCACTGGGCTTTATTTTCTTACCACACTTCTCAGGGCCTCTTCAACCCTAATCTTCAGTGAGACATCTGAATCCACTTGGCCAATACTCCTGTGGGCCATAATTAGCTGATTCAGGTGTGTTTGCTTTCAGAGAGAGAGAGAGAGAGAGAGAGAGAGAGAGAGAGAGCTGCATACCCAGCAGCTTTCTTCCACAGAAGTTGGCCACCCTCGCTTTAATCTATCCACCACTTCCTGATAGTGGCACTCTGCATTTATTACAGCCTTAAAAAAACACCTTTCAAATCAATAATTCAAGTTTATAAAGACGCTCCTAATATATTTATGTGGAGGATCCTTTAACTCTGCATAACAGCATCCTTTCCATCCCCTTTTGCTCCTTCCGCTGATATATAGAGGCCCAGGAAAAATGCCTCAGTGAAGAATTTGTGACTGTGCTCAGGTTACCCTTAATTATCTTAAGACAGTGTACCCCCTCATATATCATGCACACACTAAGTTACACACTAAGTGTGCATTGGATGTATGTTCTGACTATACAAATTACAGCTCCAATACCACATGAAGAACACAGTTAGTGGGCAATAATTCATACAGGCTGTCATGACTGAAAACCCCTGAGAGAATCTCCTAACTCATTCCAGTAACCCTTCCCAGGTCACTTACATTATGGGCTTAAAATAGGCTTCAGTGTTGATTACATGTGGGGCTCGTGTTACCAATGTGTTACATCATGTTTGACAATAATGGGCAAGCAGTGAAGTAATATATCTGTTTGGAATAGTCACTGAAACTATTATTTGGATATTTTCTGCTGCTAAATGATGAATTATTCCAACGGTAATAGGTATTTCATAGGTAATCCATATTCTGCTAACAGATGAATGCTTCCGCTCTTCTGGTTGCTGAGAGACAAACTGTATAAGACTAAACCATCAATGCATTATGCACCAATACATCTAGGCAAAATTTACATACATTTGAAAGGTGAGAAATTTCAGTATTCAGAGCTCGTTCAGTGTTGGGGAAACTCATAACGGAACACTATTCATCTCTTGAGTGACAACTTATCACTTTAGATTTAATTGGGAAGACGGAAATATCCAATACAGACTGAGGTGATGGGCTCTTGATGCAAAATGAATGCATCTCAGAGCGGCCGCAGATGGTGCATCAGTAACAGTGAGCTTCTGTAAAGAGCTTTGCAAAGTTATTTTACGTGCATAGCACTGACCCTTGTTTAATCTTAGCTTCTGGTCTGAGACTTGCAAGAAGGATGATTTTCTATAAACACTGTTATTGTAGTTAATATTTGAACCTAGCGGCTCACTCTGGATATGAACATCAAAGACATTATCATCCTGTATTCAGTCTTAAAACACTATTAAACATAAATGTGCTATGAATGGTTGTTTGAGCAATTCCATAGAAGAACCAATTTTGATTTCATGTATAAGCATGTGTGTAAAAGAGATGTGTGAGTGTGAAGAACCTTGTCAAAACATCAAGTGAACTTCACCATGAGAGCACTATTGTCTCGTACATCAAATGTAGTGTTTGTAGATTTTGCAGTGCAGTTTAATCCAGTATAATTCTGTAGAACAGACACCTGAATTCCCCACATATTCTCAACTTCAACTAACCTGATTCTTGCAAATATCTAGTTTGTTTTCCCCATTTAATGCAAATAACAATGTTACATGATAATACAATTGCATGATATTCTAAATTGTATTACATCTTGCAACTATTTTGTCTTCTGATGAAAACACACATTCATGGAGTCATTTTTAGGAAGTATTTCTGAAGAGATTCAATACGTATAGCTTCAAAAAATAACTTTGAAGTTCACAAAATGTTCAAAATGGGACTAGAATCCATGCAAGAGCTAGTAGACCACCAGAATTTTTTCCAAACTGTTCTCAGAACAACGCAGTATCAACTTCAGTTTATATCTTAATAAATCTAATCAGATTTCTACAGGAAAAAAAAAAAGAAAACTATAAGTGAGTCCCTTGAGAATAATTGAAGCTATAATTAGAAACACATTAATCAAACCTGTATCAGGAGGATACTAACATCAATAATAGCTACAAACGGTGAAAGGCAAATATCATCCAACCATCCAATTATACAGTAAATATTGCAGTTTAAGATCTATATTTTAATGACCAGATAACTGTACTGGTTAACCAATTTAGTTGCGGCTTTCATGCTAAGCAACATAGTCAACCTGGTTCAGAATAAATGTGAATAATGGGATTATTCTTGTAATAAAGAACTGAATAGATGGAAATGCTAAGATTTCACATTGTGCTGCACTTAGAGTTTGGGTTAGAGTAAAGATTAGGTCATGATTATGTGAGAGTATGGTTAGGTTAGGGTAAAAGTTAGGTTAAGTTTAGGTTTTGGTAAGGTTACAGTTAGGGTACGGGTTAGGTTAGGATCTGGTAATATAATTATGCCGGTTAGTTTGTTCCTTTTTGTTCTATTTCTGTTGAAGTCATTGGATTTCTGCATGTCGGCATTGCTTATGTAAAATGCCCTTATACACGGCGGTTGATCTATGTTTAGTTCACATTGTACTGATTCTGAAATGCTCTTTTAGTCACACATGTGTATGAATTCCTCTTGAGAGCAGCCTGGTGCACATCCTCCTGATTCACTGGAAACATGGATGTCCAGTCAACTTCGAAGTGATTCACATAGACAGGATCACAATGGATTGGTCCGGCGGCAAGACAAGAGTCATTGTGATGGTACATTCAGTGAGATTCTCACAGGGCACTCTCAGTCTGAGCTGAGGCTGACACAAAACTTCAACTTGGTGTAAAGCTAATGTCCATCTTGAAGAAAAAAAAAAACAAAACAATGTACCCCCCCCTCCCCAAAGGGAGCAAACAAAATCCATCTTCTACCCTTGACGCTGTGAGCTTAAACCAAGGAAGCAGGAAGAGAAGCAGCCATCACCCGTAATGACCGTGCAATGAGCCAGCACTGGGTCACCAGGTTTGGCCCCATGCCCTAACAATGCAACAAGGCAAAGCTGCTTAGTCATCATGTTCCCCCTTCTGTGGCAACTAATAAGACTGTAGGGAGGACAGTTTAGGAACACTGCACCTCTGGCCTGGTGCCAGCCTCCAGCCATTGGATCACAATGTGTTCTATTAGATTTTTTTCTTTTTCTGCCTTTCCCCTCCTCCTAACACTCTAATCATGATGTAGTATACCTGGAGAGAGTCCCTGAAGGGCCTGTGACACCCAGCCAAGGTATGTCATAAGTCATAATGCTGATAAATGGGAGGAGCGGTAAATAATTAGAATGGCTCTTAGCAGGTGGCTGGGTCATTTTCATGGTCTGCTCTGACATGTGCACTGCCATGGCAGTTTGTCTGCCTGCGCTGGTCTTAAAAAAAGAAAATAGAAAAGAAAGAAAAGGTGTTAGTCTTTAATGGGCTATGCCTTACTCACATGCAGTGAGAGCCACACACACAAACACACACACACACACGCACACACACATGCTCTGGGGGATGGGGGGCTGCACTTAGAGAATTTGTTCTGATAACTCTCTGATGTCTCTCAGGACATGAGGAGAGAAACGAGGATATCGCTGTTGTCAAATCGAATCCTTGTGATTTTAACAGTAATGTATTTTATGCTTTTCCCAAAAGTATCAGATGGAGCACCAACATTCCAGAGAATGCAGTTCCACTGCTGAACAGCTCAGTGCCCATTTTAGCCCATTCCTGACTTTAGGCATGGTGCCAAATGGTCCATATTTGTTTGTCAGAGACTTATTCTATTGGCACTACTGTGTGTGTGTGTGTGTGTGTGTGTGTGTGTGTGTGTGTGTGTGTGTGTGTGTGTGTGAGCGTGTGCAATTTGCAGTAGCTGAATGCATTCCTAAGAAGGAGTTTCCACAAACATTTGGACACATAATCATTTATTTATTTATTTAATTAACCTGATGTCAATTTTTGACATAAATATGTTATGATTCATGTCTGCAATTAGATATACAACCCAAAGTCTGCAAGAAGACAGCGGTCAAGGAGCAGCATTGGAGACCACTGGTAGAAATAAATGTAGGGTCACTAGCTATCAAGCAGTATGTCACTTTTTGCTTTTGGTCTTATTTATTTGTTTTAACTTCATATTAATTATATAAGAGTGTAAATAATAATAATAATAATAATAATAATAATAATAATAATAATAATAATAATAATAATAATAATAACACATTTATAAACACTTTATTAGAGTAGTCTTATTGTAAAGTGGCATATATGTTATAGCTGTCACATCAAAACACACATTCATGCATTTGCACCATTTGAAAAGCAAACAACCATTACCCTGTGTGACGATTTAATGGTAAACTAATAGGTCCAAAAATACTTGGGATACAATGTGACTGCTTTAGGATACATATTTTTATCTTACCAGGCCTGTGTCTCATTTTTCCTTAAGGTCAACGTATGACATTAATATGGTATAATTCATGTCTACATGACCTTTACATACCTCTCTTTATCCCTTCAAATGAAACAGGCTATTTTTGTTATTGTCTCTTTAGGGCAGACATACAGTGTACTGTATAACATAGCTCTATTCTGAGTTTGTGTCTTCACTGAAAACACCTTCCTGCCTGAAATGGTGCAAAGGTTATATTGTATTTGTATATTTCAAGCATCTATCTATCTATCTATCTATCTATCTATCTATCTATCTATCTATCTATCTATCTATCTATCTATATCTATTAACATTATAAATGAGTTCTCCGACCCTCTTGCAGGAGGGTTTCTGCAAGTTTCAGTTTCAACACAAGTCTAATACACTTCATTCAGTCAGTTAAGGACCTCTAAGTAAGTATCAGTTGGTTGTATCATTTATTATTCATGATTCTTGTGTGTGCTGTAAAGGGGAAAACCATTTCAATCACACATCAATTTGGATCTCCACTTTATTTTTTAATTCACCATAAATTGATTGTGGAAATGTGTTCTGTGGAATGATGGCGCTCCATCCAGTCATTTTGTGATAAGTTGTGGAATTGGGGATGAGGTGGCATGGTGATCATCCAAGATCCTGCTTTCACAAACATTCTTATTGCAGAATGCAATTAAATCCTCACAGCAAATGCTGCAAAATCTTTTAGAAATCCATCCCTGCAAAATAGAGACAGTTACTCCAATAAATGCAGGATATGCTCTTTTAAATACCCTTGATTTCAGAAGTGAATTAGCAGGTGTCCCAACACTTTTGTCCATAGAATGCATATGAGGATTTCTGATGACAGTGACATGGCAAAAGACATTTTTTAAGTTCAGCACTTAAAAACAAAAGGCAGCCTCTCTCTCTCTCTCTCTCTCTCTCTCTCTCTCTCTCTCTCTCTCTCTCTCTCAAAGTTCCTGCAGTACGATGAGAAATAGAAGCACAATATGATCTATCATCTTTCAGACAACCATACCTGGTGGTCGCCGGCAACAATATGATGGTAGTCAAAGGAGATTGCCTACTGGTGAACGGGAGCCTGGGCAATATTTCATACATCCCATAGAGCTAAGAACTGCTAACATGATTTCAGGGGTAGGCCAATGTGACTTGACAGTTGCTGCAATGGGAAATCCATTTTTGGAAAATTCTTTTGGGATTTGAGAGGAAGAATGTTATTGCGCTTTCTGCTGTCACACTTGACAAATATTGGGAAGGTTCTTTAAGGATGTATTAATCAGTACCAGTCAACATGTTTATATTTTTTTAATCCAGTATTGATAATGGTAAATTGTAATACATTAGAATAGAATAGTTTACTGTATGTGTTATTTTGCCCTGTATGTACCTCTCTACTAGGAATGTATTTTACATACATAGGGAATTGTAAAATATAATTAATATAATTTTATATTACATACCTAGAAATAGAAGCACATGCTGCTCACCAGCTGCAAATGATTAGAAAATAATTAGAGAGGGTTTTGGAGGAACCTGTCTTATTTAAAGCTCGGTCATTTACTTTGGTTTGCTCTTGATTGTTGAAGTCAGTGGTATTACCATGGCCAGAGCCAATGAGCTGTCTGTACGGCCTTCAGAAGGAAGGCTGTAAATGTGGATGAGTCTGGGAAGGGATTTAAAGTGATCCCAAAAGAATTAGAAATAAGCCGTTCCACTGTCTGGAAAATGATTTAACATGACCAGGTCAGGCTGTCCTAGAAAGTTCAGTCTAAGAGCACACCATCAGATGCATGAAGAAATCTTTTCTAAAATGTAATCTCAGAACATTCAGGTAGCTCTTGTCACAGTTGATACAATAGCATAATAGTACAGCATCCAAAAGGGACTTTTTGTAGTTTGATGTACTTTTATTAGTATAAACATATATATTTAAATATATTTTCGTATCTTCAATTGGACGCTGCTTTGGCATTTAAACAGGAATTTATTTCAGTTCAAAATGAGTGGACTTTAGCTGTTTTCCAAGCAGGATTATTCACTAATAATTCATCACACAATGATGAGACAATTCAAATAAGTATAGGTCTTATAGTTTGTTATGATATGTGTTTCATGTCTGTAGGTTACTCAGATTCCAGGAACAGACAATATCACATCTGCCCAAAAGTGTGGCTCTCAGTTTGTAAGAGTAAACAAATATATTATTATTATTATTATTATTATTATTATTATTATTATTATTATTATTATTATTATTAATTTTATTTTTATTTATTTATTTATTTATTTATTTATTTTGATTTAAACACCAATTTGATATATAACTTTACAAATTACCAATGTAAATGTTCCCAAAATAAATAAAAAAAATGACTTAAACTCCAAACTTGAAGCTATATTTAAATCTAAAAATGCAAAAATATTAATTTCATCAAACCTTTATGAACAGAACCACTTCTGTGCACAGGGAACAAATCCACTACATTCACTACATTACATCCACTGTATACAAAGCTCTTGATGTGACAGACTTCCTCTGTGGAAATGTGACCAGGGTTTTAGAACATGACAGTGATCTTGTCATGTTTGGTATTCAGGACTGAGTGTCAGGAACTCATCATATCATGCACAGTTGTTACCATATGGCTCTATCAACTCTGTATGCTCTGAATGATATTGCCCCAGAAACTGGCAGTTTCAGACACACTTTGGTGTTATTCCGCCTCAGCTTGATTTTGAACCGGCTAGGTGTACATGTGGACAAGTACTCGGCAGTAGTTTATTTGGCTTTGCTTGCTCACTGGTCTCTGAAATGATCCAAAAGGACATGGAGGTCCATTTCAGGCCCCAGCGGAAATGCTCTGTAATGTTCTCCAAGTTTTGAATGATTTAGAATGGGTTGTTTTCTCTGCTGCAGTCCCTGGTGAATTCAGACCTCTGTCTTTTCACAGCCTGCTTACACCACTGGAAAAGCGCAATAATGTGACATGGAGGGGAGGGGCAATTTGCCACTGCGTCTCTGTGGAGACTGTACAGGTAATATCGCCTCCCCCCTTCACAATATGTAGTGACTCTTGGCAGACGCATATATATTTCACCTTAGCAAAGGTTGCCTCATAAATTTATATCTGTACTGTAGGATTAATCATAAAGAGATGGTACTCAGCAGTGCAGTAAGAAACGCACATGGCTTTTGCTTGCTCTTCTTATATATATATATATATATATATATATATATATATATATATATATATAGGGTATAGTTTTATTTAAAATATATAATTAGCACAACTTCACACAATTTAGAAGGGGTGTCCACAAATCATTTGGATATATATATATATATATATATATNCGAACCGAAAAGCAGAAGAAACTACACGTAGTCGACCGTATGAGTTTAACCGTTTGACAGTGGAACCCGTGAACAGATCGTAAAGGCTTCAGTGTGAGGAATAACTTTCTCCACAGGACCTGTTGAATGATGTTCTCTCCCTGTTGTTGTTCTTGATGTCCCTTTATATGCTGAACTGGACCCAAAACCCTGCCCAGATTCCCAGAGCTGCTCCAGTGTACCGACCACATTGGCAGCAATTGAAGGAGTAGTGATCCTGGTGCTTTTACTGAAATTGTTTTGGTAAGGACGAGAACATTTTATGATCAACTCCTTCTAAGATTTTTAATTGTATTATTTGATTTTTATTATTTCTTATGAAAATCTGTTCACAGGCCTGTCATCTGCAAGTGCTACAAGAGGAAATTGGACGATGGACAATACTGATACCTACTCGTCAGCAAGCTTCAATCACTTTTTTCCATGTGTTATATTTTTCATTTAATTTATGATATTCAGTACAAGCTAAAAGTTTGGACACACCTTCTCATTCTCAGTTTTCTGTATTTTCATGACTATTTACATTGTAGATTCTCACTGAAGGTTTTATATTCTAGTTTCTTCAAAATAGCCACCCTTTGCTCTGATTACTGCTTTGCACACTCTTGGAATTCTCTCACTGAGCTTCAAGAGGTAGTCACCTGAAATGGTTTTCCAACAGTCTTGAAGGAGTTCCCAGGGGTGGCTCATTGAGAGAATGCCAAGAGTTCTTCTATCATGTGCTGTTTTTAAGACTTTCTAATTTACTCCACACTGCCAGATTAAGCAGGTCTGTCTGCAATCATGTGTGTGTGTGTGTGTTTGTGTGTTCCAAAATGTTACAAAACTGCAAAAAGAGAAGAAATCTATTTTTTTCAGAACAAATTATGTAACATTAAATAATTAATTTAAAGCTTGAATACATATTTAATAGGTTTAATGTTTTCTACAAATAGATATATACATAGGAGCAAACTTGCACAAACAAACTACACTGCAATTCCCAGCTGTGTCATGCACTGACCGTCACTTGGGTCACCTAGAATGAAACATCACAACATTAGGGCCAGACAACGGGGTGCCTTTCTCCTCCATGAACAGACAAGGCAATTAGATGTCATCCAGATTTCACAACACAGTTGGAGTGCTTGGTCCTTGGCAGAGCTGTGTGTCCACCAGTTCATAAAAGGCAAAATGCTGGAGATGTATGAAGATGTCTTCAGCTTCATAAGTATGTGTGTGTGTGTGTGTGTGTGTGTGTGTGTGTGTGTGTGTGTGTGTGTGTGTGTGTGTGTGTGTGTATGTGTGTACTGGAAGCATGGAATTGACACTGACCCATTGCTTGCAGGACTAAGACTCAGTTTGGAGTAAGCAAAGTCAAGACGAATTGCCCGAAACATTGCTGCACTAGTGGTGTCATTTTTAATAGTTCGATTTTTCTCACATGTACAGACTTCAAAGTAATGGTACCAATAAGGGTTCTTTGAAAAAAGGCCTTCTGGTTTGAAAAGGTGGCTTTCCATAGAAACGTCCCAGTGTTGTGCCCTAATTTGTGCCCTATATAGCTTATATAGTGTGCTTTCTTATGATGACATTATCGATGACTAAAGAAAATTGCCTGAAGAAAATATAGAACACAAAATCTAGAAGCTTGTTGTGTAAAAATAAACTGAAAAATGGTAGCTACATGTCCAAGCTAGGAACAATTTAAGAATATAATACACCCAGAAAGAGCTGCTGAAAACCAGTAACTCTGTCTCAGCCAGCTATTTAAATAAATAAATAAAAAAAAGCTCTCTGAGGCAACTTTTGGGTAGTGTACCTCTTGCTAAGAGAGGTAGACATACCTCTACAATGCACAATTTTGTTGATTGACTTTGAGAAGGGCCATATTATTGGACTGAGACAAGCAGAATGGTTGATTACACAAATTTGCCAGCCATCTATGCTGTTCTGACTTAACCACCTTCACCTTTATTTGCTTGAATGAGAACATGGACTGTTATGGATTGAAATCATATTATTTCTAGTGATGAATATAGGTTCTTTTTGGGATCCAACGATGGTTCGGTGTGAGTATGAAGGCCTTATGGAAGCTCTTCAATCCTGCCTTTGCTGTGGAGCAACACTATCCCAAGTGCTGGTGTGATGATCATTATACATGCGTTATATGTATTTATAATATGAATTTCAGAGAAATTACTTTTACAAATGTCTACCAGTTCAAAATGATTCCATTAACCTTCCAAATCTGAGAAAAAAGCTGAGAAAGAGTCCCTATGAAAAGACAAAGTGTAAAGACAGTGCTTGCTGGGATTGTCGGAAGTAGAGCTTGTAAGTGGTGCATCTACAGCTCTCCTGAAATAATCAGCTCAAGAATAAGCATTGTGCCCTTATTCAATTAACCTCCAACTGGAGGTGGAATTGTGCCATAATCCTCTTTGTTGCTCCACATAAGGATGATAGCTGTAAACAATAGTACGCAACACACTGTGCAAGTAAGGAGGAATGGCAGTAGCTGAAAATTTGTGATTAGCACTGCAAAGTCATGTGCCCCGTTAAGTGAAACCTGGCCAAATCCGAGATAAGGAACACACGCCGTGGATTATGTGGCACATAAAATTAGCAATTGCATGCCAGGTTCTCATTTCTACAGTTACTGTTCCAGTAATGCAGCCACTCAAGATCATTTTCGAACAGTAAATGTGTGTGTGAGTGTGTGTGTGGTTTTTTTTTTTATGTAGCACTGTAAGTAGGAGCTGGCCTTTTATCTTGAGCTGGCATAGCTGTCATCAGAAAAATGACAAAAATCATTTTGAATCAATGAGGACATTATCTGCCAGCACCTGCAGGTCTGAACTGTATGAACTCAAAGAACTTGCTGCAGGTTTGAAACAGTTTTCCAATGTTACCAAAGCAATGCATTGCATTATGCTTTTTATTAAGAAAAGGGAGAACTTTAATGTTCTCTCTGCTAAAGCAGTGAAATGAAAGATCAATCCAAGTCTCAGAAATGTGAAAACAGTATGACAGCCACAGCTGCTACACACTATCTGTGGTCAGGAATGCTGGATCAAAGCTCTGTTTCTGATTATTCTGATAATCATCTTCATACAAGGGTTCTCAGTATTGCTTCAATTGTCCATATATAAAAACATTAAATTATAAAATTACAGAAATTAAACAGTCTGGAAACCACAGGCGAATTATATAATGTAGTATTTATTAATTTTCATAATATTAGTAGTATTTATTTTCAGTTTAAATTCCAAAATAACATTCCAGTGCATGTTTACTGCTACTTGCATGCAGACTCCAACTGAACAGTCAGAGGTGGCAGGTCTGATAATAATACACAATTAATAAAAATAATAATTACAATCCAAATCATCACAAATTCATCAACATTCTTGCATTTGCAGCTCAAAAAAAACTATGGATGATCAAATCCAAACAGGATTTCTAAGATGGAAAGTGTTTGTAGACTTTATAAGCAATAAATTAAAGGCACCAGTACATTTTTACATCTCAAATGAAGACAAATTCGAGCAGCATAAGATCTTCTGAAAATAACAATATCTACCATATGTGAAGGTCTCATTTACATACATCATTTTTTTTGGGGGGTGAATAAAAGTATGCAAACAAAACTGGTCTAGGGTTCTAAAGGTTAAATAAAACATGGCTGCAGTTACTATAGAATGACAAAAACTGATTAAATCCCCAGTGTTGGCTTATAATTAACATACTTTTGTCTTAATGTTATTGTATTTTTGCAGTTAAAAAGATACAGAATTTCATGAAAACAACCCCAAAGCATGATTGATCCTCCCTATGCTTAATGGCTGTAGAGGTGTTGTTTTTGTCACGCTGTGCGAGGAAGAAGGCGAGGAGGCGGACATAAATGTAGGATAACGTTTATTAACAAAGCAAACAAAATACTAGGCTAACAAGACAAAGCACACAAGCTGACACTGAAACAAAAACTGACAGTCAGAAACCTTAAATACACTTAAATACAAGACTAGAACACCTACCGATGATTACAGATGGGCAGGGCTATAATAAGACACGTGAAGTAAGCACTAAGTGGAGCTAGGGTGAAGACGAGACCAAAACAAAACAGAGAAACATGCTGAAAAGCAACCTAAACAACACACAGCAATGACAGGAAAGGAAAAACAAGGAAGCGTAATGGGACAGAAATGTGTAACAAATGTATAACACCTGGGCCTGTAAGACAACACTCCCGAGAGCTGGCGAAGGAGAGGGACCTAACAAACAAGAACTGGACGTACACGAGACACAAACATGAGACTGAAGACTTGACAGGAACTGGGACTGGACAAGGGAGTGGACACAAAAATGAAGAAGACGGTGAACGAGACAGGAGACGAGACAGGAGACTGGATTGGGGAACACAGGACGAGACCAGAGACTTGACTAAGGGAATGTGGGACATGACAGGAGACTGGACCAGGGGTGCACTAGACATGAGACGGGACTGACAGATGGGGCAGACCAACAAAAGACGAGACGCTGGACAGCCATTGAGACTGGAACTGGAGAACAGGAGACTGGATGTGGGAAATGCTAGACACAGCAGGGCATTGAACTCGAGACTGGGAACTGGATGTACTATATATATATGACCAGCATATCCAGGTGACCAGGCTGATCATGCTGCCATACCAATGTGACCCGTCTGACAACCAGCATCTTAAATAAAAGCATATATGAAAGCTAAGCTTAACAGCTTTGGATATGTTTTTACCTGAGTGACCAGCGTTTCAATCACCTCGCCCATTAAAGACCAGCTTGGACCAGTTACCAGTAAACACTGGTCTTGAGCTGGGTTGTTTAATTTGTTCCTTCATCAATTTTAAGATGAATGTAAATAACAATAATCAGTCTACCTGAGTGCAAAGGAATGAATAAATGAATGAACAAAAGAAACAACAGATAGGAAACTTGCTTTCAAACAGAAGCTTTCAGAGGACATTTGCCCTTCAGATGACCATGAGGCCCACAAAAACCTGTGACTACATTCGTAAATAGTGGCATAGCTCGATAAGTATGATGACCAGCTTTCCATCCATTCTGTGTGTATGGTCCAGCATCGCTTTGAGTGTAGGAAGAGCTAAGCACTATAGATTGAGACCCAGCCCCCCTGCAGTGAAACAGCAGTTCAGGCTCAATACACCTCTGTCACTCCCGTACTGACACACCAAAGCTCAACGCGAGAACTACAAGTTCGATCAGTCGTGTCTGATGCCAGACTTGTCTTCCTGACACAAAGGCAAAACTACAGGCGAGATCATATCGGAAAAATGCTTCTCAGACAAACAATGCATCGAATGATGTTCCATTGATTCATTTTCTTATGCCACCGCCTATTTGACACTTACTGCCATTATTGGTGCAGTTCCATAAAGGCAGAATAATCATACACACTCCAATTTATCAATCGACACTGTGTGGCACATACTACAGGCAGCATTTGAGGCAAACAAGCCCTGGGTGGTCACATATGGTGAGTGGTCTGTTGTCTGGCTAACCATGAAGAGGTATCTCCATCCACACTAAAATTTTAGCTCTATATGACCTGATATCCTTTGTCCAGGCATAGAGTTTGACAAGTCATGAACAAGTTGAGATCATTCAAACACATTATCTTGAATTGTGTATCATATAATAATAATAATAATAATAATAATAATAATAATAATAATAATAATAATAATAATAATAATAATATGAAATAAGAATTATTATACAATAGTTTGATTTGCTGGACAAGCTGAGTGGTTAAGCAAAATTTGATATGTGCTGTAATTTTTTTTTCCACAAACACTGTCACTGGATGGCACTGCTACGTAGGATTAAGACTGTGTGGCAGACTTGGAGCTTGATTTGTCAGTTTCTTGTCGCCCTGATTGTGGGTCAGCTGCAGCCGTTTAAGGAGGACTCTCACAATGGGTTCTATAAACTCAGCCCTCACTGACACAGCGGGAGGCATATGGACACAGTCACTCGATTAGACAGGGACACAGGGGATCCTGTCTGGGCTCCTAGCTCAGAGAGAAGTTGGCACCAAGCCATTGACTATGTGGTTCTGAGAGTGTGGCCAGTTACGCTCTCCCCGAGGTTGAGATCACAACAGGAATTCACAATAATACAGTGTGTTGGGAAACAGATTTTAATGTTTTGGTAAGACTTAGTAAGCTTAGTAAGACGCTGGAGAAGGAGCTGCCAGCTGTGCAGTGACTGAGTGGATTTCAATGCTGAGATGTAACAACAAGCTGATAGTTAAAGAACTTTAACATGACAGAAAGAAATGCTAACATTACAACATAATAAACAATGACTCTTGTATTGCTTTTTTTTACATATAGAAAGATTTTAAAGTAGGATTTAAACAGACTAGTCTTGTTTAGGAGATGTGTAAATGTGTATGATTCTGCAAAGTGACTGAAAGTGTAGGCACCCCTGATTTTTTTTTTTCCCTGAAAATGCACTATTTCTACCAAAATGTTACGTATTTACACATTTAATTTTATACTTACTTCATTTGTGTGCATCAGAATAACTAAACACATAAATAATTAAATACATATAACAATTTCCTGCAAAACTGATAAAATGGCCTGGACAAAATTCTTGCCACCTTTTCTAAATTATGGATAAATAACTTTGGTTTAAGCATGTGATGCTCATTTAAACTCACCCCACTTGTTTCTCTTCTCCCTCTACAGTTAGAAGGTGAGAGAGTACACATTTACACATGCATTTCTGGACCAATTAAGAGATGAAGAGCCAGCATCTGAAGTGGAAGAAGGCAGCTGTGTAGTATCAGTATCGGAGTAGTAGCTGTATCCTCTCAGGAAGCATCGGTATAATATAATGAATAAATAGAATATAATGAAACATTATTTCAAATTATTCAAATATTTCTAATAAGACAATACATTATGATCATTTCCAAAACATTGGAAGGCAGCAACATAGCAAAATTAATGCAACTTACAAGTAAAATGCATTGCGGTGGATATACCCCCCCCCCCCCCCCCCCTTAAAGAATATACTGCCTTTATGAATTTGTAACAACTCATATTTGTCTTATATGATTTTTCTTACCTACTGAATACTTTGTGACCAATTCCTTTGTCACATACAAATTTCAAAAACAAAGATGCTTTTATATTTCTGGCTTTGAAAGGTTGTTCACGGAACTACAAGAATCATACTTGTTAACTGTATACTATTAATAATTACATCAATTTTGCCACATAATTCTGATATAGGAGTAACAGGCCATTATGTATTCAGTCACGCATTGTTTCGCAGTTTATGCTTTTGACAGGTAGTTCCTTTACACTCCAGCATATCTCAGGTACTTGCTTCAGTGCTGCTAAAGGTTGCCATAACAACCCATGGCCAGTCTCAGCAGAGGGAATGGCTCATTTGTGTGGGCCAACAATCTTCTTTCTATTCTTAGACCTGTTCCTGCATTTTTACTGTATCAAAACAGGTCTGTTAAGGAAGCAGCTCTCATTTCTTCTTCCTCATCAGTGTTCTTCCTAAAATTTACAAGCTTATTCCAGGTGCCTACGAAGAAAACTGCTTCATTCAGCTGATTAAAAAAAAAAAACACCCATTTGAATGGAATTCAGACTTAATGTGTCCTTCAGGATTTCAGCTCTGATTCAATTTTCAAAATAGGTTTATGAAAGAGAGGCCTATGGTGGCGTACAACAGTTTGATTCACTTCAATTCCATGCATATTGCGCTTTTTTACAACAGGCTCACAATGTTAGGCTTTCAAAATTGCATTAATGCATCACTTTATGAACTCATCAGCAGTCAATCAAGCTGAAAGGCTAGGGTTCAGGTCGTCTTGAAGACAGGCTGCATTCGATTTATCTGCTAGCACGTCAAAGAGCTGCACAATATACTGAATATAAAAGATCTATTAGCTGAGGAGGCATGAGTCATCCGACTGACAAGCTGCAAAATTCAGCAAAATTATCAGCTGTGAGAAAAAAACGCTTAGCATAATCTCAGGGTTAGCGAGGTTACACTTCGAATTCATTCCATTACAGATTAAGATGTGTAATTACCTCTAGAAAGGCATGTTATGTAATCAATAGCGTAATCTAAGGGATTATTCTGATCACAGGGCATTACTTTTTGGATTATATTTCATTTAAAAGGTTGTACACTACAGCCTTGCATAATGTGAAATGTAAGGCAAGTGAAAGGGTTCACATCCAGTCAAGACTTTCTAACTGGATGTCACAGCTAGCCTGTTGTGTTTCCTTTTCTCTTGCATTAAAGTGTTGCTTAACTTGGTCATTTTGTGGGATGTTTTCATAGTTTGATGTACTTATATTCACCAAAACATTGTAAAAAGTATTTATATGTGACAGTCACACATAGACATATTGTTATTTGCAGGAGAGCCTAGGCTCAGATGTAAATATTAGCATAATTTAAATTCTTGTATGAATTTTGATTATAAAATTGACTTCAATTTACAATTGTTTGTACATGTTTTTAAGGATTAATTAACCCCTTATTTGACAGTGGTCCATAAAATATGTAAGTAAGTAAGTAAATAAATAAATATGTTTAGGGTCTTAGGACTTTTGAAATCAGAACACTGTGTGAGCAAAAAAAAAAAGAAAAAGAAAAATGCAAACAGCCCCTCCCTGGGTCACTGATGTCATCAGCCCTGCCCCCTGTCACTGTTGTCAGAGTCTGCACATAGGGCAAGCATGTACACATGGACATGCACTGGAAGTCTCTTTTGACATTTAAACTGGGGTTCTGAGCTGCATTACTCACTAATAATTCATCGATGATACACAAAGGTAGGGTCATGTAGTATTTTATGGTATGCGGGTCATGTCTGCAGGTTACTCTGATCCTATGAAACATAGAATACAACATATAACTGCCCGCAAAGTGCAGATCTTGTTTTATAAGAATTCAAACACCTTTGAACCCTGGTCACACTGGATTTTTGCATTTTGTGTGGTTTTATGAAATTGGTGTGGCAGTGAGCAGGGCCGGAATTCAGAGATATAAACAGTCCTCCACTTTGATTCAGCAAACAGCAACAGTTCCTTTAGATCTAACTAAAGGAGGATGAGTGCTACACCGGAACAGTCAATGCTTTTCACAGGTAAGGATTTTTGGCTCTGAAGTTGTGTACATGAAATTTGCCTGACACAGTGAATCTCATTGAGATGCATGGAATTTCACATGTAAAAATTCATGCACAAAACCCAGAGCATACCATTTGCTTTTACACCGTTGCAGTAAATACAAACCATGCTTGGAATTGTACTCAGGAAGGAAATCATTTCCAGTGAGAGATCAGTGAACAACATCAACAACATGTGAGCAGTCTAAGTGATGCTCCGTTCAACCCAATTCAAAGCAAATAGGTATCGACATGGGGCAGACATAAGCAAACATAAATGATATTCTCGCGTTCCCTGGAATGCACTACACTCTTAAAATAAAGGTGCCACAAAGTGTTTCTTTGAGCGATTTCTTCAAGAAGTACTTCCACAAAAGCAGGTTTGTGTGAGAGATGTCGGAGTGTGAAGTTTCCTCCATACCAATTTAAAGTTTTGTCACTTTCACACATCTCTATTAAAAACTGAATGTACCGAATGTAAACTGACATTCGTTCCGACTGAACATTTGTTTCTGTTGTATTTATACAGAATTGGAAAAAGTGTGTTTAAGTCTTGTAATTTTATTATGATGACTATAGCGTTGACAGATTAACCTTGTGAAGTGAATGTCTTGCATAGCCTTATTTTGAGTTAAACTATAGGTCTCTTTGCTAGTTTAAATGTTGTTTATATGCCTTTCTTAAACTCAAAGCACTTACCAATCACATGCAACCTGAGTGACACTGGAGGTCATCTTGTATGTACACAGATCTAGATGTTGCATTCATGTTAGGGTGGAGGATATAATAAGGGGAAATATAAAGGTTAAGGGTGATTTTCAGAATTGCATTTAAGGTTAGGGTCAGGATTAGAGTCAGAGTAAAGGTCAGCATTAGACTTAGTGTTAGGGCCTTAAGATTGTTTTTTGCTTAGAAGTAGTTTAGGGTTTTTCTTAGTTTTTGGGTTGAGGTGAAGTTTAGGTTCAGGATTATTATGAGGGTGAGGACCAGAGTAAGTGTAGGAATAGAGTTGAGGTAAAGTTTCTTCCCAGGATTAGTGTCATGGTGAGGGTCAGAATTAGAGCCAGAGTGAGGCTCAGGATTAGGTTGTAGGTTGAGGTTAGGGTCAAAGTTAGGGTCAGGTTTTAGGGTTAGGAGTTTAAGGATTGGATTAGGATTAGGGTGATTATAGATGAATCTTCTTAGTGGGATCATCATCAAGATTTTGATATTTAGAGATCTTTCGATTTTGCTTTTGCATTTTGTTCAAGAAAGCATTTTATATCAATGTCATTATTTACTGCCTAGGACTGTTCAGTAACTCTACTTAATTAGAGCTTCCAAGTTCCTTTTGTCTAATTCTAAACAGTTCATTTGATTTTAATTCATCTTAAAGTTCTGCAACCTTTTTAAATCCTTCGTTCTCACTCTGTCTCTTTTTTTTTTCAGTTCCGTCTGAACAGTCACTCAGCATAACCACACTGTAACCGATACCATCTGATTCATACTCGTCCAGTTTGGGATGATTCACAGGTTCTCGCCTGTGCCTGTGATCTATCATTTATCATGTTTGTGATACTACGTCCTCCGCCCCTAAACTCAGCGGCTGTGTTGCAGTCCCATAATTAAAGTGACTGGAGGAACACAACCTCTGCCCCTCCCTCCCGAAACTCACTGTCAAGCGGCATAGGCATCGTCCAACTGTGCCACCTACTCATTTAACTGTAGGGGAGCACTGAGGAGAAGTTCACGAACAACACCACGCCCACTGACAACTGAGGCCTGCTCTGGGCATGCCGAGCAGAACTGAGTTGTGGAGCACTGTCTGGCCTATACCAGGCGAAAATTCACGCTAGAGCCGGGGGGATGTTGATGACAGGCCTTTGCTGCTGTAATAAAGGTTAACTCTGGGAATGCTCTGCCCACAGTGGCAGCAAGCTCTGAGTTGCTCCGGAGTTTGTGTCGCCTCCCAATTAATCTTGCCCGGGCACCGGCCAGCCGCTGTAATGATACAGAGGACTCCAATTAAGCTGTACGCCATCAACTGACAACACATCTGAGCTGGTTTTCATTTACATCATGGCGCTAATGAAGACGTCTCATTTGGCCATCAAATGGCTTCTTGAGATTGTCCGTCACAAAACAGTCCATTAAAGAGCCTCTTAAGTGAGTCATCAAAGTTGCAGGGTGATGAGAATAGAGCCAAAAGCCTTGCTCAGCTAGGATGTGTTGATACTTAACACTGATCAGCCTTAACATTAAAACCAGCTTCCCAATATTGTGTTATTACCCCTTGGGCCACCGAAGCATTTTTGATCCATTAAAACATGGACTCAGAAGGTATCTTGTAGTATTTGGCACCAATGTGTTATCACCACCTTTAAGCCCTGAATGTTTTGCCATTTGTTGCCTTTTTGGTCATTGGAGTTCATGATCCATGTTCACCAGTTGTCCTTCCTTGGAGCACTTTTGGTAGGTACTGACCATTGCATACTGGGAACAGTCCAAAAGACTTGCCTAATGTTTTGGATATGTTCTGACCCAGTCATCTAGCCTTTGAAATTTGGTCCTTGTCATTGTCATCAATTCTGATATTTGCCTATTTTTCCTGGTTTTAACACCTAACCTTTAAAAACTGACTGTTCCAGTGCTGCCTAATATGTATATCCTGCCTATTGACAGGTGCTCTTTTAACCAGATCATCAATCTAGTCTTTACATGTGTTATGGTTACATGTTATGGTAAATCAGTGTACATAGCAGTAGAAATATGTACATTTCCTGAGCTGCTATCTCTGATTTAATCGCAGATTCTTGCAGTGTTGAGAAGAGATAATAAAAGCATCAGATGGAGAAGGTATTATGTATGCAAAACTGGAACGAAATGAAAACCACCTGTGATGTTTTTTCAGTGGTCCTTTGAAAATAAGAAATCAGATATGACACAATGGACACAAGTCCATTCAATAATTTAGTAATTATATAAACATAATATTTAATAAACAAAAACACAAAAGAATACTTTTTTGAATGAATTATTATCCATTCATTAATCTTCCTATATGCTGACCTTCCTGGTCAGCGTTGCAGTAGGTCTAGAGTCATTCTGGAATCATTGGTTGCAAGGCAGGTATCTTGGACAGGGCTCTGCTATCTTAGAGGCCTTTCAGCAGTATGAGTGATGCCCACTACCACAAACGGCATCAAAGAATACCATTTCTGTCACATATATAAACCTCAACATGTATATTGATTATTGTAAAATAAAACCACTGATTATTGATAAATCATCTCTGGCATATCAATAAATAAGCAATGATGCAATGGCGGCAGGTTGAAAAGAGGCAGTGGTTGGCTTCCCGTGTTTTGGAAGAGGCATGTGCTTGTCTTCACTCTCCTAGTGTCAGGAGCATCGTATGTGATTTGGTAATATGCAGATCCAAATTTGGATCTGGAAAAGTCCAACAAGAGCAAGAACAAGAGGAATATGGGCAACAACAACAACAACAACAACAACAACAACAACAACAACAACAACAACAACAACAACAACAACAACTACTACTACCACTACTACTACTACTACTACTACTACTACTACTACTACTGCTAATTTAACTACTAATATTACTGCAGTTGATACTCTACCATTATTAAGACCATGTGATTTAAAGGGTGGTTGAAAGGGAGCCACATTTATAGAACTCCAAGGTCTGAAGCTACAAGGTCCTTTCCCAATAAATGGTATAATTTACAGCTTTCTCTTCTCACAAAAGCTGAATGTCAGGAACATTTTGCTTGATGAATAATTTCTGACCTTTCAGCCTCTTCTGCATAATCAGTGCTTTGTGTACCATTTGTTAAAACAAGAAACGTCATCTACGATTAGCTGAAGCTTAACATTTACATGCAGTGAGTGGCTCTTATTGAAAGACTAATTCACATACAAAGCAAAAAGGATCAAACTACACACCATTCCCTTTCTGCCACTACATCAATGTCTCGTTTCCTTTCCTTTCTCTCTTTCTCCAACACACATGCACACGCAGACCTCATAAGACTCCACCATTCATTCCCAGTCTGTAAATCTGTCCCCTGCTGAGTGAGAGATGAACGTATTGGTGAAGGCACCAAACAGTACCTGAGTGCAGCAGGTGTCTGTGGGATTTTAAATAATTCAGCTTTCCAAATTAGATTTCCCTGACATTAATGAATGTATTAATGAGGCCTATTGACACACTCCCTTATGCAAATTAGCTGAGTTGCAGGCACAGGGAACAAAAGTTAAATAGGTCACTGTGAACTTAGAGGAGAGACAGAAGAGAAGGGCAAAGTCTACCAAACTCATTACTTAATTACCATCACTGGCGTCCATTGAGCACCACAATAGGGGCCCTACCCATTTTCTTTGTGATTATAATTATAGCAGTAACAGAAGAAATTGAGCTAGTCACAAGGGACGGCATAGATAATAGCAGAGGGAGCACGCAAGGCCACATTTGGGCACACTGCATTCCTATATTTGAGCTGTGCATTCCATGTGAATGTACTCACTGGCCACTTTTCGAGATCCATGTCCACTATACAAATCTTCAATGTACCTTCTATGTCCACTGTACAGGTCTTCAATGTGCCTCCTAGGTCCACTATTCAGGTCTCCAGTGTATCTTCTGGGTCCACTATACACATCTTCAATGTACCTTCTAGGTCCGTTATATAGATCTTGAATGTACCTTCTGGATCCACTATGCAGGTCTTCGACAATGAAATCCATGTACCTTCTATGTCTAATACACAGACCTTCAATTATGATATGTATTCACCTTCTATGTTCACTATACAGATCTTCACTTATGAGATCTACGTATCTATCAATATCAATATCAAATCTTCAATTATGAGAGCCACATACCCTCCAAGTCCACTACACAGCTTTCAATTATCAGACCCATTGTACCTTTTAGATCCTCTATACACATTTTCAATTTCTGACCTAGCTAGTCTGGTGTCAGGCACAATTTATCAAACACCACACTCATCATTGTCCAATTTCTGACCACAGCACTGCTGTTGTCCAGGTATTATTTCAGCTCAGACATGACACTGACATGGTACAATCCAAGGTGCAGGTACGAGTGCGTTGCTGGGGTTTTTACACACATCATATGTCATTGCTGGGTTGAAAGTGGTCTACCACTCAAAAAAACCAAGCGGCTGTGATCAGAAACTAACCACTGATGTCAGAGCAGAGGATGGATACAGACAAAAAAAAGATGCTTTGCCTTAAATCTTGTAAACATATGCAATATTTATTGAGTATAGGTTACTGTCTTCTCTTATTAGCTGGTATTTCTTTTTTAAGGATAATTTCAACTACTTAAAAATTGTCTGCCAATAAAATAAGACACTTTTATTACATGAATTGTGTACAATTATTATAATATTGTAAATAACTACAATATCTTCAAGTTAAATAAGTATAATATTATTCAAAACTGTTGGAATAATATTATTATATGATTATATATTGAGAAATATGACATGCCAAATGCAAAATGACACAAATCACCCCCTTCATGAAACTAAATAACCTCCTTCCTTCTACTTTTAGATTCCTTTGATATCATTTAAGAGGCGTGGTGACCATAGTTGTCCCTTATGTCAGGGCTGGCATCATATATGTGCTTTTGCTGCCTGGGAAACCAGGATGAGGAGGATAAGAATAAGTTGCATTGTAGGACTCCGGAAAGCCTGAAGGTCTTATTGATGTACTGTACCCTCTAATGGTCATTTGGATATAACCATAGCATGATATTGACAGACATGGATAGAACAAGCACACAGTAGCAAAGGATCTTGGAGACCTAGACAAACAAAAGAGAAGGAGAACTGATTTCGGACATTCAGCCAGCAGTGATGTGTCATGAGTCATCCTGTTAATGCCAGTGCCACTGTCAGATGTCTCACACTGCAGGACTGTTACGGCAACTGCCCTTAACACCATGTCAACATCAGTCGTCCCAGACTGGTATAGAGTCATTTAGAGGGACATTTCCCATACAACAATGGAGACTAGCACTGAACTAACATTGTACGATGCACCATTAAACTAACCAACATATGAAGTATAAATGCTTCCCAAAACTGTTCTACCTTTCTGGGACCACTGTAGTTTGAACCACGTTGGTGCGAACCACCATAGTTTGAACTACAATGGTTGTGGATGTGCTTGGGCTGATTTTCCCAAATGGGAAACGTGAAAAGTGCAATCAACATGTCCCCTGTGCCTTAGTGAATGAGCGGCCTATACCACTGAGCATGACTGTAGAAGACCACAGAAACGTGTGTTTGAAACCAGAGTGACGGCAATGAAATCACTCTGTGATGAAAAACGCATTGATTCATTAATTCATTATAAAATGATTAAGTTGTCCTTTTGATAAACAGTATGTTTGTAATAAAGACTATTTTGAAAAAACAAAGAACAAAACATGAAACCATTTGCAATACTTTTTCAATAAATTGTTTTTCATTCCAAAATACATGCTAAAATACATTAATCAAATATATATATATATATATATATATATATATATAAACTATTAAAGTAATAGCAAGAATAATTATAATAAAATATATGTATTAAAATATATGTATATGACTATTGTATGTTTAAAATACATTTACAATATATTTAACATATCATTTTCTATTCATTTTCATACATTACAAAAATATATTTGATCAATACTTTTTCAGCTTTCTGACCATCTTTCCTCTTTAAAAGTAACTAACTAACTAACTTTATAACTTAATCACAAATGTTTCATGGTCTTACTGTTTTGGAAAACACCTGTGTCGCTTTGTTCAGTTAAATGTACCAACTAAGTTACCAACATAGTTACCTTCATAGTTCCAACTACTATGCACCTGTATTGCACATAAGTTGCTAATGCAGCCAGACCTATTCCGAATAAAATGTGTGGGATACTACTGCATTCATGTGTTTATTTAAAGCATGTAAACATAAGAATATTCCATGTATTATTGCCATTGCTGGTTTTAAGGGGCTCCTTTCATTTAAACGGCTTTTTTCCACAATCAATCATTTGTTTCAGTGAGGTTTATAAAACTTTCAAAATGTAACATTACCTCCCTAGTACCAATTTTCAGTCATATTTCATTCAAATTTGAGCCTAATACATAAGTGAGCAATACAAATATGCAATGGTGTAGAATAAACAATGAGCTTCTCATTACAGTATAAGCAGTATACTACAAAAGTGTTACAGCGTGCCATAGAAGAGCTACTTTAGGCTCTCTAAATAACCATTTCTGTATCAGATTTTTGTATCAGAACATTTTAAACACTTAATAAATTCACACTAAGGATTTTTAAGTAAGGGAAATGTTTATCACCCTTACAAGGTTAAATTAAAAACATAGTTCAAGAGAACCAAAAGTGGTTCTTCTGTAGCACTGTTTCTGTAACAAGTTCCATATTATTATTATTATTATTATTATTATTATTATTATTATTATTATTATTATTATTATTATTATTATTTCTTTGTTCATTTATTTATTTATATACTTATTTTCTCAAAGCCATCTGAGGTCACCATACCTCTGAAAATGGGGCAGTGACCACTTCAGGTAAGGGAAGTGATTGCATCACATCAATGTTCTCTGTATATAAAGGAAATTATCATAATATTATACTTTATAACTCTTTCCACTGACTGGATCACCCTTCAGGCACCAAGAGCTTTTATTGAACTGGGAAAATCTGCTTTTTTGCTGCAGTGCACAAATGAGTTGGAATTTATTACAGGATTCTTTTAAACATCACTTTCTTGTGTCTCTCGCTCATTTTGACTATTACAACCCAAGATCCGCCCTTTGCAGGCATTTACATGTCAGTATTCTAGGTTTCATATTTCAGGATTAGAGCAACCCACAGATGCACTACACATATCACAACACACCACAAGTGGTCTTATAATTGTGTGATGAATTAATCCAGCTTAGAAAACAGCAACATTTGACTTATTTCCATCTGAATTAAATCCCTGTTTAAATGTGAAAAGAGCCTTCCAGTGCATGTTTACTGCTCTCTCCTTACATACATATGCATCCTGCGTAGAGACTTCAACTGATCAGTGAGACGAGACTGATATTGTTTATTTATTTTGTTTTATTTTTACAATTTTACTTATATTTATTATCATTTATTATTGATTTATGGTTTTGATAGTTTTACTTTGTAGTCCTTATTTGTTTCATTTTTTTTATATTATGTATTTAGAATTAAATGTATGCTCATCTTTTAATACCTTTGCTACGCTTAATATTCTATATACTATATAACATATATTAATAAATGTAAATTTTCACCCTCATTGTTTAAATAAAGAATGATTGATTATAGTCTGTAGATATGAAGGTTCATAAACATCAGTACATTAAGCAACCCAGTGCTTAGCATGCTGTAGACCATCTTGGGGAACACACTCGCATTACCAAGAAGCTTGCATGGTTGTGTTCTTTCCTAAGGGACACAGTCAGTATGCACAGCGCATCTTATCCTGTGAGGTTAATTCTTAATGTGTGGGGGAAATGAGAATATCTTGCAAAATGGCTGAATAATGGAATGCATTTTGTATAACGATGAAGTGGTTGGATAGGTAATAAGCAAATGAGATGGTGAGACTGAATGGGTAATTACCAAACTGCACCCATTACCAATAGACGCTTCACTGTCTAATCAGCAACACATTTAAACATCTTTTCGCTTTAAAGAAAGATTAATGCTGTCAAAGGAATATCACAGGACAAAGACGGCAACAAACACCCCGTCTCACTGACGCTTCAACCGCAGAGTCGGAGACAGGCCTGCTTAATATCACGCCAAGCGGATTTAAAGTAAAGAATTGTTGCATAAGTACTTCAGAACATGGGATTGGATGCTCCAAAGCTGCTCGGGTTCAGTAAACTGAGAGCAAAAACATGTGAAAATCTATACTTTGCTACATGCACATATTCTGTGCCATTGCCACACCTGACAGCATGTACTGAAGTAATCCATCATACAAGCAGCAGCTCTAATTCTGTTGTCCTCACTAATTTCAAGGGTCAGAAGCACCACTGTTTGCCCCAAGGTTTTCAAAGAAAGCTAGAGCATGCAGTTAAAAAAAACAGTGATAAAGAACAGCAATTTTGTGGATATACATGCACCTAGCCTTAAATCATTGCCATCAACAGTGTTGCATTATTTATGTCCATTGTGGGAAAGATGGCAAGCAAAGCAGTATGGAATTATACAGATATAACACATCATTTATGTGACCCTGGTAGTGGCCTATAGCAGAATTTAAATACATATATTTAGGTAACCGTCTTAAGTGCTACTGGTAAATGAGGGATGAAGTGGGATTGGGGAGGTTTGCCATGATTCATTCTTATGATGACATTATTGATTATTTGTCTCAAGAATATGTAGGAAGGATGAATCCATGAGTTCAGATTTGTGCATAAGTAACTTGTTCAAAGAATGTATATTATAATAGAATGAATACTTGGTGATTATTACCAGCAGATCACCGTAGGACAATTTAGGTTTCTGTGTGATGTGTTTGTAGTTTGATAAACTTGTATTCATACTTTTATTGAATTAGAGAAGTGTATATAGGTGACAGTCACATATGTCAGATGTTATTTTCAGGAGATTCTGGGCTGCTCCACGTAAAAAGAGAATTGAGATATTTGTTTGATTGTGAAAAAAAATTAAATAACATGCACCTATTTATTTATTTATATATTTATTTATTTATTTATTTATTTATTTATTTATTTATTTATTCATTTATTTATTTATTTATGTCTAATAATGTTTTAATAATAATGTCTTAATATTAATGTTTTTGTTATAAGGACTTAAACTACTTTATTTCTCAGAAATCATGGACAATGACCAACCAGAGTATTATTGAAAAAATGCAAGACTTTTGATGAGTTATTTGTAATAATTAGATTATAACAAGATTATAACATGCTTTATACATTTTTCAGTTTAGTCTAAACAAAGTAAAACATCAACTTGAATGTCCTTTATCATGTTTGTTATTCATGTATGTGTCAGCATTATCCCTTCTCATGATTTTTATTTAGAAATTTGAACTCTGTGAGCAAAGAACAAGAGCAAACAGTCCCATTCTCCTCATTTTCATCTGTAAACCAATATCTGTTTGTGCCGGATCGCACTCCTTTATCGTCAGGTCAAAAAGATGCAGTGGCTTCCTTAATGTGACACATATGCTTGTGCTTATATGTGCACATATCCTTGAAATGTTTCCACTGAAATCCCTGAACTGTCCCACGTGGGAATGGGTGATGAAGGGGTTCTGTTAAATATTAGGTAAATAAAGGTTTAGGGCTTGAGCACGATAATCAATAAACTATGCTGGAGACCAGCTTTCTAGGATCAAGTTTATAAATGTCAGCAGTTATTTTTCCAGTATGGTGTGATTTATTTACATTACTGATACTCTAAAAATGCATTATATTATTATTATTGTTGTTGTTGTTGTTGTTGTTGTTGTTGCTGCACATACTGCATTTTGTCATTGCTACACCATATGTGTAGGAAAACCCATCGAATGGATGCATCCAGCTTCTTTATCACACACACACACACACACACACACACACACACACACACACACACACACACACACACACACACATCTTGTCTAGTGCCTGTAGAGAAGTACTACCAATGGAATATGACTCTCTGAAGTAGATAAACATGAATCTTTTGGCACCTTTCTAATGCCAGGCATGAGCTACAGGGGTTTAAAGTCCCCCAGCATTGAGCTATGGAGCAGTGGAACTGTGTTCTTTCAAATGATTGTGCTCCATCCAACACTGGGTTGATTTGGGAATTGGAGATGTGGTGGGGTGGTGATCCTCCAGCATCCTGACCTCACTAATGCTCTTGGTGCTGAATGCAAATAAAAACCCTTGCAGTAGTGCTCTAAAATCTAGTAGAAATCCTTCCCTGAACAAAATAATCCAGATAATCTTGTTTTAGTACCTGTGATTTCAGAAGAAACAGTCAATGAGGTGGTGACCCTGTCCATATGTATTTCAGAATCATTCTATAGTAGCATAATACAGTTATCCGACCTAGACACCCTATCAGTGGTGAACGACATTTTTTTAAACACTTAACACGTTGTTGAATTTCAGATTAATTATTGTTGTATCAATTACAACAAATTCCCTAATTTAAGCATCTAACCCTTGAGACCCTTTGGCCTCATCCACAACGCAGGGCTTCTATTTGGGACAGGGTTAGGGAAGTCTTTGTCACTTTCTTAGTATGCTTTGGAGGTAATAGCTAACAGTTGTAAAGTCATGAAAAGAAGCTTGGTCTGCATCTCACATAATCAGTCCTTCAAGAAACACAACAGATTTGTCTTGGATATTAAAAGCGTTTTTTGCAGCAGGCCTTTCTAAATATAATTCTCTTTTGTTGACATCCGAAAAAAATGAGCTTAACAAACCTTTTCACCTTTGTTCTCTGTCTCCCACATGTCCCTGAAAGTTGTCACACAACAAAACAAAGTCATTTCTCTCAGGTTGTCTAGAGACTAAATTAATTTGAAATTAATTTTCTGATTACATGGTTGAAGGTATGACATGGATACTAAGCTTACCTCCCAGGGTTTGGCAGTGTTGAATAGAATAGGCCAAGAACACACTGCAAAGCCTTGAGCACTATACCCCCCACTATGACAGCCCTTATAAGTGTCACATTCTATTTCAGTATGAATTGACATCTTTGCTTTCTTCATTTAGCGTTTGCTCATTTTCCAGATTGGTTGTATCCAGTGCTATCCAGAGCCCTCCAAAGTGCTTTGGATTAGCAGTTGCCATCTGCTTCCTTGATGTTGCATTAGCAGGGGCTACTGTGTTAGGATTAAGCCGGTCGTGTTAATGGAGACAAAGGAAAATGTATATCTGTTTGATGTCTTAAGGTGCCATGCTATACATAGCCTGTTGGGATTACGCGAGGCGGGAACGCTGGGGAAGCTAATAGGGCACTGATAAGGAGAAGCTGACAGTAATCGCCTCTATGTGTTCTTTCACTCGCCTCCAGCCAGATATTTAAATAAATACCACCCGGCACCACATCATTAGGATACTGTAGGACACATTATCTATGTTGGCTCAGATATTTAGTGGAAAATGTGTTTTAACTGAAACTTTCTTTGGAATTATCCACATTTCTTTCATGGAATTAAAAGTAGAATTAGATGCAACAAGCAATAAATGGAGAATTTCACAGAGTTTTAAACACAGTTGCGTAATTCAGTGGAGATATGCAGCATGGTTGGATGTGAAAAGGTGCATCATAGATAATATTGCCAAATGATGTACACAGGTTGTAGAAAGTTGATAGTGGAAAATTATTGATAAATATAAAAGTATAAAAAGATCATATTAAAAACAAAAAAATGTAAAAAACATGAAGGGGCTTTTAGAACTATGTTTTAGGCTAAAATAAATGAAACACTGAAGCAATGTTGTAAAACTCCAACAGCAAATTTGTAACCACAGAAACATTTTTCAGGGAGAAAAAAAAGCATCAACATTTTGGCAGAAAATAAATACATAAATAAAAGCTAAGATAAGATACAATGCTTAAGACTGTTTCCACAACAGAGTTGAAAACATGATGTCCCACCTGTGTTGTTGGATATTGGCTGTTATACTCTGAAATCATTGTTCACACTGCAGTCAGGTTTTAGTCCCATTCATTCCTCCTAAAGATCATAGAGTCCTGTTTGAGATCTGTGCGGGACGTCAGCATTTTTCTGAGATTCCCAAGAAATAGCCCTCCGATTTTGTCACTTAAATCAATATAATATTGAATAGATGGCTTATCTCTTTTCAGACAGATGGTTCTCATCAACCAGAGACACATTATTGAGCTCTACTTTATTTCTCTACAGGCAAAGAAAAGAAATAACTTTTTTTTTTCCTTTGGGAAACCACGAATTTTCATTTCACTAAAACACTAATTTCCTTCAAATGATGTAACAGTCACTGCCAACATACTACGTATCCTTTGCTAGAGAATCCATTTGAGTGTTGAGTACGTAAAAAAAAAGTTAATGTTAAAATTTAGCTAATGATAAACAATAACTAATGTGAACAGAGCTGTATGAATGCATGTTTAATTTATTAAATGAATGTACTGCTACATGAGGCTTGAGACCTAGCCTTGTGTACACTACACAATTGCACAGCAAGTACTGTCTATCTGAATTCTGATTTTGCCAAGTTAATTACTTGCTAACATTACTATCTGCTAATCTTATGATGAATGTATTTTAAAATATAATTGGTCCATAGGCAATATATTCTAAAATAAATTTTAGTGTGTGAAATGTATTTTGTAATATATATATATATATATATATATATATATATATATATATATATATATATATATATATATATATATATATATATATATATATATATATACTTTTTTTTTAATAATGAGGGTCCTAGGCATGTGAATAATCCAAATTATGCTATATAATCAAATAATCAAAATTGAGTCTTTATTACAAACATACAATAACCCCAAGTCAATGTAAATGCATTTAGCTACCAGAATCATATTGTTTATTATTATTATTATTATTATTATTATTATTATTATTATTATTATTATTATTACTATTATTATTACTACTATTATTATTATTATTATTATTATTATTATTATTATTATTACTATTATTATTATTATTATTATTATTATTATTATTATTATTATTATTATTATTATTACTATTATTATTATTATTATTATTATTATTATTATCATCATCATCATCATCATTGTTGTTGTTGTCATTTTGTTGTTGTTATTATTTACTGATGCATCATACTACGTTAGTTCAATGCTAGTCTGCGACGTTGTATGGGAAACACACGCTGATGGAGTTTCTTCTTCATCATATCCACATGGCAGTGGTTGTGTTTCTATTGATTACACAGCACCTAGTGGTACTGCTCCAGTCCATCTGTATGTGTATTCTATGAGAGAACCTACACAAATACAAATGAAATAACACAGAGTACAGATAAATACTAGGTCCGTATCAGTATATTTATTTAATGTTGAGCATAAATTAGCCTTAACAGTCTTTTGTGAGGGACATTAATTAAAAGCTTCAGTTGTCTGCTCTCTGTCTCCAACACTGAAAACTTCTAACTCTCTAAGTTTTTCTAGAACAGAAAAACAACCTTGTTTACATCATAATCATTTCATCATGCATAAATTTTGAATAATTTGCGGAATTCTTCTTTAGAGATGTTCCTAAATCTGAACATTCTTCCATTAGTAGAAACAGTACCCCTGTCTAAGCTTTTGATATTCAATGAAATGTAGGTCCCAGTAGAGTTGCCCAAGCATTGCAGTGAACTGGGATGCCACAAAGCGTGAACTTCATTGGCACTTATACATTTTAACCATCTAGGAATTGGCTTTGCTTCCAAGTTAGGTTTACTGCAAGAATATCAGTTGAATCTGGGTCACACAGGAATAGTAAGCAAAGCATTAGAGAATAATTAATTCTGTTTTATTCACTATCTCTGGCAAGGTACAGAGTGAAAATGTACATTAGCTCATGCTAAAAATTCCCTGATGAGCATTTGTGACTCGCACTGACAAAAAAGAGTAAAATAGAGACAAGCATCCATGTCAGTTCATAATCAACCTTTGATCTTTTCCCGGAACGTAACCTCTAGGAGCTCCCCAGGAACTTATGCAAACTCTTCCAAGTCCTGGTTCATCTGTATTCGACACTGATCATTATGCAAAATGCACCCACGCTCTCATCTGTCATTTAAGGTCTGGAACACAAACTCCCCTAGGTCATCCCTGGCATTCTGATGTTATTCTGAATAAGCTGGAAGAGCGTGAGCTAATCTAATTAGTCTGACAATTTCTGACTGGGATTCTGTCATCAGATGGGGCAGGACCCTTAAGTGTGTGCTGTAAACTATTAATGTTCTGATTCAGATTGATGCATTGTTTTATATGTGCAACCATTAGGGGACAATGGACTGAAGGCACTTATGAAACACTATGCACTTAATGTGACTTCTGTTGGAGTTTAGGTACTCACTCACTACAGTATAACAGCTTTTAATTATTTACGATGCATTGCAATTGTGTTTTCATGTAGCTTATTAACTGAGGAAAGAAATAAAGATATAACTACAACTAACACCGAATGTGCTTGTCTTATAATGCACATGTAACTTCAACATGAAATAAAATGCATTAGAATGTATTAATAAATAATGATGAATGGTGCATGCATCTGTTAGCAGTGGTATTTGCTGTATGTTTAACTGCAAAATGAAAGTGAAACATTAGCCAGCAAAAAAAAAAAAAAATGATATAATTAGTTAACAGCAACTACAGTTAGCTGGATACACCAGCAACTCTTTCCTAACTAGCTAATTACAGTTACAAAACAAAACAAAACACCAGCTCAAGGCTGCCAGCTGAGGATCCCTGAAAATATATAAATATATATATATATATACTATATATATATATATATATATATATATATTTTTTTTTTTTTTACAAATAAATATGTCAAACTACACAAACATCCCTCAAAACTAAAGGTCTTGAGTTGGTCAGGCCAGACTTTTACTCCTCGAATACTTACCTCAGACTGTTTACATTTTGCTTCATTGAATCAAACCAAGGAAGCTTTTCAGTAGTTGTTCTTCACAGCTTCAAGCTCAGTCATCCCCATTCCTTTACTGATGACCCTTCCCAACCCCATGACACTACCAGTGAACAGCCCTGTTTTCTCACCCCCATTCCCCTACCAATGAGCTGCCCTGTCTCCCCAACCCCATACCCCTACCAATGACCTGCCCTGTCTCCCCTACCCCATTCCCCTACCAATGAGCTGCCCTGTCTCCCCAACCCCATTCCCCTACCAATGAGCTGCCCTGTCTCCCCAACCCCATTCCCCTACCAATGAGCTGCCCTGTCTCCCCAACCCCTATATGTCTAATACTGTGTTTAACCAAAGCACCAATGGTCTGTCAGCTATGTTGTTTGTGGTCCCCAACAGTGGTCCCCTATACTCTTAATGTCAGGGATACTTCACAAAAGAACATGAACACAGAGTTTGGTTTAAAAAGAAATATTTAAAAAATGTATCTTGTCACATTTCAAAATGCAACACAGTGACAGGGAGCTCCAAATTGTCTTGTTCTGCTGGTGTAGTTTTTTTTTCAGTCATGGTCAACCAAATCCATTGGATTGCCACTTCATGCTTGATTGCCATGTAAATCAACTGGACCGAACACCAATACTGCTTAATTACAGATTTTGCTTGTGGTTCTGACCTTGCCATTCTTTAGACCCAGCATCAAGAGGGTTCTGTTCATTACAGGTTCTAACAGGTGGAGATGTGCTTGGATGTACAAATGGATGAATCACACGGTGTATTTTGTCTTCTGGTGATTTCGAATGACAGACTGCTGCACGCTCATATGACATTTCTGTCACCTGACATAATTCCATCTATAATGCAATTTACACATTTAAAATATATCATGTCTATATCATTCTTTATATAGTTTATCACAAATGTATTAGTCTAATGCTATCTATGCACCTGCATGATCTTACCTTTTGCATGCAGTTTCATGTAGCTTCACCAAGTGAAGTGGAAATAGGACCACAAGTAATCACTTGCTAGTATTCACCCTATTTTTAAAATGTACCTGTAATCCAAGTACTTGTGTTTTCACTGTACCTGTAACTGGTGAATATGTAAAAGTACAGATATTCACTAAAAAGAAAGTCTGTGTTTATGGTTTATGGTTGAGCATAAAAATGTGTTTGTTTTCCACCCTCACTTCATATGAGACCACCAGTGAAGCCTGGAAGCAAAACAAACAGCACAAGAGACCAAAAAAAAAATTCAAGTCCTTCATGTATGCAGGATTATTTAATGACTTCTCTCTCTCTCTCTCTCTCTCTCTCTCTCTCTCTCTCTCTCTCTCTCTCTCTCTCTCTCATGGCACAGTAGTATCCTATTTTGCAGGATCCTATTTTATCACTAATTGCATTTAATACAAGATTGAGATTCATTACTTTTTACAAGATAAAACACTAAATTGAGGGATAAAAGGTCTAACGTTTCCTAAACACATAACTGAACACCAGTCTATGGGGGATATCTTTAAAGTGCCTTTCTTTACCGTTCAGATTTGACACTGTTCAAACAGGTTACTTCCTACTGCAGGTTGGTGTTCCCTCCTCTTTGTTTGTTTTCCAAGCTCTCATACATAAAACATGTGATTTTGAAGTTGCCACAATGGGGAATGAACTTCGAAATCACTACTTATAACTCCTCTTTATTGACACATGAAACACTTTTTCAACTTGGAGACTTCTGTAACCTGGGGAATAATACCTGATCAAAAGTGTTGGTATAAAACTCCCTGGGGTTGGTGCTTTCAAAGCAGGCTTTATATGTTGCCAGTCAGCTTTTGAGATTCATGAACAAACCCAAAGTCCATTATTTTTCAGTTAACTGGAAAAAAGCCCTAGAGTATCCAGAAGAATATGAATGCATTCCGACCATCAAATGATATGATGTCACAGGGGTTGGTGATATACATTGAAAAACTGTATGTAAATTGGAAAAAAAATAAATAAATAAAATAAATAAATAAATAAAGTTTTAGTAATGACATGCAGTGCCAGTTCTGCAACAGCTCTACACACGTAGCACCACCGCACCTGATGTGCTCATACAACTATGGGATTTTTTTTTATGTATATACACTCAAAAATGTTGTACACAGTTGCACTAGTTGCACAAATAGTTGGAACTTGAAGGAAATGTTGGATTGCAATGCAATTTGGAATGAAGATAAAGATTACCTGAAACAACAAATGATTAGAAATATACACTGATTTGGTCAATATTTATTGAGCTACGCATACAGAATTAGTGTCTGTCAGTAGGCCGTTGAGTATAATGCAACTTGCCAGATGTCTCGGCATGGAGGTTCCTAATGGTGTTCTGTGATAATCCATCCCATGCAGCTTGGGGATGGATTCAAACAGGATTCAAACGGGTTCCTGCAGGTTGTGCGGTAGAGGTGGAGTGTTTATAGTGTGTCCAAAATCATCCCACACATTTTAAATCAGCAACAGCTATGACGATGTGACTCGCCATGTCATAGTATCCGTGTTTTTAAGGTGAGCTCTCGAGGCAGCAGCAGTATGCAGAGTGTCATAACTTTGGTCTATCAAATGAAGACCAAAGGTGATCTGGCATCCCACAGAATTGCACCCCACGGTTTTTTGTCACACCAGGGGACATTTCAGCTTTTTTTTACATTAGTTAATAACCCTGCAATTAATAGTTAAGCTGCCATTAAAAGATAGAGCAACACATTTGCATAACTGTAAATAATTACATAAGTTACCATTTGTTAAGTTGATGAATTGTAAGACCAACAAAAAAACTTTATTAACATAACCCTGAATGAAAACAACCTCAACTTCAACTAAATAAAGTTTTCTGTTGAATGACTTTTTATTTATTTATTTTTATGTTTAATCATTCTATGGTATACCATCATTCATATCATATATGTAGTATGTAGTCAGTAAAAACACCATATGCACATTAACAACCTATATATATATATATATATATATATATATATATATATATATATATATATATATGCACATTAAGAGATAGCAATGGAGCTGTGTGAGGGGAGTGTTTAATTAGGCTGGCTAATGGGCTGAATAATTATGTTACCTTTATGCCATCTGGCCCTGGAGCTCCCGGAACCCCCTCGCGCGGTGTTCTGCTGAGCCTCTGATGCGGCAGCCAGGTGAAAGAGAAACTGAGGTTTTGCCAGGTTCTTCCCAGGTCCCATGTCTGACGCTTCAGCAACACCTCCGGCATCCTGCTCACAAATACACCTCAAAGCAGGTTGCACTGCATATGCTTTAAAGCAGATGTCTTGCACCGAGATAACATCTCAGGTTTCCCTGCATCAGTCTGTGAGATTTAAGAAAGTGAATTGCACATTACAAATACTGCCATAAAGTAAGCAGACATGATCATAAACAGCCAGGTCCATAAGCATTTGGACATGTGATTGGATATAAATCCACTGCAATCAGTGACTGCATGAAGTTTGTCCATGAACCATAGACTTCATCAAAATGCGGAATTTTCTTTACTTTGCCAAGCCTTCACTTGCACTGCCTACAGTTGCAGCTTGTGGGTGTTTCTGCCTTCAGTTTTGTCTTCAGTAAATGAAAAGCTGCTCTGTTGCTCTGAGGTCAAGTGACTGACTGCCATTTAAGTATATTCAGTTTATTTGCCTTAAGTAACTCTTGAGTTGCTTTGCTGTATGTTTTAGGTCATTAGCCTTTGACTAAATGTGAGCAGAATGTAGAGCATGATAAACTTCTGCTACTCATATCATTAGTAAACACCAGTGACCCAACTGCACTTCCAACCATATTAATGCATTTATTCATTATTTTATTTAAAAAGGTAAATGCATTTCTTTTTTTTTTTTACATTTGATCAGCAAGGTTTACAGATCCAGAATTTAAATGTATTATATATAATTAGAAGATGGATAATCAATCAAAGCCATTGCGCAATTATTGGCCTTACCCAGTATAACATTTTGGAACATCCTGAATAAGAAAGCCATCACTGGTGTACTAATTAGCAGATGTTGAACAGGTAGACCTAGGACAGACTTAAAACAAAGGGTCTTAAATACAAGACAACATTAACCAAGCCTGGAACACAATGATGATCAGGCAGAGTTAGGAATGAGACACAGCTGGGAATGGGTGGAGCAAGGCAGGAGTCAGGACCAAAAGAAAAACACATGTGCACAGAAGCACATGGGAAAAATACAAAACAAAGACAACAGGGGAAGACAGGAAGTAGACAGGACTGATACATGACAACAGAAGACACAGGCTTCTCCAGAAGACATAAACCACTAATTATCAAAAAGAACGGGGAGGCCAGGCTTTATGGACTTACAAGATAAAGATTTACCTTTAGCAATATGATGGAAAGGTTAAAGTATAAGACATATAAGTTCATGTGTGAAACACTGTGGAGGTAATGTCATGGCTTGGGCTGGCCTGGCTCCTTCTGGGACAGGCTGATTAATCTTCATTGTGTCATAATGTCGCTCATGATGCCGCAGTACAATGAACTCAGACAGCTACAGAAACATTTTTTCTCTCAATTTAAAGAAAGATGCAGCCACACTGATTAGGAGATCCTTCATTATGCACCAAGATAGGAAGGTTTTACACTGGCCTAGTCAATCTTCAGACTTAATCCCTGTACCGAGGGGAGTAACTCCCCAAAACAATCACCAGCTGAATGAGGCTGCAGTGAAAGCCTGGAAAAGCGTCACAAAAGAAGAATGCAAAAGTTTAAGGATGTCAGTGGGTCACAGGCTTGATGCAGTTATTGCAAGCAAAGGATTTCCTGCTAAATATTAAGTCTTATCACTTTAATCTATGAGATGTTTATCTCTTCCAATACTTTTTCTCACAAGACAAATGGGTGGGTTCAGATAACAGGCGCTATCTTCTGAACTGTATCAGATCCAGATCACAGCTGAAATGCTGGTCTTTTGTCTCATATTCATCTTTTAATGTCAAAGTCAAATGTTTTCAGTTCACACTCTACAGATTGGTCTTACTGTTCCAATACTGAATGTTAATGGAGTGGACTATAAATATAAAATGCATGAGTATATGGCCATAGAAAAGTCGTGCTAATGATGACCTTCTTTGCTTCTTTGCATCAACAAGTATTTAGATCACATATTGAGAGATGCCACAAATGGCTTCCAAATGCAAATTCAATACTTGGAGACAACTGCAGACTTTTTATCTCCTTAATTTGTCAGGAAATAATGAAGGAACAGCCCACATCTGGTCATTAAACTGCCAACTGCTTAATTATCCAATTACCTTTGAGGCTGTGAAAATAGATGGACTACAAAACAATGGCTGTAATTCCTAAACAATTAGAGCAATTTTTTTGATGAACCTCTTGAATTAAATCTTCAATCACATTTTGATTGCTTCATATGTCCACTGTGGTGACATAGAAAGGCAGAATTACTAAATTCTAAATTTGTCACTGTCTAAATAATAATGGACCTGACTACACTGGCATTCCATATGGATGGGACATTCCTTTTTCTGAAGTTGTGCAGGCATTTATCATTCCTTGATTCACAGTGTCATTTATGTACCAGGAATATGTCCTAGAAGGCATTATCACCCACAGTGGACAGTGCAGTGGTAATGATGCAGCATCTGGCTAGAACTGTCTGTGTGAAAAGACAATCAGAAATCACATCCACATTCAGTGTAGGAGCCCTGCATGCATATCCCACAATGCAATGTTTTGTAGCTACCATGGCAAAACTAACACAGCAAAGTCATGAGACACAATAACTGGATCCTCATAACGTAACACAACTAGATTATCAGATTATTTGAATATTTAGAAAGTTTAAATAGAAGTTTAAATAAAGCACACATCAGACACCATCAACGTTAAAGCAAATAAAGGCATGTGAATTGTCACTTTATTACATGTGGTGGATTTAATCCATGACAATTTATCTCTTTGAATTAAATTCTAAACTAAAAAAACACTTTCTCATGATTTCCAATTTTCTGATGCACTAGAATGTAAATGTCTTGGTTTCTTAAACAAAAAGTGGGGAACATTGGGTTTTCCATGACATGCACTTTTTAATCTTGACTGTTTTCCAAATGAAATCTGTTTTATATTTAGATTTTTTTTTTAATTATTCATGCTCAAGTCTCCCAGATTTAATATGCATCCACATTTCCTTCCACATGTTTACTGCAGGCTTTTGCAACAATAATTTATGATGGCTTCACCATGCTTGCCTTCCCGATGTACACATTTAGGGAATGAGCCGAAAAGTGCTCTTGAACTTTTGCTCAGATAACACACTGCTTGACCGCAAGTGCTCATATGCAGCTTGAGCCTCTCTATATTGTTGACAAGAAGAGATGTGCATAGAAGTGTAGAGCAAGAGAGAAAAAAAATGGGAGAGAGAGAGAGAGAGTGGAGAAGAACAAATACTATGTCAGCACATAATCTTTAAAGTTATTAATGTTTAAAATTGCACAGGATGGTATTAGCATGCAAAATATCTTAATCTCCAGAGCTCAGTGGGATTATATTTGGAGTTGAATGAATGCTTTTTAAAGACGTCAGAGGAGGCAGAACATGTGCTTTATTTCTGCTCTGCTGGTTAATGCATTCAGCCTGCTAACATTGTTTCTCCTGAAATCACAGAATCCGTCAAATTGAAGGTTATATAACCGAGGCCGATTAACGTAGGGCAACAGGAAATGGCTAATTTTCCTGAAGTATCTGCCTCGTGCTCTGATACTTAAACATGGTCAGATTCCCAAGCCACTTATACATCTAATCCATATTAGTGTGCGGAAGTCCTCTTGGGATGTGCAAAATCGTTACACGTTGGAAGGAGCTCTTCACTGTAACCAGCATCCCGAACAACTCCTCTAAACTTTCCTCTGGTTTTCCCAAAGAAACCAAACTGTCTTTCTATTTTCCCTTTTTTCGTTCAGATTTTCAATCAGGACTTTGAGGTCATTGGAAATGCAGCCAATAACCTGTTCAGAAGAGCATCCCCAGAGTAGCGTGCTGCTTCACAAGACAGCCACTGAGAACTGAGTCCCTGGCTCAGATGTAATGTGGGGTGAAATACAGAAAGTGTCAGAAACATTAGCGGTGGGATGTCTGCAATTCTATGGGAAATTTATCACAAAAGTGCTCAGCTTGACTGAGTCCAAATCGGCCTCTTAGTGCAGCCAGGCAACACAACGCGTGAGCAGAGACCAATTTCCACCCAGCATGATCTCTCAAGCATGTGTGACCTTTCTAAAGTCTCCCCCTATGACTTGCTGACATAAGTGAATATTTACTGTCCTGAGATTTTGCCCAATCACGCAGTTCACGTGGCCTCATTTAAAGAGTGGGAAAAACAAGACAAACGTGTTTCAAACATTTTTCAAACACCATGAGTTATTAATGAATAATAGTCATTTATTTAATAGTCATAATCAGTGAGCTGTGAAAATCAGTGGTGTTCAAAATATAAACATTATGCCAATTATTTATTTATTTATTTATTTATTTATTTATTTATTTTATTTATTTTATTTTTTTGTGTCATTTTGATTTCTAGTTATAAACAGACAGACTGTGAGATGCAAAAGGTTGAAAGCCCCTGTCTTAAAATAAGTGGAAAAAAAAAAATAAAACAACAACAAAGTGTTTGTGTGTGTGTGTGTGTGTGTTTGTGTGTGTGTGTGTGTGTGTGTGTGTGTGTGTGTGTGTGTGTCTGTGTGTGTGATGACCTATGTACTGTCCAGAGGGTGTTTCTGCCCTGGATGGATGGATGGATGGATGGATGGATGGATGGATGGATGGATGGATGGACATAAAGCTGTAAAATCTTGCACACAGAATGTACTTTGACTGCAGAAGCAAATGCTGCCTTGAAAATTCCATAGACATTTTACACATTTTAGGTAAACCGGCTGGATGTAATTGTAACATTCCCAAAAAGAACAGGGACAAACAGGACATGTTTGGGAAAAAGAGGTCATACAGTCCTTCTACTCAGTATGTATACAATCAACAGCAAAAATCAAAATTGAAATGTTTAAGTGTGTAGTTTGGAATTTTCTTTTTTATTTTGTTAAAATGTGAGTTAGTCCGTCATTATCATTAGACACTTCTTCCTGAATCGGATCACAGTTAATCCAGAGCCCACCTGGAGTCATTGGATGCAGGGCAGGAGTACCCCCTGGACTGGACATCAGTCTATCACAGGGTACAACAAAAACACTCAGAAACACACACACACAGGGGCAATTTAACAGGGTCCATTCACCTGCATTTGCATCTGCATTTTTGGGAGTCTGGAAAAACTTGAGTACCTGGAGGAAACCCGCATGGACACGGGGGGATGCACCAAACTCCGCACAGGCAGCGACTCAAGCAGGGATCAAATCTATAACCCCAGGCTTTGAAAGTACATTTTATCAAAGGGCCCCTGAGCTGTGACTCTTGATAAAATGCACTTTCAATCATTCTGTCACTTTAATTTAAACCATATCTAAAGTTGACACAACTCACTTATTTATTGTCAACATTTTTAATGTTTAAATAAAGCAAGATCATAGAGCTTATGTTTAAACATTATATCATTAATAATTATGCATATACAATAAATGAATCAGTATGGTTAATGGTCTCGCAACATAATAGCATATTAACAAGTCCTCACACCAAACTTTAATTTACTTTCACAAAATGATATCTGGCTGTTTATTTCCATTTCTTTATACTGACAACAGCAAGTTAGTCAAATATCTGCCTGCATTAACTGTCTACTCTGAAGGTGTGCATACAGACCCCACCATCATGCATATTAAGCTTATTTCCACAAGCTGTTAGGATTTGCATGGTATTGTGGGAATTGTAGTGGATTTAGAAGTATTACTATGTAACACTAGTTTTGATGCAAGGTCCAGCTTTGTGAATTAAATAGTAACTTTCGTGTACCGTTACATTCCTTGTTCCATTGCCATCTTAAAAGCTTGCCTTGAAGATGCAAATACTGTGTCATGGCCAATCACATCACCAGACCTATACCTGATTGAAAATGTGTGGGATGCTATTGGACATGGACTAGCGCCCTGTCTAGGGTTATTTCCCGCCCTGCGCTCAGAGTTGCCGGCTGGGCACCGGCTCACCCGTGACCCTATTCAGGAATAAGCGGTTCAGAAAATGGATGGATGGATGGATGGATGCTATTGGACACACTATCCACAGTCCACCCCCACCACCCAATCTGCAGGATCTAAGGGAGAATGTTCAATATGCATGAGATGGATTATTGCAGGACACCAGTGGGAACCTACTGATACATACATGTACTGTTTTCGTATGTGTAGCTCAATACATATTGGTCATATCAGTCTAAATCTTCCTATAATTTATTGTTCCTGGTAACTTACATTGCATTGAAATTTGACACTTCCTTCCTGGTGTTACTACTTTTTTTGACCATGAGTGTAAAAATGAAGGATGTTTTTTTCATTCTTGTCCTCGTGGGAATGTTTGTATAAGAATAAAATCCTTTCCTGAGTTGCCTGCGAGGAAACTCATAATCTTGTAGTACACAAAATAAAAGCAAAGTTCAAGACTTCAATCCACCAGCAAACCTCAGATACCTCTCCATGTTTAGACTCTGTAAGCCCCGGTGTACCAAAGTGGTGTCAGCAGAATGACCCGTGCTGGAGGAGGCCTCATGCTGGAGGTGAGAATTAAAACAGTTTGGAGACCGTGACTGAGCTCTTTGGCCCCACTCTGGAGGCATCAAACTGGACTCCCTTGAGATGAGATTAGGTTTTGGGGGCTGGAGCAGAAGCTTTGGGGAACAGCATGTCAAGATGTAGTGGATCCGCAATGGAAGAAAACACTCCACTTCCTGCCTGCTGGGTGAACTTCATCCGTGTTTACTCACTCCTGCATGGGTTGTATCATAAATAGTTGAGAACTAGATCATATCTAGTCAGCAATTAGCAATTGGAGCATTTAAAACGGGTGAATGACCACAACCGTATCTATGATACGGAGTGGATTTTCAGAGGCGTAGATTAGAGACCCTCAATTAAACATCTGCTGAGCAAAGACAACATCAAAGCAACAATAATAGGCCATTGCTGTAATGAAAACAGGCTGAAGGTACAGGCATCTGGAGTGGAACTGATCCCTCAGTTACGTATCCACTGCATCACAGCAAAACTGAAGAAATAGGCCAAAACTACACTGACCAAAGGATGATAGCAGCACTTATTAATCAGTTCTAAGTGGAAGTGAATGAAGATTTGAAAATCTGTCATTTGCAGAGGAGGATCAGAACCCTGGAGGCCCTAAAACAGATCAATGCTACAATGACAATAAGGTAAAGGTATTGGCCTTCAAATGTTCATTTTTTGAACGGATTGAATCAAAAAATGTGACTGTCTGTGTTTTAGAGAGGAATAGTAGAAACCCTCAATTACATCTTCACAGCATGAAGGAAACACTGACCCAACAGACCAGTGCTACAACAGGGCGACTGGCTTGATGTCCAAAAGTGGATCCTGAGAGTAGGACTTAATTAGAATTGATTGGGAAATCACACTGGGTGTTTCCTACCAGGTCAGGCAGTGTGGACGAGGCTACTAATTGGAATCCAGAAAAAAGCTGAACCACAGATGAGTTACTGGGTTCATTTTTAATCACAAAATGGTACCCATTATGAAAGGATGCCTCAGTTTACGTTTGCATTATGAGAGAAATGGTGAATTGCGTGTTTACACCAGTACGTTTTACATTACAGTGCATACCTGCCACCTCAACCTTAAGGACATGCCACTATATTAGTGCCCATTAGTAAGTGCCATATTAACGTTTTTCCACACACACTAATCAAGAGTTGTTGATTACTGTCTGGAATGCCTAGTCTACCAGAAAAAAATACAAATAAATAAATAAATAAATAAATAAATAAATAAATAAATAAATGTAATTAATATTTCTGCAACCCCTACTGTGTAATTGCGGCATGTTTCCTGTTTTTTTATTGACTCTTACCAGCCATTTTGACTACAAATGAAATAACTGAAGTGTGGTCAGGACTGTACATGACTTTCCATTTATATTATCACCTAAGGAATCCATAAAAGAAAAAAACATGAGTGCTTCAAAGCAACTTTAAATGTACAGCACACGCATGCAAAACCGCATTTATATTCTGCACCAACAGCTGTGCGAGTAATGAATTCATGGTGGATTTCTTTCCGTTAGTGGGAGATTACCTTTGGGATGAGGATGTTACGTCTGGAAGCTGAGGCTTGGGAATAGCACTTGATTCAGTGCTTGATCAGGATAGGCAGCTATATCTGTGATGAAATATGAAACTGTGTGTAGGTTAATTGCTGGGTCTCCAAGGTCTCCGTTAGTTTCTCCTCTCAGCACGAGATAAAAATGAACAAAACCATCCACTTCTGAGATTTGTTTAAAACATGCTTGTTTAAAAGACAAACTGAACCCAAATACTGTAACTCTAGAGTTATAATCAATTTTAGATTATGTGCCTTTGTTTAACTTTATTTTGTCCTACAACTCCAAACTCCAGAAAACTCCTCAAAGCAAAATATCTCGTTCTTTGTCTGACTTTCTTATACTCCTCTCTCTCACGCCTCCAGTCAGTGTGCCCTTGCACCTCCCAATAGTGTGGGGAGAAGTGTAGAACCAAAGCAGCAGATCAAAAGAATCTCAGACTGTCAGTCTCCTACAGGAGACGTAAAAAAATGAGCATGATTTTGTAAGCAGGCCGATATGTGTGCATTACTATGTATGTATGTGTACAGCAGCATGGGTCGCAGTTCTGGGCCGGCATGGATTCAAGTGAAATTTGTACATATATGGCTAAAAGAGCATTCATGCATTTCAAGCATTGTGCATATGTAAGAATTACTGATGCAACCTAGACACGCAGAACTGAAATGATGGAACCTATTCTAAACCTAACCCTTACCCTAACCCTAACACTTACATTTTTGAGTCATAGACGTCATAAAAGAACCATTTGTCTGCATTTGAGAAAAATAATAGTGACGGTACTGCTTTAACGGAAAGGTTATATATATATATATATATATCAATTTAAGTGCAATTCCTAGAAATCTTACATGCTAGGCTTATTTAACACTTCAACACAGTTTACACAGTATTTTATTCTGATTGCAACGTTAATTTTTTCTGTTCCTGGTAGTGTCTTAAAAAATGCTGAGCTCTGATGTGTGTGTGTGTGTGTGTGTGTGTGTGTGTGAGGATTACACCAACTCTGTTTTTCATTCAATCATGTTTCATCTGAGTAGACCTATAAATAATTACTGGGAAGATGCCAGAACCCTTTGGCTATTTTTTCCTTATCACTCCACTCATCAATATATGCTTACTCTTGCAATCTGTCAACCATAAATCTTTATGAGGCTATCCCCATTACTGAGCATCATTTGGTCCAGTGAGCACAAACTTTAGATAATTTGAATATCAGTCAGTTTATGTCCTGTAAGTTAGAACATATTTTTGTACTTTAATTAGCAGAATGGATCATATACTATTTCTTTAAAATTCCATAAATATCAGTTCCACACTGGATGTGGTTTATATATATATATCTTCTCAGGTCAGTCTTCAAAAGCATATGAAGGTATGTGCTCCAAATAGTATGTAATAATGTCTTGATTTTTAGTAAAATTGCATATGGCTTAAATGTATTTATATATAAATGTCTGTCTATGTTTATTTTTCTAGGAAAGTTAATATTCAGGTCATTTCAAGTTTGTCATAAAAGTCATTTTCTACATGAATAAAACAAAAATAATAAAAAAAAAAAAAAAAAAGGAAAAGCTTTCTTCAAAGCCCACATATTTCCTGTGGTCTCCTTGTCAAATCTGAAGAGGGCCTAATTGCAAATTACTAGTCTGCGGTCTACTAATTTCCTTGTATCACGGACTCCAACAATTCACAATGACTCATGCATTATGAGAAAGATAGCCATCTTATTAAGCTCTCAGTGTGCCCGTGCAAATTCATAAACATTTTCTTCCAATTTTTTTCTCTTTTTTTTTCTGAAGGTTCGTCACTGCTGCCAATACTGTTGCAAAGCCTGTTCACAGGCACCCATATCAATGTAATATCAAAAATATCTGAAATATAACTGCTCGAAAAATGAAAAGAAACACAACTGCAAGTTTAAAGAAGGAACCAATGCACCCTATTGTATTCAATTATCCACTGCAAGACGGGGTTAAAGTGAATATTCAGCAGTACTCGCTTTATAAGTACTGATACCAACCTGACAAGGCAGCCGAGGTAATTGCTGAGACAAGAACTTTCATATTATCTCAGTTATATATTATTTAAGAAACAATGTATAATGAAATATTTTAAACTGAAAAGGTAAACTTTGTCTTCCATGTAATTCCTCCAGGGTCTCGAGAGAAAGCTTTACGTTACTCTAATCAGTGTAAAATGGCCTAAATCATCACACTACATCCAAACCTGTTGTCATAGATTCATAACACTTAATATCAGTTACATAAAACATTAAACAAATTTAAATTATTAAACTGCACTCAAGTCACCATAAGCATCCCCTTCATTCCAGCTGTGCTGCATACAATGAATAAATAAAAATAAATAAATTGGTAATTGGTTCGCTAATTTTTTGTCTGTAAAATAGCATTTGTAGAGGGACCCTATTTTTTGTTAGTATTTTGTTAATATTTTAGCCATCAATCTGCATGATTTTTTCACGGTTGTCATGTGGAAAGGGATAATGTAGCTTTATGAACATGCTGATGTCATAATTCATGCATCTGGATGAACCTCAAATATCGATTCATGCTCTATATATTGTTACCTACATAAGTCAAATTTTGTTTTGTTTGTTAGACCTTATTATTATTAACCAGATATCTTTGCCTTAAACATAGTCATTATGCATTAAGTTCTCATTTCTGCAAATAAATGTTCTAAATAGCAATATTATTATTTGGAACCTGGAAGAAATGTGGTCAATGTTTTATAGAATAAAATGGATATTTTTACTTTGCTCCAGCACAGGTCTACAAATAGTAAAACCAGAGAAAATGACAATCAACACACACACACACACACACACACACTAGTGAATTCACAGACACTAGGGGCAGTGATTACATGTGCCTGGAGCAGTGAGCAGCCCTATCCATAGTGCCTGAAAAACAACTGGGAAGACAAGCTTCCAATCACAAGGCTGGTTTCCTAACCACCAGGGCACAGCTGCTCATCCCTCGTTTTTTTTTTTTTTTTTTTTTTTTTTTTTTTTTTTTGTGGATGGAAATATTTTCAAATACAGGGGGAGGCAAATCTCTATTTTCAAAAATATCCAGATACATGTGTATGAGGGATTAGAGTAAAATCATTTATCCAGGATAATTCCTTGTCAGTGAAATACTTGCAAATAAGAGCAAAATCTGATCCTATTCAGAAAAGTGTTACAAATGAGCCTTAATTTTAATAAATATCCTTAAATAACCTTTCTTACAGATGCCACGATTTTCAGGTGACTCACTTTCTGTGTTCTAGCGAAATCTGTAGGGAGATTTTTCTAAACCTCCAAAGTTGGAGCATTTTATGCTTCTCACCAAACAATTCCACACACATTCAGGGAGAGGCATAACTACTAAAGTGTATAAGAATGAGAATACATTTAAACTATACATGCAGAAGATAACAGGGACAAAGGAAGTAGGCCAAACTCAAGCTGTAATATCACTGTCAAAAAGAGCCAACAGTCAGACAGCAACACAGAGGGAGCAAACAAACAAGCCAAAGCGGGCAAATTGAAGTCAAGATCGAGCCAAGGTAGCATCTTTGGTTTTTTTCTCACCAGGTGACCAAATAGCAATTAGTCGACGGTGAAGCAAAGGTCTTCAGTGTGAATTAGAGCAAGGGTGAAAAGTATGAACTGATGCATAGAATGGACTGAGGGTTGATTTTGAGCTTGGATTTCTCAGCTTTTAGATTTAATGAAAATCACCAACGAGAAGTGCTCATACAGAGGGCAGCGGAGAAATGACTACAAATGACTGTAATTTGTGCGAGTGTGTACAAGGCCAACTGCACCATCTGCCACCCTGTTTTCTCCACAGATTTCCTCCACAGCTCTCCAGTCCAAAACAACCAGCTAAAGGTAACATATCTAGCCGTGAGTCTGGCCTTCCTGCTCACTCGCTAGCAATGGCTTGGAACACCTACTTTAGGTGCGAGTATTTCTAGGAGAAAATCAATAAACACAGATAATGTTAAACAATTATTCAAATAATAAACCATTTAAATATGCAGCCCTTTTGATGTCAGCATTTATTCGATGCACCTTTGGTCACAATCACAGAATTGAGTCTGTGCGGATAGATCTCAGTCAGGATTGCACATCTGGACACTTCGATTTTATTCCATTCCACGTTGCCAAACTGCTCCAGCTCTGTCAGGTTGCATGGGGATCAGACACGAACAGCTCTTTTCAAGTCCTGCCACAAATTTAAGCACTGTAGTCCATATGTAATATTAGCTTCTCATTGCCACTCTCCCATAAAACATTAACTGGCAAAGAACCCAGGCAACAGCTGTCATATGCAAAATTTCTCCCATCTCAGCTGCTAAAGCTTCAGACATATTCCTTTCATTCCTTAATGATGGATTTAATTGAACTCTAATGACTTTCTGTGACATTTTTGTATCCGTCTCCTGAATTCAATTACTCTTCAATAACCTGCCAGTGTTGTTGTTTTTACCTTCATTGTATATTTCTGGTGTATTCTTGGTAGGTCCGTCAATAAACCCACACACACCCACCCACACACACACCCACACGCACCCACCCGCTCACATGCACCCACACGCACCCACCCATCCACACCCAACCACCCACCTGCACCCACACACACACACACACACACACACACACACACACACACACACACACACACACACACACAAATTATATATAAGCCTACACAGTGTGTTAGAACTTGAGGAAAGGCTTGAGTGTTAGAACCGGTTTATGGCAGTGCTAGCTCAAACTTGAATGGGGCATGAATCAGATTGCTATTTGTATTCCTTCTTTAATGAACATCCCCAATCCCCCCAAGTTGGCTCCATTGATCTGGATCACTCATTGTACTGATATAAATGTCGATACAATGCCCGAAGTCCATTAAAATAAGTCAATAGGAGTTTGAGTATTTTGATTGGAATGATGTCTAGCGTCGATCTGATCATACATTAATCTAACAACATAATTAGTTCACTTTCTGGACCAGCAAGAAGAAAATTAAAGAGATGATAAACAGTAATGGGTATTGTAAGCTTTGCTGTGGCATGGAGCTGTACCTCAGTGTAATAACATTGTTTTAAATGTTAATATTTCCTTTGACTCACTGTACTGTACGTACATTGTCTTCTATAATACTCATCATTAAAAAAATAGTTGCACCCAGAATGGATCAACCAACAGGAATCAAACTTAGTGGGTAGGTTTGACATCGTGAGACATGAAAATAAATCAAGTTTCACATTCGGTTCAACGTGAACAAAAGCCATCACTGTCATCCTGTTGGGTGTTCCATTCTAACTCCTGATGTTGTGTTGGTATCATCCACTGCAACCAAAGTATACCTTGGAGAAGAGTTAGAAAGTTGAACAGTTGAAAGAGTCTGAGAGGGGTTGCATTGCAGACCTGCAGAAAGCAGGATGGTTTATCAGCATATTGTGTGCCTAGTCATGTGGATATTTCCTTAGCACACTGTCGGCAGCAATGATCAGTAGAAGGCATGCACCAGCAACATGAAGGATCTGGGAGACCTACACGAGCAGGTCATCTTCAGTGGCGAATCCCACTTTTGCCTTGGTGTAGATAACAAATCAATCTCAAATTTCAATCCCCAGTTGAAAATGTGTTATTGTGATATTGGATGTGCTATCAACACTCCACCTCTACCCCCAAATCTGCAGGAACTGCATGAGAATATTCAAGCCGCATGGGATGGATTATCAAAAGACACCTATCGAGTACAGAAACATCCCTCTCAGCCCTTAAGGCTTCAGAGTCACAATGCAAAATCACTTGTTGACTCAGCAATCCTCCATCCACAGTAAACAGTTGCTCCAGCAGCTGGCCCAGCCAGCCTCCAACTCACAATGCAAAGCCAGCTGTTCACTGAGTCATAGCATATGAGTCGCTCCAGCGGTCAGGAAGACCTCTAAGCCACAATGTAAAGTCAATTTCTTTCTGCTTGTTTCTCAGATTTATAACAGTTTCCTTATATTTTAATGAAATAACTGCAGTCCTCTTAAAGACTTCAAACCTTGAAGCTTGTTGAGATATTGTCTGTTGTATCTGCATTAATCAAACCGTTCAACACCCCTGAGTAATTACAAACCCTGAAAAACTTCTTCAACAATATGGTACCTTCAATTGGAAGGGGATCATAAAAATGCAGTGGTTACTTGCTAAAATTAAAATGCATAAAACAGCGTTTATTATGGTTGTGCATAGTAAGTATATAACTATACCATTATTATTATTATTATTATTTTTTTATTTTTATTTTTTTTTTTCTACTAGATGTTAACTGTATAAACCACCTCACAGTTTTCAAGGTATCAATATCATTCCACCACCAGATTTCTGATTCAGGAGTTTCAATATAGCAACAGATTGTTGCAGATTTTTCCCATAAATGTGGGTGCAATCTTTTTTTTCCCCCAAATATGCACATTTTTCAAATATACTCAATGAATCATATATAACACCCAACAAACCACATGGAGTACCATCACAACACTTGGCAACTATGGGGACACCATAGCACCATCTGGGATACCAAACCAAGTGCCTAGCAATCATCTACCAACATCCAGTAGTAGAAAATAAATGGTTAGTTGGGATAACTACCATAGTAGCTCCAAAAAGCTTTTAGCACAATAGTAACAGCTTGAAACACCTGGTATAAAATCGCAACTACCTAGCAGCACCATAGCAACAATCAAGCAACCATATAGCAACAGAATAGCAACAGTTTGAAACACCATAGAAGCCACCTGGAATATCAAATTGAGTATTTATAGATTATTGTACACTATACATTATATACATTATATGATACATTATACATACATTATTGCACTGTAAATGTTCTGTGTTTATAGAATAAACTAAAAATAAATAATGTTTTCATTATATTTACATTCACTGGGTATAGAGTTAGATGTAGCTGTAATGTGAGTTTTTGGTAGGTGCAGTAGGAGATGGGTCTGGTGGGTGCAGTGGTAGAAAGTCTTTGATGGGGCAGTGGTAGACAGTCTTTGGTGGATGCAGTGGTAGACAGTCTTTGATGGGTGCAGTGGTAGACAGTCTTTGGTGGATGCAGTGGTAGACAGTCTTTGATGGATGCAGTGGTAGACAGTCTTTGGTGGATGCAGTGGTAGACAGTCTTTGGTGGATGCAGTGGTAGACAGTCTTTGGTGGGTGCAGTGGTAGAAAGTCTTTGAAGGATGCAGTGGGAGGGTCTTTGGTTGATGTAGTGTAACTGAGCAGGTAGTTGCTGCTCCAGTAGTTAGTAAAGTATCATATCAAGATGACCACATTACAATAACCAAGCAACTGTCCTGAAATGGCAACCACTTAAGCTGTGCAGCCATTCTGCTTCAGAAAACACACTTTTCTAATTAAAATCTGAGAATTATGAATTTTAACATTATGAGGGCAAGTACAGTATATATGTAATGGAGCATCACTAACAAAATGTCAAAGTGAATAATGGTTGAACACGCTGAACTTGGAAGCTAAATTTAATTTTTATGGATTGTGACATTCCCCTAAATTCGACTTCATAGTTTATTAATATGGCTGGAGGCTCCATCTTCTGAGTGCATGTGTGTGCTTGGTTAAATTAATTGTACATCAGTGCTTAATTGCTTGATCTGATGCTGTGATTGGCATGGAAGTTATCCTCACCTGATCCCCTCTTCATTGCCATCATTTTGTCACTCTCTCTGACACACTTAATTTACTGAAATGGACTCGCACATACATTCCTAAACATCTTTAAGGCTACAAAATGCCTGACTCTGTGGATATCTAATCCTGTATGTGTGCAGGATGGCTATATTTAATGCCCTCTGGCCACACACAGACAAGAAGACAGTGAGGAGGATGAAGTAGGCACTATGATCTCGCATTAAGGCAAATGACTTTTTTATATAATCTGTCAAGTATTATTTGATTAATACACTAATTGAACTGTCATGCCTTCTTCAGTTCCATCTAACTTTGGCTCGATAATATTATGTACTATATATATATATATATATATATATATATGTGTGTGTGTGTGTGTGTGTGTGTGTGTGTGTGTGTGTGTGTGTGTGTGTGTGTGATTAATATATTCAATGTATAGATAAAATTAAATGAAATGCACTAGTAGTATTAGTGTTTATGTTTTATTTTTATATACATACTGTCGTGTTCTGCATTAAAGTCTTGTTTTGCAGACTGAAGAGACATATTTTGCATTGCGTCCACTTTGCATTTAAAAAAAAAAAAATCAAATAAGCACAAAACATGTAAATAACCATTTTTTTCTGTATGTTCTTCTTTTCTTTACTAAAACAGTCTAATGCAATAGATACAGCCCTTGTCTATGTATTATGTCAGGATAGTGCGCACTGACACAAGCACATTTTGAATTATGTTCACGTAAAACAATAAGTTGTTCAGGGAAAGAAGTATCACACAGAAATTGCTCCTGTTCCTCTCTATTTCTCTGTAGACCAGAGATCCCAGAGTCACGTTAGGCCACTTCAAGTCAAGTCTCGTGTCTTCGGCATGTGAGTCTGAGTCGAGTCTTGAGTCTTTAGGAAAGGCACTGCATTGCATAAAAGTAAGTCATAAATAAAAACTTGTCAGGTTCAACAAGGCTTAAGATTACACGCCTTTAATTATACAACAGCTACAGCCTGAAGCACAGAACTGAAGTGCTATGGTTTAGTAAAAGCAGTGTTAAAAAGAAAGGCCTAAAATAACTTGGAAAGTTAGTTTTAATTCTAATTTGTGTGCCAGATAATTGAGCTGATGTTTAAAATAAAGAATATATGCAAATTTCTCCACTGTGGTACTAATAAAGGAATATCTTCTTTTTTCTAAAAATGTTTTTAGTCCTAAATATAGGGTCAGGAGCAATACTCACTCTAATTAGTTGGTTGGCAGAACCATTGTCTAGGGTTGCCAACTATCTTGTAAAATATCATCCCATTAAATACAGAATTAAAGAGATTAAAGAGATACAGAGGAGAATGGCTATTATTATCAATGGCTGGAAGGTGTGAGAGAGACTGGGAACAGCCACCCCCAGGGTTCAGCCATAGTCAGAGCTCCTCAGTCCAACACAGAGTGAATGTGTGTGTCTCAATTTCAGTTTCCACCAAATGTAAAGTTGGTACAAAGAGTGATTTGGTGAAGTATTAAAATATTCTGCTCTACTGAATAAACTAGTGCATCTCAAAAATGACAATATTGTACAAATTATCTTTGTTTATAATTTATTTGAAAAAAAGGTAAATTGTCAAATATCTATTGAATATAAAGCTAACATTTCAAGCTCTTTTTCATTTTACTTTTGATCACCGTGGCTTTATCATCTTTGATCTGAAAAGAGAACTTTGAAGCACTGAACAATATTCTGGTTCCTTTTTTCATTAACTCAGTTAAGATACTTTAGATGTCTCTGCTTCAGGAGTGGCTTGATATCAATGCTGCAATTCATCACAGATATCATAACAAACTAGAAGACGAACCCTATTAATTCCTTATTCCATTCACTTCGGTGTTTGATGGATTTTGAGTGAGTAATCCAGCTGTGAAAACTTCCAGTGTGTCTGTGTATAATTTCCAGTGGAATTAAATCCCAGTTTAAATGTCAATGCATTTCCAGTGCATGTTCACTGCTCTGTCCATGTACATACATGCTCAACCTGCATGCACACTCTGACTGATCAGCAAGAGGGGGCAGGGCTGATGAGGTTCATTTTGTTATTTACATACATAAATAACAAAAATAATAAAGGTCATTCATTCTAGGGTTCTAAAGGTTCATGTGCTTTGATATAGCATTGAACAGCCAGCAATGACCTTTTGTGGCTTATCAACTTTTTGGAGACTGTTGAGATGCATAAGCATTGGGGTTTAGGGAGTTTTCGATTTGGCCTGTTTAACAGCTCTGTTTTTTTTTTTGTTTTCTTTTTTTGAAGGACGCCACAACAGTATTGAAGTGTTTCCTTTACACACCAAATGTACAGCATGTACTACTCCCATTGCATAATTCTGGTTTTCTCCAATGAAAGACTCATTATTTGAAATTGTATCAAGACTGAAGCCGCTGCAAGATATGGAAGAACAGCACTGCAGTAGTGACTGCACTTAGTGACCATAGCCAAACTGCCAAAGTCATACACTTACTTATCTGTAACAAAAGGTCATTTTCATTTACTGCATTAAGGATGACACTCTTAAATGAATCAGCAGTGTTGTGTTTGTGCTGAAATTTCACAAATTTTGTGAATCAGTCGAGGGTGAGCCTATGATGAGCCTCCATCTCAGCTGTAGAGACCAAATTGATGAACTGGGTAAAATGACCTTGCTATTTTCAGTAGGCTGAAATGATGCAGGTCATATCACTTCTTGACAGGCCTCTTCAGCAGTGAATGCACAGCAGTGGAACATAATTGTGCCGTATACTATAGGCAGTTGCTCTATTTTGCACTGAACGTTTTTGCATACGCCCTCTCTAGATTCCAGGCTTTTATGTTGTATCTCTATTTAGAAAAAAGTTATAGACATGCACTTTTCCCTTGGGAAAGTGAATGTACTGTAGTGTGCCTTTTAAAAGTTTTAAAAGCACATAATTGGACTTAAATCTGTTGTTGTACTTTTGAGGGTACATTTGCTTGATTCCTTGCTTTATCTAAAAATGATACTTTATGCTGAGAGTGAAAGGGAAATAAAATCACCACAGAAGTCTTCAATTGTATTCTCCAGATAGTTTGCCATAAAATCTGGTGTGGATAATGAATGGCTTCCCAGTTTGCTCTCATCAAGTCAGCTATTTACAGTTTACAGGTGCTACAGTTATGATATTCATGTAACAATTATAAATATGCAGATGGAGCTGCGGTTTGGAAACAGCAACAATCTTGCATTCATTATGAAGGTGTCCTCTGGGTTCTACAATGTTTTACTCCTTTCTTGATTACACAGTAAATAATAATAAGGCATGTCAGTCACCTATATATAATGACTTATGTTATAGCATCTGTTCTCAGCAGAGATGCCTGCCGCAGTTACTGCTTTCTTATAAATTTATTACATATGACACTGCTGCCTTCCCGCCCAAATATTGGGCAAATTCCATAGCAGCCTGTTCAGTATCATTTATCATCACTTTTCCATCCCAGACTACATGATAAAAAATACATGAAGACATTATATTCTGTTTAGATCATCTCCCTGGGGCATTATCTTCCATCACATCAGTATAGAAATGCAGCTGTATGTGCTGCTCTATGCAGAAAACAAACAGAAAAACAGCTGTTATATAAGTAGCAGAATCCCTGTCTCCTGTGATGTCTCCACACTAGTCCTAAATTACTATTATTGCCTCCACCTGTCTTTAGTTTCTTACCCACAACATGTTTTTTTTTTTTGTTTTTTTTTTACTGTTGTCCTGCAGCCCTGACTTTGTTTTGCTTTGTCATCTTGGTTAAATGTCTTTAATTTTTGCTAATTAATATCTATCGTAATATGTATTTTACAATAGACAAAGATACACACACACACACACACACGCACACCAAACACACACAGTATACACAAAAATGTGAATGAATATATCAATACATCAAACAAATTTATGTTTATTTACTTATTTTGGGGGATTTTAGCCACATCCTTATAGGCAACCACCAAGCTGATTGTTTTTGTTTGTTTGTTTGTTTTTGTAGTGATGGGCAGGCCGTTATCCATAAAGAGTTCCCATGTTTCCATGCCATGCTGCCATTCTCTTTTTGGGTGGGTAGATGGGGCTCCATTCTCACATCACATCCAGTGCAATGCTGTTGGTTGTTATATCAGAGCTGGGGACCTGGCAGTTTCCTCTGAGTGTGTTGGCTGTTCAGCTCTGAAAAGAGACTGTGGCTGACTTCACATGTATTGGAGGAGGCATGTGCTTGTCTTCATCCTCTCAGGAGCCTCATATGTGATGGGGAGAGTCCTGAAAGGGTTGGCTATTTGGCACTTCTGAACTGGGGTAACAATTGGGGGGGGGTGTTGAGCATGACATGAATTCAGTGGTGGGACGCAGTTTGACGTAGAATGATGTAGATGTTGGTCATGTAGACCAATCATGGTACTGAGAAGCCCGGATTTAAAAGATGTATTTAAAGCTGTACGATTCTGGATAAAAAAGTATGGTGACTGTAGAAGCAAAAACAGCATGAAATCAGTGCAAAATCCTGGACATGTTACATAATTTAAAAATCCCATCTGGATGCATTTTTCACACTGTGAAAAGAGGTCATGTCCAGAGAGAAAAGAGGACATATGGTCATTCTGTACTAACCACTGTATCTAAGTTAATACACACAAGATTAAACCTACAGGTTTTGTGAATTACCTTAGTCTGGAAGAACCTCCAGTAGTAAAGGTAAGCTTGACTGTGTAAATCATTAACATTACTGGTCAATCACTTCCCTGTACAATACAAAACTATCAGTATTAACTACATTAATGTTAGATACAGTTTAATCAATCACCTCTAAGTCTTAAAGTTGGCAGCATGTCATCAATTATCAGTGAGCAATTCAGCTCAGAAAACTGAATTTCCAACCGAATTAAATGTCATGGCAGCCATCCAGTAGGTGGAGCTGATGATGTCATGGGCCCAGATATTGGGCTACAGAGGAAAACCAAAATGGAGGGGCTGTTAATATTTGAGAAGGGATAATGATGATACATATATAAATACTGATAAATTCCTAAAAAAATAATTTCTTAATACCAAAAATAATAAAGGACATTCAGGGTTTTTTGTTTGAACTTAATGTCCAGTCTAAATGTAAGACACATTTGAGTATCTTAGGTTCTCCTGAAAATAACAATATTGTACAATTGGCCCAGGAACCATAAGGCCCAAATAACACTGGCACAAACATAGCTATTAATTGAAAAATGAAAAATCTATATACTGTCATAAACTAAAATGAATGTTACCTCAGATTTCCTCATGTAAACATAATATGTGTTCTGTTGTCATAATGCTTTCATTCATAAACTCATTATTCATGAAAATTACTATTAATTCCATCCAACAAAATCGTCCTACATTGTCCAACCACAGTCCTTACAGATAAGAGAGAAGACGTGTTCCCCTGGATTCCATTCTTAAAAACAACCAGACCTCACGGTTGTTAAAACCGCAGTGACATAGTACAGCAAGCCAAACCCAGAGCTCCAGGACCTAATGGACGTTTATTCCTCAAATACAACAACACAGTTCATCCTGGAGCTTTTGAGGTTGGAGGTTTATGACACATTGTGGAATTAAAGAACAAAATACTTAAAGAGAGGTTAAAGTTGTGGATCAAGAAGAATGATCAGAATCTCTAGATTATGACAGTGAATGCATGAATCAACAACTCCTTCATCAGAGAGCACCAGAAATGAACGGATATCAAAGGAGAACAGCGGACACATGCTGCTGAGAAGCCCAAAACCCTTCACTGCTGCTACAATGTGCAAGCCGGTGAACTCTGGCTTCTTGACATTTTTGGTTTCACTTTCTGTCTCCTGCTCTTCATTGACAGCCCTCTACACTGCTTATAAGAGCCAGCCCCAGGGCTTGCAGCCTTTTCTCATGCAGATGCAGCTTGTTTGTCCACAGCCTGCCAGACAAATTAACTAAGACACTCTATGCACCTGCATATCATTGAGACCGACAGTATGCGCTCTCAGACATTCTGAATGTAGAAAAGGGCGAAACAGTGAGGTTAGTTGTCAGTGACGGTGGCGATATGGGGAGCGAGACAATGTGGTGATGCTCTGAAGTCAAACCTGTTCCCAGAGGATAAGCATGAGCTTCCATATGGTGCATTTGTTACAGAGCCTCTAAAGCCACGTTCTCTCATGCAGACCCCTATTCTCTGTAGGATTTAGTCTACATACATTTGAGCTTCAGTCTCTTCACAGTCTTTTTTTTTTTTTTTGAACACACAAGTTACAATCTGTTTTATTCTTAGAGCAAAGTTAGTAAGTGACTCTAATCCTGAGTAAACTAAACCTGAAGAGCTCTCGGTGCTGATTCATTTACTTCCAAGTTTTAGCAGATGCAGAATTCATGTAGAGTAAAATGAGCCGTGTGTTGTCATTGGTGGGACGTAGCCTACAGGTTAGTTGCTGAATAAACATGAATACGAGATGTTAGCATCAACTTCACTGGGCATAAAAAAGCATAGAAGAGCTAATTTTGGTTCCCTTAAAAAAACAAGAAACAGTTATAATATAGGTCAGTTAAACATCTCATTTATAAAATTATATACACACACATACACACACACTTATCAATTAAAAATTATAATCATAATATTATGATTATTTCTGAAGCTATAGAATTGCTTACTAAAATGTAAATTTGAACCTTAAGCAAAAATGATAATAATACATCTATCTGTACTGTAGAGAGGGAAAACAAACAAACAAACAAACAAACAAACAAACAAACAAACAAAAAATATATAACAGCTGTGCTGTAATAAAATGTGGCCACTGATTAAATGCATTCTGAAGTGATAATATTCATAAAGGCAGACTTTTTTGGCAGACAGTTGTTTCTTCAAGTGTCTTCTTTAGGTGTCTTCTTTAAGTGTTTAGTAAAAGCAAGTCATTTTAACTCTTTTTTTTTTGCATTATTTTTATCTTTAAATTGATAACATATTTAAATATTGTCTTGGAGACAGTCTCAGTTAGAGAACACTGTAACGACATAACATGACTTAGGTATGTAAACGGGTTACCTACTGTCCATATGCAAACCTAGGCCCTTGTTTTGAAGCCCCTTTATTATTAAGAGCCTTCACAAAAGAGCTGATGAGATATCCCTTTTTTCAGGAATGTGAGCTCAGTAACACACATTTGATTTGGGTAGAAAGGAACCATCCAGGCAGGATTCCCAAATGATAAGAATAAATTCGATGTGACGACTGAGAGCTTTGTGAAGTAACTCATATAGAGTTTGAATGAGGGTTGATTACATATCCCACTGCCAAATCAGGGGCAGATGATTTGCCTTTTCAAAAGGATTGATGATGAAATTGGAGTTATTTGATGTAGCCTCAGTAACATAGTGTAAAGAATTCCCAGGAGCTGGCTGTGTTTTGAAAAGTGAAGTCAAAGACATACAAAGACATCCATGCGATCTGGCCATCCTGTCTCTTCTTGAAAGTCCTGTCGACCGTGTCCGTTCCATATTTTCCCTGGTCAGCCACTGAGCTTCAGTGGATCATGTTCCACATTTCCCTGTAGAGTCAGTGGAGTGTGAAACGTGCGCATTAAAAAAATTCCAAGATCAAACCGAGTTCACAGCGGTCAAATGAGATTGGAACAACATCTGTTGCGATCACATCAGACATTCTCCCTCTTCTCATTCCATGATATCTGCGTATCTGGTGGGAATTAGCCACCCTTATGAATTTTGAACATCATTTTCATTCACTCCCTTCTATTGTCCCCTTGACACATGATTAATGCAGCTGTGCCTACTTTGTCAAGCAACTTTTTGTCAATTTTGCTAGAATAATGGATCTGTAATTAAGCGGTAAAATGACCCTTTGTGAATGCTCTGAACATCGTGATTGCATGTCATGTCGGGTCCATTGTTGCCCAGACACATTAGAAGTTCTGATTAGTGCTCAGCCGTTCTTGCCAACTCTTTTAATGTAGCTAGAGCCTGGCACCGAATATTCTACCACCACGCGCTTGAGCTCAACTGCAGCAGCAACACAAAAAGGCCAGAGCAATTTGTGCAAGGTTACTTAATCTGCCACAGCAAATGAAAAAGGAAGAGTGCAAATAGACCATGTTAAAATATTCTGGCTGTCTTGTGAAAGTCTTGCTGACATAGCAAATCCCAACTACAAGGAACAGAGCTATCATGCAAGGAATTATTTACAAGAACACCTGCAAGAGCAGAATACTGGAACACTGAAAATGTCAGCATATCCCTAACCTTCCCCTAGTAACTCATGCAGTACCTGTAAATTAGGAAATCACTGGGGCCAGGTACGGTTGTCACATTTTTCCTTCAGCACCTGTAACTTGCTGAATATTTGAGCTAGAGTTCTCAAACTTTTTGAAAAAGTATCCACATTTACTTACTAAAGGAGACTAATTCAGACGAGGTTTGTAAGTTGGTGTCACAAATCTAGGTGTTTCTAAAAACCTACGTGGGCACCATATACTCAAAAACGCCCAAACTTGTGCACCACCTTTTTTGTGCACTTAAAGAGAGTAAATATTGCCGTGACATTCACTTCCAACAAATGCAAACCTTATTTTCTGGGCTGACCTTTATGCATTTTGCAAAGAGATCAGTAAATATAAGGGAAGTCTTCCATTTTCATTCTTCCAGAGGATTTATGTCTTCCAGGATTCCTTGTTGCTTCCCTCTCAGTAACCCTTTAACAAAAAATGAATAAATAAATAAATAAATAAATAAATAATGATGTTAATTGTTTTTTTGTTTTTTTTTTGTACAAACACACACACACACACACACACACACACACACACACACACACGCACACACACACACACACACACAGGAAGTGAAATAAGTATTGAAAACATCAATTTACTAAATAATAGAGATTAGATAGATAGATAGATAGATAGATAGATAGATAGATAGATAGATAGATAGATAGATAGATAGATAGATAGATAGATAGATTGATTGATTGATCGGTTGGTTTTATTGATCCCTTAGGAGGGTTCCCTCAGAGAAATTATTGTTATGTCATGTGTAATAAAGAGAAATGATACAGGGAAAAAGTATTGAACATGTTTAGTGAAATTTATTTAATACTTCATACAAAAGCCTTTTTTAGTGATGTCAGCTTTAAGAAACCTCATATATAGAAAGACTAGTCGCATGCATTGCAGGTGCGATTTTGGACCATTCAACACAAAACACTTCAAATCCTGAAGGGTCCGTGGGTTCCTTTGAACTCCTTTGAACAGCTTTATTTATTTTTTTTCCATAGATTTGGATTGGAATATGATTCAGGTCAGGTGACTAGCTTGTCTAGCTTTATTTTCCTTCTCTGAAACCAATTGAGAGTTTCCTTGGCTGTGTGTTTAGAATGACCTGGCACTGATCTGATGAAGGCTCTGAAAAGACTTGTTCTTGGACATATTAGTCCACTGGTAGGACCAGCTATGGATCCTCTGCAAATTGTATACCAGCCAAGCACTGGAGTGGAGGAAGCGATAACTTACATACTCTACAGATCCCTCGCTCATCTTGAAAAGGCAGTAAGCACTGTAAGAATGATGTTTGACCTATCGAGTGCTTTCAGCACCATCAAGCCCACTCTACTAGGGAGCAAGATGAAGAGAGTAGGTGTTGATCACTATCTGATCACATGGACTATGGACTATCTCACAAAAAGACCACAGTATGTGCAACTTGAGCACTGTGTAACAGAAACAATGCTCTGCAGCACATGGGCTCCACATGGAGCAGTTCTGGCCCCATTCCTCTTCACCCGCTACACTGCAGACTTCACCCACGACACCTCAACCTGTCACCTCCAGAAACTCTCTGATGATGCTGCCATTGTTGGCTGCATCTCAGATGACGATGAAAGGGAATACAGAAAAGCTAAAAGGGATTTTGTGGAATGGTGCCAGCAGAACTGCCTCCAGATCAACACGAGTAAAACCAAAGAGCTGGTGGTGGAATCCTGCAGGAGTACGTTCTCCTCACACACTCCAGTGAACATCCAGGGAAGAGACATTAAGATTGTCAAGACCTACAAGTACCTGGGTATCCATTTAAACAACAAACTGGACTGGTCTGACAACACACATGTTCTGTATATGAAAGGCCGGAGCAGACTCCCCCCTGCTGTGGAGGCTCTGGTCCTCTGGAGTACAGGGTGGACGTCTCCACTCTTTTTTATGACTCTATGGTGGCATCAGCCATCTTCTAGGGCACTGTCTGCTGGGGAGGTGGCATTACAGCAGCAGACAAGAAGAAATTGGATAAGCTTATCAGGAAGGCAAGTTCTGTCCTGGGCTGTGCACTGGACCCAGTGGGTGAGGAGGATGTTGGAGAACCTTGCACCCACTACAGGAGGCAGTTGCAGCACTGGGCAACTCCTTCAGTGACAGGCTCCTGTGATGCAGAAAAGAGAGATACCACAGCTCATTTCTCCCCACTGCTGTTCAGCTTTACAATCAAACCCTCCCCACGCAGAGGCGCAGACACTCACTATGATAAACAAACAATAGACCCACACCCACTCTATCATCATACTGCACTTTATCATAGTGCACTCTATCATTACATGTGTAAACTGTCAATTTGTATTTTTTTTTGTTCTGCTAGGAGATGCCTTGCTTATTTACGTATTTCTATAGCATATCTTATTGTATTTTGTATTTTATCTGCATACTGTATATATTCTGTTGTAACAATGCAAATGTCCCCCAGTGGGATAAGTTTATTATTTAATGCTGATGGATCTTAACCCATTGGCAGGATTCACCACTAGGGAGATGAGGATCAATTTCCTGTAGGCCTTGTGGCAGTGAGGTGGTGGGGCAGTGAGGTGGTGCGTCACACCTGGAGCTGATGAGGAAAATGAGCCTCAGGTGGCGCATAAAAGAGCTCCTCAGCATGAAGAGAGGAAAACTGATTTGAGGAGGACTGTGATCACCGGACTCAAGAGGAAGAAATATGAGGGTAGGAAGTCCCTCACGAAGGCTGGCAAGTACCTGTAGCAGCCCAGTTGGGGCTTAGGCATTTATTTTGTCGTGTTACACTGGTGTTGGTGTGTTATGAGGAAATCAAAGCCTTCTCTGTTGCTCTCACTCCCTTGTGTGTGTTTTACATTGTTTGCACCGCTCTTTCTGTGCTGGATTTTGTGGCCGTGTCCCCGTTCCTTGGCTTTGGCCCACAGTCTATAAAGAAAGAAGAGTTAAAGATGTAATGTGTTTAAAATAATACTCTATCCTTTAAGAAGAGGTAACTCAAGACTAAAATGCAGTAATGAGATATATTTGGAGGTCCATTGTTATAACCTATGATGAAGGTTATTTCAATATAGGCTGGGGTTGGCTGGGAGTCTTTTATAGATACTGTAAATTATTTTCCCATTGTTTTATATTTTCTTGTAATATTATTTGTCACCACACTTGTGTAAATCCAAAAAAAAAAAAAAAAAAAACACACATTACTTGAAGCCAGGACGTCCTAACCATAACAGAGGTCCACATATATCAATGCTGTTCACTGAAATACATGTATCTCTAAAATGACAACTTTACAAAAGGTGGCAAAACTGTTCTTAACTTAATCGAAAAGAATGTAAAATATGCAACGCTTATTTTGCTAATTGTAGAGCATTGATTCAACATTGTTTACAGTGTACAGAGCAGCTACAGGGTTCAAACCATGGAAAACATTTAAAAATGGACTAAAATGGAGATACATGCTTTGCAAAAACATACATGGGTGCAAAAACATTTTTATATATCTTAAATACTATGATAATTTGAGGTACTGGATTACTGATTTTACTAAGGTATAAGCCAGGGGTGGGGAAATCTCGTCCTAGAGGTTTGGATTCCTCCAGATTCCTTAATTTTGCCATCCAAGCACACCAGATTCAACTTTAAATTAATTTAGTTAATTTAAGTTAATTAGCAGGTGCACTGCTGGGGCAGGAAAATCTCTCTCTCTCTCTATCACACACACACACACACACACACACACACACACACAATGTTATTTTTTTATTTATTTAATGAAAAAAACTTTCTGACTTTCTTTAAAGTGCAATTGAAAACCTGATAACAGAGACAGAGACTCTTTTATTTTCTAGGGAAAAAAAAAAAAAAAGTTTTTCATTTTCCTGAGCACCAAAGCTAGTATTCAGTTCTTCTCTGATCTCCAGTGGCTAAACTGTCATATGCTTACCTCATGTGGAGACAATCCATAATACAGGTCTACTGCCTGAGTCAAATAATCAGCCAACATTTCCTTCTGCACCTCAGAGAAAACTCCGGTACCCCACACTGAGAAGATCTTCCGGACCCCTGGTCCTTCTCAGCTTCTGCAGTGATTTGCAGTATCAGCTCAATGTAACATGGCAGATCCCATGTGCCTCCACAACTGATCTGACTGACTTTTGTTGAAAGTGTTGGCAGGCACACCTCTGTCAGACTTTCTTTTCCACTCCCTCAGAATTTGATAAATATAAGAAGAATATAGGAAGTATATCTAGTTGATTTGTAAAGATGTGCTCAGCCTTTTCATTCAGCTGTATTAGCACAGACAACCAATATGTATGATTGAGGAGAAGATGGGTAAACACTGATCATATGACTCATATCCATGATTGATGGATGTTTTGGTGTTACAACTCAGTCTCAGTCCAACCATACCCACTCTTCCCTATATTTATCAACATTCCAGATGCCAAAGTTAAATTTAGTAATCCATTAGCCACCCTCCTGTGAACATTTCTATGGGGAATGCAACAAATATCTGAATTCAGGCTGTAGGCTCACATCTGGGCATTGAAAACTGCGTGTAAAATCACAGACATTAATGCTGATGTGATTTTTGACATGAACCATATGCTTATAGTGTGTTAATTGGTTTTATTCCTGAAGCACAGAATTTGTAACCATAACAAGTACTATCAGAAATCCCTGAGTGGTGCTTTAATTCAGAAAACAACTATTAACAACTGCTTTTGTGGTTTAAGCAGTCTGTCTTATCGAATCTAATCATGCTAAGATAACTCACAAAGAAAGAAAACTCATGAGAAAAAACATGGCTAACTCGATTTTCATTCTAGAACAGATGTGTAAGCTTGATCTTTTTAAATATAAGGATTTTTATATTGTTTCCATTGATTCTTAAGTGTAAATAATAATAAAAAAAAATAATAATAATAATAAGTAATGAGTATGATTACTTTGTCAGGGAACTAATGAGTAAAGTATTACTATTGCGGTTTGAGGGAAGTAATTAGTAATCTGTAATGGATTACTAGTTGAGTAACAAATACTGTAATTAAGTTTACAACACCAGTTGTTTTTCATCATTTATTGTTTGATTTGTGACAATAGCCTGTCACCAGTTCCAGTAACTGGCCCAAATCAGTCCAAAGTCTAAGAATGATTTCACACAGCAAACGCTTAGATGATCCATCACTTAAGGAAGGACCAAATTCTGGACTTTTGGTTCAGACAGTGATCTGTGGCACCTTTCACACTTGCTATTTTGGTTGGGATCAAACTGAATGGTCCTAAAGTCTAGTTCAAACAAGGTAAAAGACCCTAAATATATCAGTTTCATCACACATCATCTTGATGCACCTGGATACATTATCAGTGATGCTTCCTGAGGTCATTGGCTGTTTAAAGTCTTTCAACAGACACCATCACCCAGATGAAACAACCAGGGTTAATCAAGTCTCGTCATGAGTCTAGGTAGTGGTACTGCAAATATGGTCCTCCTCTACTGATCCAGAACACCCTTGAAGCAACTTCTGAAGCAATTTTATGGCTCTTTGCCTGCTGGCATCTGTGATGCAAATCATAATTTAGAACATGCAGAGGGACTGGCCCACAAGCCCTCTGCATCCTATCTCAGTTGGCCTCACACCTTGCTTGCCAACCACTGCTTTGTTATCCCATGTTCGCCATGCATTGCTCCAAAAAGCTCACCATGCTTTGCCCTCTTCTTCCCACTGGTCTCCTTCATGCACTCCTCTATGGGAATATTGATTTCTAGGAGTATTAATTGCTTGAAGGCAATTAATGCCAGGTTTGTGCTAAGGATGCCTGAGGATGTGGCCCTGGCAGCTGAAGATATTTTCTCCCAAATGCTGACAAAAGCAATCGAGTTGTGGAATTGCTTGCCCTGGCTGATCACACTGTTGTGTTCATTATGGCTTTAAGAACTCGGTAATGGTAACAGCAATAACATCCCTTGCCCAAGGCTTTTGAACTGCTGCTGGGATGGGTTCCAGGGTTCCTATCTTCAAGCACAGAGGGCATGCTGATAACTCTAACTTCCCCCAGCAGAATGGACTATAGAACATTGTAGACAGCTTAAAATAAGAATTAACTGAATTGCTCAGTTTTCCTGTGAGGTCTTGCACTCCACCGTTTGCTTCCATCCTTGCTGCCACATTCCAACCATCCTGCAGGCTCGTTCCTCCATGACAAATGCACACACCTTATCCTGGTTTAGTGCCCCCTTGTCCTTCCTATGTTCTTTGTTATAGCAAGGAACCATGTTGCTGCCCAGACCAGATCTTCCAGGAGACACTTAGAATTCAATTAGGAACAAGATCTGGCAGACCACCAAGATGCACTACTATTCACATTTTAAACAAATATGTTTTTTAATATGTTATAAAATAACATAAATGTCAACATATTGATAAAATATTTAATTTTATAAAATTAACAACAAATAGTGCACTCTGAAAGATTGCCTGGTCATGTCTCAGGTAGATATGTAAGTGATTAGAGGTGTGGTTTGATTGGACACTGTGCCTTGGCACAAGAGGGTGTAAAAGTGCTTGCCCTACATAAAAGGCTTTCAGATGCTACTTTTGGGTAGTGTGCTTCTTGTTGAGATATCACTGACTGCTAGACATGTCTCTATGATGCACTCAGAAACATCTTTGCTCTGTATTGCCTTTAACATTGACTCAAGGTTCTTTTTGGAATCAAATGGTTGTGTTCAAGTTTGGAGGCCTCGTTCTAAGCTCTTCACTTTTGTCTTTGCTGCTAGTGAGATGTTCTGGGGAGCCAGTGCATATGCCAATTGATCATGCCTAGTAAATACCAGAGACCTTTCGGGTTCCAGTGTCGTGCTAAGTGGCAGCCAATTACAGTGGTTCCTTCCTGTGAGTGATGTTTTTTAACCTATAAAAAAACTATTCCTTCCTTTCTGCTGAGTCTTTGCTCTGTTTAATCACATATAATTTTTAATTACTACCATTTCTCTGACATGGAATGGAGAACACAGACTCACAAAACAAGCTCTGGAAATCTGCTCCATGCTCTGTTTCTGCTGTTGTTTCCATTCCTGTAGAGCTCCGGAGACTGTAGAGTTCAGGGGAGACTGTGCAGAGCTGGAGTAAAAACCAAAGTGAAAAGAAGATGCTACAAACCCTTCATTCCTTCCATAATCATGGGTAATGTCGGATCTCTGGGCAAAAAGACAGATGATCTGAACGTGCTGATAAAGTTCCAGAGGGAGTACCACAAGGCCAGTCTGCTGTGCTTTTCAGAAATATGGTTTCATGTGAATATTCTAGACTCACATCTCAGTTCCCAGCTATCAGATTGCCCAAATGGACTGGGAAATGGAGAGGTGGAGCGTTTGCACTGTATGTAAACAACAGGTGGTGCCATTCAGCACATGTAACGGTGAAGGACCATCACTGTTGTCCAAAAAGTGAGTTTATCTGTGAATTTATGTCTGTATTATTTGCCAAGGTAACGTTTTTGTCATTGTGTACATTCCAGTGGTCAATGAGGTCACATGTGATGTTATACTCTCTGTGATGGTGAGACTACAGACTCAGCATCTGAACTCATCAGCATTTCAGGTGTTTTTATTCAGGTGTTTAAACCCTCCTCCACACTACCAAAGGTCCACCAATATGTTAACAGGTTCAGCACGTCTTCACCCATCTCCAACAGCTGTAGCCTTACTCCCTCACCACCTATGCTGTCTTTGCACTCCTATTCACACCCGCTCCTCCCACAGCCATTATCCAAAGACACTCATCCCCTTCTAAAGGTGACACCCAACCAGATGAAAAGACAGCTGGACAAGCTAAAACTGAGCAAGGCGGCTGGGCCAGATGGAATCAACCCAAGAGTTCTGATGCCACTGTGCCACTCTGAGTGAGAGTCTTCAGTTTCTCTTAAATCTGAAGACTCAGAAATCCGAGTCTCATGCAAGAGCAAGCACATACGCTGTGGAAAACATCCTCTTCTGGTTCCTTTTCTAAAGAAGTCACCTCTTTTCTTTGTCTATTATTCCAATGACTTCAGATCAGTGGCCCTCACAAACCAGGTCCTGGAAAGGCTGGTGCTGCTGCATTTCAGACATCAGGTCAGCTCTTTTCTGGACCCCCTGCAGTTTGCTTATCAAGAGCAGGTTGGTGTGGGTGATGCATTAATTCACCTACTGTAGAAGACACACTCCCATCTGGTCAGTGGTGGTTCTGTGTGTGTGCAGCCTTGTGGTGTGATATGCAGAAAACATAAATAAAAATAATAATGAAAAAATAAATAATAATAATGTGTCCAAGACGAAATGAGATAGTGGTGGACTTCAGAAAGAAGATCACTACCAAACCACTTACCATTATGGGTCAGAATGTTGAGCTGGTTGACACAAACATCTGGTTGTCCTGTTTGAGAGCAAATTGGACTAGAGGGCCAGCACTGATGCTGTGCACAAGAAGGGGATGTTAGTCTTCTTCTATCAGTTTATTGTTGCAGGTGCTGTCTTCGTCACAGCAGTAAGAAATATCAACAAACTGATCAATAGGGCTAGCTCTGTTCTTGGATGCTCACTGGAGAGGTTTGAGGTGGTGGTGGAAAGGAGAACTCTCAACAAACTGATTGCAATCCAGGACAACATATTTCACTCCCTCCGTGAATTACTGGTCAGACAGTGGAGCACTTTCAACAACAGACCCTTTCAGCCCTGCTGTAGCAAGGAACCGTACAGGAGGTCATTTGTACCAACAGTGATCACACTGTGCAACTCTTCTTCACTGTGTTGGGACATTATTACACATTGAGCCACTAATAGGACAGGCTCACTGAATATGGCTGGATATCACTTCTCCTTCTATACAATCACTTCACTGACACTTTATCTGCACATGTACATGACTGACATACTCGCCGAATAGCTGGACATTACTGCTCTTCTATTCATATATCTCCACAGACAATATTCAGATATTATAGTCATAGCTTTTCCACAGACTCACTCATTTGTACTGTATTGTTACTACTGTTATCTGCATAATGTTTATGCAGTTACATAATGCACACTTAATACTCATAATAGTGTATTATTTGTTCTGTAGCTCAGTATTTTATGTATTTTTTTTTTAGTATCTCTTATTTATTCTGTTCCTAATAAGGCTTGAGTGCTGTGCTCTTTCTGCTCTTTGTTGTTTATTGTGCTGCTGTAATATATGACTTTCCCTCTGTGATTTCTATTTCTATCTATACCAGGGACACTCGTGATATCAGGGGACACTAACAGCTCAGCAATATGTGCTGGTCATCCTGGAGCCACTTGTGCAGCCTCTCATTCCTGGGTTTCCAACTGGCATTTTTCAGAAGGATAATGCTTCTCCGCACACAGCAAGGGTTTGCCAGGAATGTGTGTGCAAATATGCCCCAGGATGCCATGCAGAACCTTTATGCCTCCATGCCCATCCATATCTCATCTTTTAGTCAATCTAGAGGCCCAACAGGGTGAAGCCTCCATTCAATTGTACAGTTTCCCACAGTAAATTTCTTTCACTCTAATATTGTAATCACATACGTGATTATTAACCACCAAATGTTTCACACAAATAAGTTTCATTCAATTCCAACAACAAAGTGCAAAATTCTTAGTGTATACACAACATTTTTTAATATTTTTCAACTACCTAGAGAAAATCTTGTATATGAAACTTGTACAGGGCTCTAATATGAAGTTCCATAACAGAAGAGGAGTCAATGGAGATATAGAATACAGGTAAAGTTCATATACAGCACTTTGAAGCTTTATGAAATGTAGAGCAACTACAGTTCTACAACTCCCCCCCCCCCAATGTCATATGAACAATTATTTTGACAGTTCTCTCCTCTTAATTTTTTGCTTTTTCAGATGTTTTTTTTTTTTTTTTTTTTTTTTCAAACCAAGTATTTCCAAAACAAGTTTACCGCCACAAATGAATACCTTATTAGGCCGATTATGAAATGCATCACACGCCGATGTTTTTCATATTCCGCCGTTACTCAGAATCACAGATGGATCCATCCCTCAAATGGAAATGCATGGTCTGCTGCATTTCAGAGATGAGGTTATTAGTCTTCTGTTCCATGAAGAAACACACACCACTTTCTTAATCAACAGCAAGAGTGACAGCAACCAAGAGGCAGTTATTATTTACTGCTTCTGAGCTCCTGGGGAGGGGGAAATAACACATCCTGACAGATTTCCTACTGTTTCTTAGCAGCAGGGCTTGCATTCTTAGCAAGCCTTTAGAGAATCGCATGGCTTCTTTCTGGTAGAGGATGGTGGAGCAGTTTATCCAATATACTGGTTGAAATTCCTGCTAAGTTGGAAGCTCTATCACAACTTTTTTACAGCGTGTAGCTGTATATGACCAACAGGCCAGAGATCCTTCAGACATGGTTCAGTGAAAATATAAATGCCGCAGTCACCTGATCATCGCCTACTGTAGGGTTAGTTTCAGTCCGAGACAAGATAATCCCTTGGCGGTGGACAAAAAAGAGACATGTGAAAAGAGCAGCCACTCCATTGGGGCTAACCTTTACCTAAAATACCACCAAGTTTGCAACACTTTTGCTTTCTCATTTTATCAGAAAAATCAGATGACACCAGTCTTGTGGCCTAGCAAGCCAAGTGTGAGTAGCTTCTCATTTGGTACTCAGAGTGTAAATTACCTAATATTACTTAAAGCAGTGTGATGGTTGTGCATACCTGAGGTATTTTGCCTCTGAATCAACTTTTAACACCAGTTCTGCAGGGTCTAGAGAAGCTGCTGCCTGTGTTATACCACATACCTGTGTTCTCCCTTTGACCAATAGAGCAGATTTTGCTCTCAGCTTGGACTTTTCTCATTTGTCCACCCACTGTGGATGACACTCAAGATCCCACACTTGATTAACTCCTAACACACCAAACAAAGAGGACTGAAACATGCTCTATTTGTTTAAGCAGAACACATTTCGTCAACCAATCTCTGGTGGAACGATTTAAACTATGGGGACAGAAAATCAATGGGACAAAATTAAGTGGATCAGCTGGAGATGTATAGGCTCAATTTAACAAAGTCCAAGTATTCACCCTGGAAACACATTCAGACAATTACAGATGAGGAAAGGGTTGATTAGAAGTAAAGAACACTGACATGATCGCTCCAAAACACCCATCTACTCAGCAACCTCCATGAGAACAACCATGGAGCTTGGACTAACTGATCAAACATTGTACTTTGTTCCCTCCATTTTTTTTTTTTTTTTTTTTTTTTTTTTTTTATTTCACAAGGCACTTATAAGACCCTGGGGATCCTGTTTTATCTTCAAAACAAATTAACTCCACATTTAATGAAACTATAACCCTGGTGCCAGTGTGGGTGGATGAGTTGAGTGGGACAGCTAACGGCAAGACTGAGCAGAACTTATAAATGTGAAGAGAAGGGGTTTAAATTAATGGCATGATGAAAGCAAAAAGGTCTGGACATGGAAAAGCAAAACATCAGCCATGGTTTTAAAGAAAAAAAAATGCCTTGCGAAGACTCTTGGCGAAATTAGCTGGTATCTGCACTCTGAACAGTGTTTTTCGGGGCTGAGATGTAGGCTACATGAATTACTTGCAAATGCAGCACCTTCAATATCCAGTTTATTCCTGCCTTATATAACTCGCTCATTCGCTGGAAATGAAATGAGACAGGAGTGCTGTCTTACACAGGCCCATTTTCTTCCTTTATAGGATGGCAGTGTTCTATATCTGAAGACATCTGTTTGTCAACCCAAAAGAAGTACGTGATCATTCCTAACCCTCATAGAAAACAGGGCAAAGGGTCAATACAAATGTGTGCAGGTCAGATAAAAAGTGCTGCTTTTCTTCTCTTATGGAATATACATTGGCGGAACAAGTCCATGACACCAGCAGAATTGTCCTGACCTTTAGTTCTCCTCCACTCATCCCTTTCCTCTCCAAACCTTGTGCTATTTCCCAGGGAAGCTGAACACAGCACAATTACCGTCACTCAGCCCAGCATATGACATGAGCCTCTGGCACATCAGGTGCTGCTGCAGCCACAGGAAACGACGGTGGCACTTTCTGTGATGTTCTGTAGTCATTTGCATGTTTTGAAAACCAACAGACATTTGCCACTTAAACTTTTAGAGAATTTAGTTCATATGTAGGAAAAATTAAGATGACTCCAAACAGGGGTTCCCAAACCTGGTTCTGGAAATCTATGGTCTTGGAGAGTTCATGTTCAGCTCAAACAATTCTTAGAATCAGATGGAGCTGAACTCCGCGTGGTTGTAGAGCACATGGACCAGAACTGGACACCAAAGTTACCTTTTCATTTCCTTTGGTTACAACATTCACCTCAGCACCATTTTAAATGCCTTTGGTCGCTTACAAACAAGTTTACAAAGAATTGTGGATGATATGGTATTTTTTGCTCCAGAACTCCCCCAACATTTGTGGAGCACAATTCATTTTCACACCACTTTTAACAATACAAATCATGGTATGAGCTCTCCGTTGTGAACTGCTGTACACATGCATTTTTTTTTGCCAAGATGAGAGACACAGAAAGAGTCCCCAGAAAATGTTCATAGGAGAGGCCAGAAGTGATCACAGAAAGTCTTGGGGTGGCACATCAAATCCAAACTGAAAATTAATTGTAGTGATTGTGATTAAATTTGTAGTTTATAGACTTGTCAGTTAATAATAACTGTGTAGATTTGAGAGTTAAGGAATTGCCTGCTAATAGACTTTGATTTCTTATTCAGAGTTGTTGTCATTAATTATTTAATGTGTACAGACTAATATGGCACAATTAATAGTTTAGTGTGCAAACATCTTTTTATATGTTGTAATGTATTTGTTTTTACATGTGTTAGGCACTAACCTGTTCTTCAAATAGGCTCATTACAGTATTACAAAATACAAATATAAAGCTTTAATTTGAAAGAGTATATTAATGGTAAGAAACTCCAGTTAAAAGCATTTCAAGTTAACAGGTTTAACAAGTAAAACATTTAAGATGAAATGAGAAATCATATAAATAGCCAACACCTTATATGTAGGGTATCCTCTAATATGTGCTGTGCTACTCACCTCCCTCTCTGAAGTCTGTATAGATCATGGTGACTCTGTCTTCCCACCCACAACCTCCCCCAAAGATGCTTGTCACCCGGGTTCACCAGAGGTAACATGATGAAGGTGTATTTTGTGTGTTTGTTTTGGTTCAGCAACAGCTTAAAGTAGTGAAGTTATGATCCCCAGTCTTTTAGACAGTAGCTGGCTTGTTGTAATGTGTCAGGTAGAAGCATGCTATGCAGGATTATGTATTTGTGAGTGAGTGCTCTGAAGGGTGGCCACCGGGGGGAATCATTTGAGGAGTCATTTCTTGAAAGAACCGTTTGATGATTTTTGTGAAGGAGAATGTTTGAACATCCTTTTCCAAGAACTTTTAATTCCAAACTTTTAGTCTACTTCATAGCGGTTATGTAATCTTCAGGTGAATAGTATGACAAGGGTTCAATATAATACAGTGACACAAGCACATTGTTCTTATCTTAAAATAAGACATGTTGATGTTCAGCTGATGTGTAATAAAGTGAATAACATCTGTATTGTTGCTACTCTGGGCTAGTTTACCTAATGCTGCGCAACATATTTAAGGGAGGTCCAGTACTCTTACTGTAACCCGTCAGTCCACATACTTCTTTCACTTTCAGTGAGGGGTGGCTCAAATTTCATTTCTTGACTGCGGGGCAGGCCAGGAGAAAGAAATACCACTTCTGGCATAATAATAAATGATAAATAGTAATACATAATTTGGGTTTTATAACATATTATCTGTAAACCCTGTGCCGTCTCCAATTTCACAGTGGATTTGGTAGCCTAGGTGAAACCAGCAGCTTTGGTTTGAGGGTTTGATTTACAAGCAAACAAACAGGAGAAAAGGTGATATGATTTGCAAATGACTTTGCTGAGAGGAAGTTACCCTTTTACGGTCGCAGACAGGAGAGAACGTGGGAATCCAAAAATAATCCATTTCCAAGGTAAATGTGCATAAAGCCCAACAGCTGTCTGCTCTGACTGACTTCAGTTAGCATTTTCATAATCTGAAGAAAACAAAACTCTTGTGTCTCATTCTCTGTCTCTCTCTCTCTCTCTCTCTCTCTCTGTCTGTCTCTCCCTCTCTCTGTCTGTCTGTCTGTCTGTCTCTCTCTCTCTCTGTCTGTCTGTCTGTCTGTCTGTCTCTCTCTCTCTCTCTCTCTCTCTCTCTCTCTCTCTCTCTCTCTCATTTGGTTTAGGCCAGATATGATACAGCAGCACTGCACACCAAGCCTTTTATATCCCCTGAGGAAGTTTTTATGTTTAAAAGAAGTGAGACGGGGTAATTGAAAATGAACTGGTGACTCACACCAAATTGGAAAATGTATATTTGAAAGCACAAAGGCAGTGTTAGCTAAAGCAACATCTGAATAATTTAAGTCCTAGAACTAAAAGGAAAGTTCCATGGCACCATTTCAAGAACAGTTAAATGCTTTTAACATTATGTTGAAAAAGACTTGAGCCAAGTACACACTTTATAAAGGTGCTAATGCCACATAAGGGTCACTTTTGAGTCCCTAAAGAACTCTTTAGGGGATGTTTCTTCTTAAAACCGTTTTTGTAAATGGTTTTTTGTGAGATGTGAGGAATCTTTTCAAAGTTGAAATAATGTCCATGTAATTGTATGAATCCTGTAGCAGTTAGTGGTTTATGTCTAAAGCCAGGACATATCTGAGAGTGTGTTAGTGAAGGGCTACCCTGAAGACAGATAATAAGGACACAACAGTGTATTCTGTTTGGCATTTCCTAACAGATGCAATCTCCAGATGTGACATTCTTTTATTTTCTAAAAATATTCTTTACATTTACATTATTTCAAATATATAAAATATAAAATAATTTGATATTTTCTGGCACCGATTTAGTGTGTAGCATTTCTCAAAACATACACTAACATGCCAGAAGCTTAAACACCTTAGGAACGTGTATAACAAATTTTAAGTGCATGACAGGCGGTGCGTTTTTTCCAAGATGAACTCATTCAACTGACTTGATTGTTTTCATGTGGTGTTAAAAATGCAGCCTGATATATATTGAACATATACTGTGTTCATTAAACCATCCCCAAAGCTTCTACTCATGGGAATCTAGTATTATTTATTGTTCTCATCCAACACTTGCTCTGGTAAATCAGTGCTTAGTGATCTTCACATCAGGCACTGGCTGGGGGTGTCCTGGAACCAAGCCTTGTTCTTCAAACAAGCTCACATGACCTCAACTACTTTCTTCAGAATGAGAAATTCTTCTGCAAAATAACATATGCATGGATTGTATATGCCTTGAAATGATGTTATTATTGCAATGTATGTATAAAATGGATTATTATTTAATATTTTACCTTGAAGAACTACATACAACCAGCCATGTTGGAAATAGAATTTCCATCACAATTCAGTCATTTTCATGCTACATTGAAAATTTCAAGGTATCTGACTTCAGCGTCCAACTTCAGGGGTGGTTAATGTGGTGCTTCTACATGGGAAGCTTGTTTTTTTTCAATAAATGCAACACCACTTGAATGCTGCATAAGCACCATGATCAGACCACTCCACATGCAGCAGGTTCTCTAGAGTCCAATTAGCAACCTCTTGAACCTAGGTGATGTGCTGTGCTCTGTGTTGTGGTGTTAAAAGAGACAGTGTGGCGGGTCATCTAATCCCATATCCCAGGAAGCTAAAGAATGCTGCACTAACCTGTAGGTTATGCATGTGGGGGTGCTGAACTAAGTGGGGTTGTGATGTCTGCCAGATTTGCTTGTCTGTTTGCATGGAAAATTCTAGATAGATGCTAGTGGTCATCATCATTAGGCACCCATAGGCCACTTCGCTGTCTACTGTGGGTGGTAATGCCTGAAACTGTAGATCATGCAATGTTAAATGTCTGCAGACTTTTGGAATGGAATGTCTCACCTGACACCCACTATCATGCATCACTGAAACTCAGAAAACTCACATTGCCCTGCCATGAACACACTGGCCAGTGTTGAACATCACTTACAAGGTAACACCTCACAATGTATACAGGTGTGGACATTCCCAAACTTTCAACTGAGCTAATGACCATCCATAATTCATCTACATACAGTCACTGTTCCAATGGCTATTGGCATGTTGGTGTAACATTTTCATGCATTTCATAACCAATGAAGAACACAAAATTGTTGATTGACAATTTAAACTTTCGATACTTTAAGTTCAATTGTGCTATGATTGTTTATGGTATTGCTGTACAGAGCAGTCAGAGTGCAAAGCTTTTTGCTCAAAATATCTGCATTTCCATCGCTAACAGTTAGTGACAAAGTGTCACTAACAATGTCTTGTTGTTTTTTCTGCTGTGTTGAGACCCCAACAGGGATGTCGAGCATTACACACTGCGCTGGCTCTGCCTGGGCTATATGGAACAGCGGCCCTGCTGCATGCCGACCATAAATTGAACATCGTTAGTGAAAGGCTGCTGTTTCCCAATCAATGTGATTTTGTGACTTACTGGGAAATTCAATATGATTTAGAACTAGGTGGGTAGTTTAGAGATACACTAATTAACCATTACATTAGTACCACAGACAGGTTAAGTTAAACATATTCACTATTTTCATCTACTGTGGCATCGGTCAAGGGGTGTATACTGTATATCAGGCAGCATGTGGTCAGTTACCGAAGGTGATGTGCTAAAAGGAGGACAGGCGAGCTAACATAGGGATCTGAGGCACTTTGACAAGAACAGCCTTTTGACGGACTGGGTCAGAGTATCTCCAAACCATTAGGTCATGTAGGGCTTTTCCATTTTATTGGCAGTGCTGTTCTACAGCATTCTGTGGGAGCCTGTATTGCAATCATCTTCACTAATTGAATGTTTAAAAGCACGTCGTTATCTGTACCAGAGAACACAATGTAGACTTTTTAGACTGCTTCTAATTGTATTCAGCACCCGTTTTAAACTTCTGGCCTTGGGGGCTTCAGTGATGCAAGGTATGTTTTTTTTTTTCCTTCACAAGAATACGCCTGACTCCACTCATCAGCTAATTATCAAGCTCTCCCTTAGCTTGAGGAATATGTTAGAGGAAGGAAAGCACTAAAGTGTGCAGTGATGTGGCCCTCCAGGCCTACAGCGTGACAGCTCTGCAATGTATCGGTATGCTCCAACAATTCATCTAGCTACTCTTGTGATATAAGACAGGGCATCAATAACCAGGCTTGGAGGCTACTTTGTCTGTCTCTTTCTTAATGCTGATGGGTATAAACACATGTTGATGAACAATGCAAACCCCTCCCTTTCTACCTTGGCAGCACAACTGCCATTAAGGACAGCTTTTGGTGAGGTTCATTCATTCGGCCCCTCGTTTGGCACCTCCCTTCATCTCCACTTCAGTGACGATGACACATCGGTTCAGATTGAGTGATAAAGGAGTAACTTTGTCGTGAAGCGTGCTCTGTGATTCATCTCCATATGATGAAAATGTGCGGTTCGACAAGGGTAAATTGGATTCGGCAGAAAGTTAATAATAACAAAGAAACTGAGGATTCAACGTGGGCGGCTCAGGGGGATTCAGTGGTTTATTTCTCCATTTTCCAAGGTTCCCTCCTGGGTAGCCAACAAAGCAATCTCCGCACCCCAAAGTGCATTGCCGCTCAGAGGATCCGTGGGGAGTGGGAGAGGGAGGCAGCACACACACACACACACACACACACACACACACACACACACACACACACACACACACACACACACACACACAAACGCACGCACACATGCACACATAGGTTAGTGAAGTCATATGTGTATGGGCCAGTGAAGAATGCTGTGATAGATGAAGCATCCATATTGCCCTCAGTCCCATCCCAGCTTTAAAACTGATACACCGTGAATAAAAGCAAGGGACGTCATGACAGCAGAGTGGACTAGCATGCTGCAGTCGTCTGGAAGTTGCTGTAAAAACACATTATGAAGTCCTGCGGGACCAAACCCTCCACTGCCTCAGCTTTCATAAATGTGTGAGGCTTGTTATTGCCTCTGTGGAGTTGGTATTTTGCTCTCTCTCTCTCTCTCTCTCTCTCTCTCTCTCTCTCTCTCTCTCTCTCGCTCTCTAATTTTGCAGACTCTCAGACTCTGTGCCACCCCCACCTTCTTCCTTCCCACTCCACCCACTAATTTCCATCATCATCATCACAACTCCTCAGCAAGAGCTTTTGTGCCTTTTCTCTAAGGATTTTTCTCTTTAGCTTTTTTTTTTTTTTTTCCCTCAGCTTTGTTTCATGGGCTACTGTCTCTACAAATGCCGTCCTTGAGTTTGCCTGGGAAAATATAAAATGTCACCATCATTTAGAACATCTGCCAACACAGGTTCTAAAAGACTGGACATGAAAGGGCAAAAATACAGTCTTGGTGCTGCTTCAGTGAAGCTGTTTTGGCCTGCATGTTGGAAGATAATAAAAGCTAATGTTTTGCTCTGGAATCTGAACAAATTTTAAAGACTTTTTAGACAGAACAAAGACATGTTAGGTTTGTGAGAGGAACAAATAAACAATTTTACATCTGAGAGATACCTTAGTGTTCATTGTCAAAGTTCCATATTCCAGCTTTTTGTCACTGAGGGTAAAGCCAAAGTAATACCTTATAATACCTTGAGCGCTAAATTAGTGCTACATTTGTTTACAGAACATTTTGAAAAGATCAGTAGAAATTATAAATAATTCTTGAAACTTTTATATGAGGGTGACACGGTGACATCAAGGGTAGTTTGTGTCACACAGCTCCAGGGGTTGTGTTGCTTACTGTGAGGAGTTTTGTGTGTTTTTAATGTTTATCACATGTGGGCTTCCGACCAGGTACTCTGTTTCCTCCTTTTAGGAGAATTGCCATGGTAAATTGCACCTAGGTGTGTGTGTGTGTGTGTGTGTGTGTGTGTGTGTGTGTGTGTGTGTGTGTGTGTGTGCGTGCATGTGTGTGGTACCTTGCAATGGGCATTGGGAATTTGATTGCATTCAGCAACAAGAGTGTTTATAATTAGGCTAGATTAGAATGTTGTATGATCAACAACCCACCTACTCTATAACTTTCCAAATCACCCCATATATACTGGATCATTCTAAAAAACACAGTTCCACTGCTCCACAGGTGAGTGCTGTGGGAGCCTTATACCCTTCCAGCCCACACCAGACAACAGGCTTATGTTTATCTGCTCCAGAGACTCCCTGCAAGCTGTGTGTGCATTTAGACATCTGTGTCATTTGGACATATTGTGTATGGACCAGCTGTGGTAGTGAAAGGTTTTAGGAAATCAAATGTTTCTATAGTTGCAAAAATACATATTAGATTGTTGCGCACGATGTCAATGAATTAATGTTTCAACTATTTAGAACATCTGCCAGCACTGTTTTTAATAGAGTGGACATGAGGTGAACAAACAACAGAGCCGCTGTGTTGCTTCAATGTGATGGTTTCTGCCTGGTCACTAAAAGGCAATGAAAGCTAAGGATTTGCACTGGAATGTTATGTAAAGTTTGAAATGTAAACAATAAACAACTTTACCAATACGACTGTATAAATATGACAGATAACATAGCAATACAATTCCGTTAGGACATTGAGTACTAACAGTGATAGTACTAGCGCATCTCAAACAATTTGAATATTATGAAAGTTTTTGTTTATAATTTAATAAAAAAACTGTCATATGTTTCATATGTATTACATTTTTACAGTGGCATTATAGTATGACAATCCCCTTGCTTGTGTCTTCATTTTCAATTTTAAACTTTAAATATTTTACTTTACACATGATGAATGTAAAATACTGTCTGAAGGTCAGTGATGTCATCAGCCCCACCCATTCTCACTGATCAGTTAGAGTCTGAATGCAGGTTGAGCATGTTCGTGTGGGCAGAGGAGTAAACAAGCACTGGAGGCTCATTTGATATTTGAACTGGGATTTAGTTCAGTTGGAATCAAATCAAATTTAGCTGATAGTTTGTCCACTATGGTTAGACAGGGTAAGTCTTTTAATTTGTTGACGATATCTGTAGATAACTCTAAACCTGAGCTTAGAAAACCGCATTTAACTGCCTGCAAAATGCCGATCCTGGTTTTAAGAGTTAAAGGAGAAAGTACCAGCAGATAGATGGAGCATAATGAATTAGTAACTTAAACTCACTGCACAGATCTGTTAAGTGATGAACTTGTCTCACTGCAATAAGTGAGAAAGATTTTTTCTTGGTTGCCCTTGGAATTCTTCTGTCCTAATAATGTTTCCTACAGACAGTGTGGGCTATCACTCACAATATATGTAGCTTTTTTTTTTAGTGCAAGCAATTCACCAAGTGCTTTCTGCCTTCCATTAATCTTGTCATCCACAGTCACTAATTCAGTCCACTTACTCATGTCCTTGATACTCAAGTTGCTTTACTGACTAATGACGCTGGTTGAACATATCATTTCACAGGCAAGGCGATGTTTATTGATGGGGGAAACACATCAACAGATAGATATGACGCCTGCATCATGAAATCTTCCCATGTAAAGGTATTCTAGCATTGATTCCATGCTCGTCATCCTTTTCTACATTGACACTTTGCCTCCAGCCCTGTCAGAGCTGAATGCATCGCCTGGCTTTTAAGCAAGCTGTAAGACTCCCACCTCCGTACCAAAAGTCAAGTTGCTCCTGCCATCTGCTCCCTCACGGTCAACCGTCGTTAATGTGTCTCTGCCTTTAGAAATGAAATCTGCAGACATCGCACTTGCTGCCGAACGATAAAGGCCTTGAACAACTTCTGACCCATTTGTACTACATTTGAATCATTTCTGGTTGTAATAAAAATAATTCATTCTGTCCTCATCTCTCTATCTTTCAATCTCCTTGTCTCTCTCTTTCTCTCTTTCGCTGCAGTGTTTGGCCTTGTCCAGAAATCATGCGACAGCCAACATACTTGAAACATGCCCTACATGGAAAATAAATAGATAGATAGATAGATAGATAGATAGATAGATAGATAGATAGATAGATAGATAGATAGATAAAATTAAAGAATTGAGGCATCTGCTCTTTCAATGTTTCTTACAAAACAAGGATATTAAAAGAGTTTATCTGCCTTTATTTGGGGTAACTGTCTCTACTGTCCACAGAAGGCATTCTACTGTTTTAGATCATGTTATGATTTGATTGTGAGCATTAAGTGTTCAAGATCCACAACACAACCACAACTCCCCAACTCATCCCAAAAGTGTTGGATGGACCACCATCATTCCAGAGAATAACACTTCCACAGCCCTCGGTGCTGAAGGGGGCTCAATACCACTCCAACCCATGTCTGTCATTACACAGGGTGCCAATATTTTCATGTTCATCTGCTCCAGAGAGTCCTATTCTATTGGCAATACTTCTCTACATGGACTGTACAAGCTGTGTGTGCATTTGTCCCAGTAATAAGAGAGAGGTTAATTGATTCCATTTCAAAGACACTGCTTCTAACAAAATGGTGAAAAGGCTCAAGCAAAACATCATTCTTTATAACATGGGTTCTATTCTCACACACACTGAAGACAATTCCTCCTCTGCTTTGGTGCACACTCACTGAAGGGTGTGATATGAGTAATTAGCCCTCAGAAGGCGAGATGTTGCTGTCGTTTTGCCATACAATTAAAATGTAATTACATAATTACACTCTTTAAAAGATGATGCCACAAAGGGTTCTCTAGCAATACTATAGAGGAACCATATTTTTCTCCAGAACCATGAAAGACCATGTTTGACAAGAGCATAACTTCATTTATTTAAAAAATATTCTGTAGATTTTCTTTAAAATTCTTGTTTTTGATGCTCGCTCATTCCTTGAGCAAAAATTATTCTGTTAGCAGTGGTAATGAAAGAAGTCCTCAGGGATCTCATATGATCTAGCTTAGCTCTTGTGGACCAACATGTGAAGTATCTGGGATTCCACCACTGCTCTAAAAAAAAGAAAAAAAGAAAAATAAACACTTAAAGGTATTGAACCAGATGTTTTTTCACGCGGCACGTTGTGAAAACACGTTATTCGGGCGGCACGGTGGCGAAGTGGCTTGCCTCACAGCAAGTAGGACCTGGGTTTGATCCCCGGGTGGGTTGAGCTGGGAAGTTTCTGTGTGGAGTTTGCATGTTCTCCCCGTGTTCGCGTGGGTTTCCTCCGGGTACTCCGGTTTCCCCCACAGTCCAAAGACATGCATGGTAGGTGAATTGGTGACTCTAAAGTGGCCCTTAGTGTGTGGGCATGTGTGCGCCCTACGATGGATTAGCAACCTGTCTAGGGTTATTTCCTGCCCTTGCGCTCAGAGTTGCCGGCTGGGCACCGGCTCACCCGTGACCCTATTCAGGAATAAGCGGTTCAGAAAATGGATGGATGGATGGAATGAAGTATTCATGGGTAAATATGTAGTAATGTATAGTAATCATGATATACTCACATGTCCCCTGCCAAAAATGGTTCTCTGGTGCACTGGTTCTCAAATCAGTTCTCATAGATCCCCAGACTAAACATTTGCTCTAACCTAAAAGTTTAGTATATTACCATGTTTCCTAGGGGATCCAATCATAAGTGGCCAGCACAAAGGACTGGTGTAAATATAGGAATACGAATACTGCATCTCCTATGCATCTCGAGTACACAGTGTAATGTGATGAATCCATCCACATTCAGAGATGGTCCAAGAAGCATATGACCACATTATTCTTGTGTATATAACAAAGCATCTCAGTGTGTCCCCAACTGCAAGTCACCACCTGTTTCAACTGTGTCACTGCCCCAGTCGAATCCCACAGCAAATACTTAATGAACACAATGAACTACAATAACAAAGTAACTAATGGACAAAGGCGAAACTCATGGCTGGTGTGCCGGTGTTAAAAACAAAAGCGGCAGGAGAGTGATGACATTAATGTGTGCGATGCCCCTGCTTCAGCAGAAATTATGTGAAAAATCCCATCACATGCAGTCACTGGAGATGTTAAAGTGGTTATAATGACAGATGTGAACGGCTATGCATTTTGGCAATCGTTTGTGATCAAATCACCAAGGACACATGTTAATGTTGTGTGAACAGGGCCTGAAAAACATACATTGAAAGATATTAGATGGTTTCAGAAAACCAAGGGGGTTTTGATTTTGTATGATTAGTAACTACAGTATATAGCAATTACACAAGAGTACATACTTTGCACGAGTATAGTCACTACCATGCGAACCACTAGGCATGTGCATGTGTAACTTTGGTACAATAACAGTCTTTCATCTAAAAATTGTACAACATATCCTATTCAAGTTACAAATGCTCTGTGGTATTGCCTGAAAGTTCAGAATCTGCATGTCAGGCAGACGGTTTTGTTATTGCTGCAACTACAAGGATTAGTGTGTTCAATTGTGACCACAATTTTCAGTGTGTAAACAAATTAAGCTAGAGAGCCATGATTTGGTGCACATATGTAGGTGATCTTAAAGTTCATGCTTGAATGTTTTGTTTTTTTTTCCTACCTGCAGAAGCTGTCAATCACTGGCCGACCACCAATGAGTGAGGAAGTATAAGTGAGCCCACTCAGATTTTTGTTTTTGACCAAATTGTAGAAAAATCTGAACCATATTATCGAATAAAATGTTTCTGTAAATCTAAAGATAAAATATTCCTTTATAGAAATTCACAATGTTGAATATATATATATATATATATGTGTGTGTGTGTGTGTGTGTGTGTGTGTGAGTGTGTGTGTGTCTGTGTGTGTGTATATATATATAAATATATATATAAATATATATATAAATTACAGATAACTCACCTGCCCCTTCTTCACATGTGACACAGAATTTCCAAACCAAAGACACACCTGTGCTTCATCAGGCTCCGTACTCTCCCAGCATAACTCTGTATGACTTCTGACTCAACCCTAAGTCCCTGAAACGTACCAGATTTCAGTTCAGAGAGGACATCATGCAGAATGTAATGGACCAAATACGGGCCTTCTATAAAAAGGGGTGTTCCAGCACTGTTTATGATGACGTGTGTGGCAGCCCAAGGGCACTATTTTGAAGAAGATTAGTGTAAGATTGTTGTACCTGAATATGATTTTTTATGAAAGCAGGATGTTTATTTTTCTAACATATCTCATACATTTGAGAAGCTACACAGCAAGAAGCTGGTGAAAGCTGACCATGAAAGTCTGTGATAAAAAGGATGTCAAAAAAAGCAATTCAAAAACACAACATCCATGGAATGCACCTACAAAAAACTTGCCCGAAAGCCTGCTAAACAGAGATTTGGGCAAGCAATGTGCTGTGCCTGCCATTCGTCTGTATCTGAAAGCCTCATCCAGAGAGGATACATGTCAAAATGCTTACTCCATAGTAGGTTTAACCAACAGTGCTGGTGAAAGCCTTTTTTCCACACTAGGGACTGATTGGACACAGAGAAAGCTAACACTGCGCAATGGCGGTCCATCTGAAAACTGTAGAATAAGGAGTGTTGAAGGAACAGGGGCCAGTGGAATTACTGAAAATGTGAGTGGGTTGTTCCCATGGTCCAAGCAGAAAAACCAGGATTTGCTTCGATCTCAAGAAGCAGAATGGAAATGTCAAGAGCAAAAATTAATCCTTCCAACCTCAGATGACATTTCTCTCCAAGCATGCTGGAAGTGCTACCTTATACAGCTCAGATGCTGCAAATGGATTTGGGCAAATCCCTTTGGACAAGGATAGCGCAAAGCTGACAACCTTCATTACACCCAAGAAGATACAAAGGAGAATGCATGGGCTTCTATACGATCTCAATGGCACTGCAGTGTGCATAGATGACACGCAGCTCTTTGGAAAGACAATACAAGAGAAATCATAGAAGACTACAATTTGTCATGGGCGATGGATCACAGTGACCGGGAATGAAGATCAGCCTGGGAAAATATCAGTCTTTTCAATCCTAGTTGAAAAGAGAAGCTTATAAGGACAGCATTTTACCTGCCCGCAGACTCTCCGCTGAGAGTCTACATGGAGTGTCACATAAGGCAGCTGAGCATGATGTATTACCTCAGGATGCTCCTGGACAGTATTTCCAGGGGTTTATGTCCACTGAATGAACACAGATACAACACAGGGGATTCTGGCTTCAATTTCACCAAATATGGGTCAAAATGTAGAAGGAGAACACTTTTCAACATCACATGCTCAGCTCATTCTCTATAAATACACAGGCTTGTCCACAACAAATAAACAAAACATAAAGCATATCTTGCCTGAAGATGGGCTGAGTCCTCCATCTGTGGATAACTCATTAGGTCACAACCTTGAAAAGGCTAGCACTGCATCTATCTCTTGTGTGGTAGATGTTTTGAGAGGCCAGTTGCACTCTAAAAGTCCCATGTTTGCCAAAAAATGTTATTTTAGAAACCACTAGTTACAAAAAAAATTGGCAAACTCAAGCTTCTCAAGATTGATAGCTAGTTTTTGACCAGTATAGGGTATGTTTTCATTTTAATATGATGGTGTAGTTTGTCTACAACCATGATCAAGTTGATCAAGCTAGTCAACCAGTATGACCAAATATGACCATGCTTATTGACCATGCTGGTCAACTATCATGACAAGTATCACCACTGTGTCAGCTTTACCAAGTTGGTTGAACAATATGACCAAACTTGTTTACTAGTATGACCAGCATCACCAAGCATCACATATCAAATGCAACATACTCTATGCTGGTCAAGAGGTGACAATTCAGCATATGTTTCTCACTTGGTCAGTCACCTTGGTCAGTCACTCACCATCAAAGACCAGCTAAGACCATCTGAAACCAGCTACTAGCAAAAACTGGCCTTCAGCTGCATTTCCCGGCAGAGTGGAGACAGAAAGCTTGCACTGCACAATGGAGATCTAGCTGAAAACTGTAGAACAGGGCAATGGGCATAGATTTGCTCTTGACACCTATGACACCCTCATGCCCCCACCCCCCAACCCCCAAACCCCCCTGCTGATAACCAAATAGAGCTACAGAGTCTCAGTGACAGCAGGAAAAGACTCAGCCAATCACACTGGTCATGTGTTATGGGGAGGCAGGACTTGAGCAGAGATTGTAACCCTTTCTGCTCCTTTAGGTTTATGAGATGTTGACAGATCAGGGTTTTTTTTGGAGGAGATCATTTCAAACTCAGACTGTAGACCCACATGTTTCAAGAGTGTTTAACTCCAAAAAGATTCATTCTGAATCTTGTTAGTCCCCAATTTGACATTTGATTTTGACAGCATGCAAGTGTGAGAAATCTCTGGATTCTAGCCTCTTCTGCTAGATAAAGATATTTTCTGAGCGTCTGCTAAATGCCATAAATGTAAATGTAAATGGATCAAATTATTGGTGAAGACAATAATCAAGGGACATTGTTGGGGACGCGTCACTTCCACCCATGCTATTTCTACGCCCTTTGAACAGGGAATGCGGGAGTATGAAAGGTTTATGTCCAGTGAATGAACACGTGTAGAATACTTTCATCAAATATGGGTCACCAGTTTTCAACAAGATATGCTCAACTCATTCTCTATAAATACTTCAGAAGCTTGTCCATAACAAAGAAACGGAACACAAAGCATCTCTTGCCTGTAGGCAGTAAGTGAGTCTAGCAAAAAAGACTGTATGGAAAGCTGAGGCTTCCAGCTGTGTATAACTCACCCAGGTCACAACCTTGAAAAGGCTGGCACTGCAATAAGGCCTTGTGTGGCAGAAGAACAGAGAGGTCAGCCAGATGTGTGGTGTTAGGAGAAATGTAATAAAATACATTATGGCTAATTTAACTCAAACACATCTATGAAAATTACATTTTCTTTTTCAAGGAAGGAAATTTAAGATACTAATTGTTGTTGTATTCTGGCATTACACCAGCCCCTATTGGCACTGTCAGTTTTAATTGTAGAGGGGTGCTTGAAAGTTTGTGAACCTTGCTGAATGTTTGATCACATTTGATCACATTTTTTAATTTGAAATTCAAGTAAACACAGAGAGGGAGAACCAGTTCAAACAAAGAACGCAAAAATAATACAAGTGCTCATTTATTTAATGAAGAAAATATCACATACTGTGAGGGGCAACAGTATTTGAATATTTAGCAGATAATTTGAAGAAGAAATTAGAGTCAGGTGTGAGTGGGTGTCCTGTTTTATTTAAAGAACAACTATACAAGCCTGATCTTCACAACCCATTTATGGAAATGTACCAAGACATGACCAAATGTGATTTCTGAAGAGCTCTGAAGGAGAGTTGTTAATACTCATCAGGCTAGAAAAATGTTACAAATCCATCTCTAAAGAGTCAAATCCACAATCAGACAGATTGTGTACAAATGGAGGACATTTAAGATCTTTATTACCCTGGCCTAGAATGGTCAACCAAAAAGGTCGCACATGTAATAGTCTGCAAGGTCAGAAAGGAACTCAACTTAAAGGAACTCAACTTCTAAGGAACTAAAGCACTTAACATTCTTGAGTCCACCATCAGGAGAACACTAAACACTTTTTTTTTTTGACATTTTTGACACATTTTGAGCAAATAACATCTTGCCATTGTTGATGGAACAATGAGTTATACTGGCAAATTCTAAAGGAAAATGCCAGAACATCTGTCTGTGAGCTTAGTTTCAGGAGAATGTGGGTCATGCAGCAAGACAATGACCATAAGCACACAAGTCACTCTAAAACAAATGTTTCAAACAGAATAAAGTAAATGTTTTGAAATTATCATGTCAATGTCCTGACCTTAATCCAGTTGAAATGTGGAAATATCTAAAACAAATAGTTAATGGATGGGAAATTTAAGCTGTTTTTTATGGAGAAATGGACTAAAAATAGTATAACAGTTACCATGATTTTTTATTTGCAGCTATTGCTGCACCAGAAACTACAGAGAAACTGAAAGCTGCCATTTACAGATGTAATTTTGGATAATGTTCCTCAATAAATACTTGCACATCTAATAATATGAATATTGTGAATTTTTTTAAATTATTTTAATTATAAAATTATCAACAGAAATGTTAGGACAATTTTATTTATTTATTTATTTATTTATTATAAATATGTCTAAGTTGTATGTGAATCTGTCATAGAGTTCTTTTTTGCACTACCTGGATAAAAATTTTCATTATCAATTAATATTCTTAGATGCTTACAACCTATTAGTAAATATGAACTCATATTTCATATGCATATTAATACATTAAAACATAACATACACTCATGCATGATTGATCATTAATTGATCGTGCCATTTTTTTTCAGTGCCTAATCTAAAACTAACCAGGTTCACAGTGTGTTAAACATTGTAAATCAATATCAATTCAATCAATTCAAATGAAACTCCAATTAGAAAAAGAATTAAATGAAATTAAACAATGAATTTTACCTGCAAAAAGTATTGCTTTATATTTCCACCCAACCTTGTCTTGATCATGAGCTGAAGTAATAAACACAATGTAGTCCATGTAGTGATACTGCTTATAATAAACAATACAATATGAACCCAGCTGAGAGAGCAAGGAATTCGTTAGCTCGGATACTAACCATAATTAAATTTAATTTAATGAATTGGAGCCAGGTGAGTTAGATGATCAATAGAGACACAAACTATTCAGAGCCATGAATTCCACAGGTTTCGGTGACTTCAGCTGATTTGAATATGGGAATGAATAACAATTGTTAACAAAGTTAACAATACACTGTAATATTTGCCTTGCTCTGTATTTGTCTCTGTAGTTACATTCTGTTTTGTCCCTGTATTTGTGTTTACATTTGATTTTGTTCATATGTCTTCTTCCTCTGCCCTCTTCTCGAGACGTTCCTTGTTTCATGACCTGTCTTGCTTGTTATCTTGGTCAACTGTTTGTCATTTATTGTCATTCATTGCTTGTAATCACTTTGCTTCTGTTAAGTATGTGTGTGTTTTTTTCTATATTTATGAATTCCCAAGTCATTGTTACTGTTTTAGTTTAAGTTTGCTCATCAGAGCTTCTTTGTTTAATTTTCATATAAATAATATTCTTGCACATAAATCCAGCCTCTTCAAGCATTTGTGACAGAAGCTTAGACCCAAAATATATTTAGCTAAGCTATGTGAGGAGCAGCGATGCCTGATCCAGGTGAACAAGGTAAAGCTGTAGTTGTTTACTGGCTTCCTTCCCAAGTTTTGGTCAATCTTAAGTGTGCTGGGAGATAAATCCATGGTCACTCTTGTGGAACAGTTAGATGTGACATCACAGCTCTCAGTAGAGCTGGGAACCCTGAGTCTCTGGCATCAGACATGGCCACAAACAACAGCCATCCTGTCGTTTTTTTGGGGGGCTTTGGGTTATGGTGGCGAGCTACCATTTGCCCTGGAGGCCCTGCCCAGTGCTATAAAGAGTGCTGGACCAATCATGCCTTTGTTCCCTAGATGTCGACACCTTCTACCCCAGCTCTGGCAATAGTGATGCCCAATATGAAGGAAAAATCCAGAAGCTCCGTTGTTTATGTGAACCAGGAAAGGCTAGTTTCCCAGCGACTTCCCTGGGAGAGCTGTGTGGCCGTCTGGCTGGTCTTTCAACACACAATCCAGGGGCCCGGCTCAGTTCCGTGATTCACTCCCACTGGAGGTGCCATCTGGGATGCAGGTCCAGGATGGATACAATTTCTCTACTCTGAGTTATAATGCTACCATTCGATGAAGTGGGATTGCTGTGTCTTAAACTGGAGGAATCATGGTGTACAGCTTGGTGTTATTTGAAGCTAAAAGAACTAACTCGTTACTTAAATGAAAATACACGTATAAGGTATATACTGCAGTGAGCCATTGTAAGACCTTATAAACAATACAAACTGAAGGCTTCTTAAGAGTGAACTAACAAACAGAATGTTCCAAGCTGGCACACAGAATCTAACAAAGGACAAAGGAAACTCAATTGAACAACTGGACTCTGCGAACTGAACTGAAACTGTGAACTCAGGTGCCAGAGTGACTGTCTTGTGTGTATACTCCATCCAGGATGGGGTTTCTATAGGGATTCTATAACCCGTGCTTTGCGTACCATGCTTATGATTTAAAGGCTTGATACAAAGACATTCATGTTTCAGTTACAAATGAAACATTGAATATTAATCGTCACTTCACGTCGGAATACTAGAAACTTACCAGATTTCTGGAAAGCTTAAAGGAAGAAAGAAATATCACCACTGTCGAACCTTTTCCTACAATCACAGAGAGAGAAGAAATTACATTTGTGATGAAACAAGTAAACATGAATTCGTCTAAAAACACTAAATATGATAAACATGATTATTAAAGTCCCGCAGAAGAGATGGATGATAGTAGCACTTTTGCTTGTTAAACAGAACACGAAGAAAAACTTTTTTTCTCATGAGTCTCATTTGAATGGTTGCGTCTGGTAGTGGGGAACCATTTCGTGATTCACCACTGGGGGAGCCCATGCTGCTCTATGGTCAAAATCCAAGAGCGGGCTATTTGGCAGGCTGGTTGCTTGAATGGGTTAATGCTGCTATCTTAGTTCCTCTGGAGAACACAGGTCATCAGAGTTCAGTGATGCTTGTAAATTTGACAAATTCCTGATGTGCTAAAAGATCCTCATTGTGCAGAGTGGGTCTGTTTATCTCCTGATTTGATCAAAAGGGAAACCTTGGTGGTTTGGGGCCGTAGGTAGTCAGTGTATGGTCACTTGCAATCTTAATGAGTGTTGGACAGAGATAGAAAGAGAGATGAGGAAAATTCAAACCCTACAGTAACAGATCTGAACAGACGTTTAGGGAATATGGTTGATCTACATCAACCACTTGTACACTTACATCATATAGAAAGAACAAAAATTTGTGTGCAATGCTCAAATTCTCCAATAAATACATGGAAAAATGACAGTATATATAAAGTATATAAATGAGTACATTTATAAAATGAAATGATAAAATGAAAATGTATTTATGTATTTGAGTGAGATATTGTTATATACCATGATACAAATCTGACGTTGTTTTCTTCTAACTTAAATCTGTGGCAGACCCCATTGTCCTTGCTCTCCTTCTTCTTTTACTTCTTCCTTTTCATAAAGCCATCATCAAAGTATAGTCAGACAGAATGCAATAACTGCCATATTTCTGGCATATTTATAGCCATCATGATGCAAAGCTGATTAAATATACCAAAAAGCTGAATTACTATAGCATCATGTTATGAATTTTAACTACTTAAGCAAGTGATTAGTCTCTCAAAATAAAACATTTATCATGAATACAGTGTACAATGTACAGTACTTGTAATGGATGTACACATCCTTTCCTTTTCCACATGGATACAATATCAGTACCAGCGCTGATAGAGGTTAGGTTTCTATTTCAATTTGGAAATTATGCACAAATATGTAATCAGGTAAATTTAAAGGCAAACACATTTTTTATTTCATTGTTGTAGTGTGTATGTGTGTGTGTGTGTGTGTGTGTGTGTGTGTGTGTGTGTGTGTGTGTGTGTGTGTGTGTGTGCGAGTGTGTGGTTGATATTACAAAATATTCATATAGTTTATTCATTTCTTGTTTTAGTTCTGTTCTCTGTTTGGACTGAATTTCTATCTTCACCTTTCATTTCATTTTTTTTTTTATTTGTTGGAAATCAAGCTGTCTGTTGTTCATACACCTACATGTGTGAAGAAATAAGTACACCCTATGAAAAGCTGACTTTTTCAATATACACTATATAAACAAATGTACTGGGACACCATGACCAGCATGATCACCAGAACCAAGTATGACCAAAACCTTCATACATCATATAATCTATTGGTCAAGAGCAGGTTCTCCAGCTTGCTTGCCAGTATAGTGTATCATTTGGAGCAGTGTAATGTTTGTCCATTGTTCTAACATGAAAACAACACTGCTCTGATAGAGCCACCTTTACTGGCCAAGTGAAAGAGGCTGTATCCCATTTTTACAGTGAACTTCCCATTGGCTAGCCAGGTTCACTGATTTAGGAGGTCATAAAATGATTCTTCTTTCGGCTGCTCCCTTTAGGGGTCACCACAGTGGATCATCTGCCTGATCCACATTATAGTTTTGGCACAAGTTTTACGCTGGATGCCCTTCCTGATGCAACCCTCACCATTTATCCGGGGTTGGGACTGGCACCAGCAGTGCACAAACTACACCCCTAATGGCTGGTTTCAGATCATAAAATGATACCATTCCCAATTTAAAGAGACCATTATAGGTTTCAAATGAAACCTGCACCAAATATCAAACACTCTACCTCTGCCTCAGCGATCACAGCAGGTTTATTACAGATAGAAGTTTAGGAAGATGAAAATCAAAGATTTTTAGACACAACTCAATTATTTGGCAAATCTCAATGGGCTTGTTTTTGAATAATACAAACAAACAAACAAACAAACAAACAAACAAACAAACAAATAAATAAATAAATAAATATTAAATTGTGCCTTGAGTTTATGTAAATTTTGAGCAAATGTCATTTTTTTGTAATTAAACATCATTGTTTCATTTCATTCTTTTTTCTGTTTGGAGTTTCATTTGAATTGATGATGTGTAAATCTACAATATGTTTAGATCAAATTCATACAGAAATTTAGAACATTTGAAATGGTTCACAAACTCTCAAACATTGTTGTATGTCTTCTGGTCAGTTTTCCACACTGATGACCAGCTTAATTAGCATATGTTTTTTGTTTGAATTTGATGGCTTAGCTTGTCTACAACCATGCTGAATGTATGTGAGTCAACTGTGGTCAAGCTTGGTCATACTGGTTGACTAGCATCATCAGGTTGACCAGCATCACCATGCATGACAAATCATGTGCAAACTTCACTGGTCAGGAGCTGATTAATCAGCTAACTAACCAGCATAGCGTATGTTTTTGCCTGGCCAACAACTTTGACCATCAAAGATCAACTTAGACCACCTGGAACCAGCTACCAGCAAAATCTGGCCTTGAGCTGCATTTTTTCAGCAGAGGAGACACATAAGTCTATTGCTACATAACAGAAACCAAGCTGAAAACCGCAAAGGTAATACGGAAGAGGACTGTAAAAGGAAAACACTTTTCACCAAAACATGCTCAACTCATTCACTATAAATACTTTACAGATAACAAAGAAACCTCACTCAAGTCACAACCTTGAAAAGGTGTCAAGCTATTGTGTGGCAGAAGAATTGGGAGGCCAGCTACACTCTATGTAGTGGATGTGTGGTTTTGGGAAAACCAGTGGAGGCTCCTTAAACTTGTGCTCCTCATTCTTTAAAAAAACATCTATTGAAAGTTATTATTATTATTTTTTTAATTAATTAATTTATTTTTTTATCTGGCATCACTCTAAAGAAAATATTTGGCACTGTCAGTTTTAATCGTATGTGTGTAGTTCAGTAGTTTTGCCCAGAAGCTGGTCATCCAGGCGGAATAAAGCCATCTCACGGGCTCAGATAAACAAACTTTTTGTTGATTGACAGATTAACATGATGGTTCATCAGTCACATTATGCTGTCCAGATGATTTATTTCTGTGGCAAACCCTGTGACAAATATCTAGCCCATAAATTACTTTCTTCATAGACAAATAGAAAAGAAGAAATAAAAAATTAAACATTGAGCATTTACACTGTGCCTGAAACTGAATATACAAACAGTGTGTGTGTGTGTGTGTGTGTGTGGCGGGGGGGGCTGAATTCTATTAGACAGGCCACAATTCTCCCACATCAGCAATAGACAAATAAAACACCTGATGTCAAGAACAATTTGCTTTTTACAAACTCAACCCAGACACACAGAAATCAAACCATTTCAACTGGAGTAATTTCATTATCTAAACCTAGACTTCAGCTTAAACTTAAACTTAAACTTAAACAGTGGATGTACCAATCCATGCAGCACCCCAAAAAAGCCATTGTTTTTTAATGGAGGTACACACACACACACACACACACACACACACACACACACACACACACACACACACACACACACACACACACACACACACATTTCATTGTTATTTTAAATCAAAACCAAAGTAATTCCATAAAAAAAAAACAAAAAAAAACAATGATACATGACATTTAAATTGGATTTTATAAGAAATATACTTACAATACTTTAAATAAACTTCTAACTTGGAGTAGACTGGCTCAGCACAGCTTACTGAAGTCACATTTTGCATGCAAGAACTCGCATGTGGATGATACATGAGGAGATCAGAAAACTGGGAAATATGCAGAACTATATGCTACTAATCACAAATTATATTAAAATTGAGCTTGATCCTGCATAGGCAGCTATAGAACTTTAATTGTTGTTCTCCATGATGCTTCATTGCATTGCACGGTTTGGTGCTGCATGGCTCAGTGCATCTGGTGTGCTTTAACCCTAACCTTAATCTTAGCCTAAACATATCTAAAGCTTAACCCTTAACCATTATTTAAACTTAACCTATCCTTCACCTTAACTTAAATCCTTGACCTTACCCTAACCATACACTTAACCACAATTATACTAGAATGTGAAATTATTGCTGTCCACAAATTCCTTTTTAAATGTGTAGTATATACCATAGGTAAAACTGTCATGGTTTTATAGAAAAAAGTAAAAAAATAAAATAAATAAAATAAAAAATAAAATAAAGTAATAAAAACTTGATATTGACGGCAGTGCATTTATTTCAGGGGAATGTGCAGTGATATGTTCACATAGCAATGTGTCACCACTTCTTGTTAATACAAAACAAGAAGTTAGTACATTACGATTTCTGTGTCCTAACCTGCCAAATGTACATGATTTTTATTAGCATATAGTCTATTCTTTATAGTATTAGTGTGAAGTACATAAGATTGCAGTGACTGATTATCAACTCTTTTAGCACAGGGCAGGTGGGCTTGGGTGTTTTTGACACAGGTGTGAGAGAAATATGCCCCTTTGAGCCTATACTGTCTTAGATCATTGTCTTAGCAAATGGTCATCTCACACCTTGTGTTGGACCTTATCAAATGGTCGTCTCTTACTCTCTGTGTATATGGTCAACCTGCTGAAGAGTGTTGACGAACACCCATCTGTGTAAAACATTCCTTTCTCCATGTTCCTCGTCTATATGTTAATACAACCAACCCACCTTTGTATATCACCCCAAGTGACCTTACCTTCATCCCCTATTTACCCCTCTTCCACAAATGTCCTCCTAAAATCCCTCAGATCAGACTGGATGGACTTGCAGACTGGATAGACCTTCAGACTGGATTCAGATCAGACTGGATGGACATACGGACTGGATGGACATTCAGACTGGATGGACATACGGACTGGATGGACATACAGACTGAATTCACTTCGGTGTGTGGATCAGATCAGAGTGGATCAGACTGAGTTGACTTCAGACTACAAACTCAGCAAACTGAGAGACCAACAAGACTACTGACCAACTAAGCTGTGTCCATATATGCTTCTCTGTCTGCATCTGAATAAACCTACGATCTGAACCTCCAGTCTCCTGACTCCTGTATGCCGAATTTCTAACAGGTGCCATCTGTGGGCAGGAGCTCCATGTAAATTGCAATATTTGAATGAAGTATATGGCACTTATGTAAATAAAGTTGATATATATATAAACTTTATTTTATTCATTTATTTATTTATTTTTTATATACTGAAATAAGCCAAACCTCATTTTCATCTGCAAAATAAGCAATTTTACATTTTCTTTTAGATTAATTTGAAAGGCACTGGTGGGACTTCATTATCTTGGAAATTGTGCCGGAAATCTGTTTCCTTTTTCAATCTGATACTTGTTACTCTTCTTCACAGCCATGGAAATATTTGTATATCCAAAATGGGTCAGACTGAGCATATTGGCCTTTCCTGCCAAAATTCAAACGCAGACCGTTTGCTCCCAAGCCTTCCACACAAGCTGCTCCGGATTATGTTCCCAAACACAGCAGATCCTACTGTCCAACCAGCATGAGGCCGACAGCTATGTTTGCCAGAGATCTCCTCTGCAGGAGCACAGTGGATGCAAAGATAACAATCAGGAGTGGCTTGTGTGGATCCAAATGGAGATGATGAGTTGGATTTCACTTGCTCTGTCCTCTAGAGTCATTCCATGTGTTTGCAAAGCTGCCAGTTCACTTGGCTCCAGTCAAGGATATTGTCAAGGTTTAGACCTTCATTATCTCTGTGGAATTAGCTTATGCTAAGTGCACAGAAACATATTTACCCTTTGTATTGCAATGACAAGTAACCCACTCCTTAATTCTCAGCTCGTCCCAAAAATATTGTCAGGAAGCTTCACTGTTGGCATGACACAGAACTCATGGTAGTGCTCACTTTTTTTCCTTTGGGCAATCACTTTTCCAGATGTCGCAAACAGTCTGCAGGGGGCTTCATCAGATAAAATAACTTTACCCCACTCCTCTTCAGTCCAATTCCTATACTTCCTGCAGAATATCAGGAAGAACACTCCTTGAGGAACTCTCCTTGAAGTTCTTGGATATTAGATAAATGGTTATTTGGGGTTCTATCTGACAAGTAGCAACATCTTTACCTGTTAAACCCTTTTGATGCAAGGCAATGATGACGGCACATATTTCCGTGGAGGTAACCATGGTTAACAGAAGAAAGCTTTAAAGCAACACGTCTGCTCTTCTAATCAGCACGACAGAGTGATATCAGCTGTCTTGTCTCCCGAGCTCATGAGATCATACCCAAAATTATGTCAGCGGGTCATTTTGTGGGGCTGAAATGCAGTAATTGGAAAGCAGTCATTTTTTGTGATAAGGTCATTTTCATGCCCGAGAATGACTTTGCAATTAATTGCAATCCATCTGATCACTCTGCACAATCTAGAGTTTACAAATTGCCACCATAAAATCTGAGGCAGCAAACTTGAACTTGAAATGTTTGTGCCATTCTCAAAAGTTCGGGCTACAACTGTAGACACACTGCATTTGTGGATTTGCACATCTATTTCAACAATGGGTGCAGCTTCAAGTAGCTAAAATGCATTCAGTAGAAGGGGTGCTCACAACCATTTGGACAAATTTTGTAAACCGGCCAAAGCTTCGCTTCATCCTACCTTCCCACCTGACCTCATCTCTCCTGAGCAAAGCCAGCTGTGCTTTTCAAGCTTCTCAGATCTTTGGCATGCTATTTTCAGTGAGCAGCGTTTGCGAGGGTTTCTTCCTGGCCTGCAGGGCTAACACACACACACTGCATGGGTTGTGTATAATTAAGCCAGAGTCTCTCACTCTGCTTTGGATAATGGGAAATAACATCTGCAGTCTCGCTCTGGGCGTTCCGCTGTACCCATTTGTTTCCATCATTCTTCATCAGACTAATAATGTTGGTACCAAACAATCTAAAGGCCACGCTAAAGAAAACTTACGTGGCAGGAAATTAAACATGCACAGAGATGGGGGTTATTAAAATGGTTGTTCAGCTACCTGCTGATATACAGCATGCTAATAGCCACATTTATAATTTGGCCTCTACCAAAAAGACTTCCCTCTGTACTGCTGGAGAGTTCTTGACTGAAAAAAAAAAACGGCAAAGACCTATTCAAGTCCAAGGAGTTCCACATTTGTGGAATGATAGCTTCCATAAAAGAAAAGTTAAGGTTTATTGTGTGTTTTGTTGGCCTCGGCGACAAAAAGCCACTGTGGAGTCTACCATGTCCAATTCCAGCTTTGATAGAGTTTTTGGCGGGAGAATTTCAATTGTGCCGTTTCCTCAGAAGCACTCTTTTCTTGTGCAAGTTCCCGATATTCTACTGAGCAGGAATGAGCTGGCATGAAATAGGATTAGTATTAGAGACAATTTCTCAGACAAAGCCTTCCACTCTCCTCTTCTGTTGGAGCCCATGCTAGCATGAGAAGGAAGCCCATAAAATTTTGCCGATAAAGAGCTCTCCATCTTCTCTGCTTTTGTCCTGCACTCCACAGCTGAGTGCAAGGAGCTTTGTAAAGGTCATTTAATCCACTGAACAAAACTCCATTTTGTGAACACTGCAGAAGGACAGACGCTGTAATAAGCTGAGAGAAGAGGCAGCTTTAGCAAGCTTCAGATGTCTGGGGTTGGAGAGAAAATACAATGATCTACAACATACATTGTGATCTTCATAAGGCCTTGTTGTGGTTACAACATACCATCCGTTAAAAGATTACCTGACCTGCAGTGCTCAGCAGAAGGCTTTTCAAATGGTGCTAAAAGGGTTGTCTGAGTGGTTTATAAAAGTCATTGGAGAGGAAACATTACATCAACTTTATTAACACTTAGAACTTGAGATCTGTACTTTGTGGGCAGTTACATGGCTTCATGTCCCAAGATCAAAGTAACAGATACGATACACATATCATAACAAACTTATATCTAACCATTCTCTGTCAACAAGTATTCCAGCTCAGAAATCTACTGTAATTCACTCCTTACCAACTTCATTAAATCCCAGTTTGAATACAAACACAGCTTTCCAGTACATGTTTACTGTCCTGTCCACATGTTCATGCTCAACCTGCATGCAGGATTTATACTTATTATGATAAATATCCTTGTCAACCTAATCATTCCATAACTCCGTAAAATTATTCAGTTCAAAAACACTCTGTATGATCAGTTTCTGACAAAAGTTCAGAGATATAAAGTGTTTTTTAGTCCTTATAAGAAAAAACAACTAAATAAATCCTAGGAGCGAGTACATTTTTGATCAAAACATGGTCAAATTCATAAAATATTTAAATTCTGTTTATTTCATGTCTCAAATTAAGACAGTTTAATATCATAGAATCCCCTGAAAATAATGTCTGACATGTGTGACTATATATATATATATATATATATATATATATATATATATATATATATATATATATATATATATATATATATATATATAAAATATAGTTTCTGGTCCACAACTGTAATGAACACAAAAGTAGATATTTGAACAAACACCTCCCTAATAAATGGAATGTAGGATCATGAGCTCTACTTATAAGCTTATCCTTCCTCCTTGCAGTTTTGTCTTCTTGCAGAAGCTCTCTAGGGAGGTTACACCTAGAGGGGATGCTGATGGAGAATAATGGAGCATAAAACTGTCTCTAACCATGACCAGGGAGACAGTTAACATATGAACTCACCTGGCAATAATTTCTGCCTTATGGTATTATGCTTCAAACAGTCATGGACACCTAGTTCAAGTTCAAGTGCAAAAGCAATGCTAAAGTTCTTAAGTAGTGCTATCACCGTGAATGCAATGTCTGGGAATGTGTTGCCTTTCCTTTTCTTTTTTTATGGTTGAAATCATCTCAATGTGAGATCCCACTCTTATCATTTAATGTGTCAAAGGGTTCATATGAAGCAATGCTTTAATGTGTTGACCTCAAGAACCTTTCAGTGAAGTGGAATCAATTACATACATTACCTAAAAAATCATTTGATTGCAATGCAATCAATGTTTTCATGCCAGACTATCATAGAGTCACTCAGAAAGCCAACGGGTCATCTTCGATGATGAGTTCCATTTTTGTCTTTCTGGAGGCAACCAGTAAACCTGTGTGTGGAGGCAATGCAGTCAGTGTCAAGATCGACAGTTTGTTGTCATGCCCCACATGTCCAGAAGTCTTGGTGTCATCATATGGGGTGCAAATTTATATAATGCCGCATCAACACTTATCTTCAATATGGGCACTTTGACAGCCCAACATTCCGTTAATGAGGTCGAGCAACTAGTGGTCTAGTGACCTTCTGAACGAACATCAAGCTCTATTCCAACAGGACAACACTCTTCTGCATACTACTGCCATCTCAAGAACTTGCCTTGAAGGCTTAAATACTATGACATGGTCAGTCTCATTGCCAGACCTATCTCTGACTCAAAACTCGAACCCTATTGCAAGATCTGCAGGAACGGAGGGAGAATATTCAAGCTGCATGAGAAGAAAAGCCTTTGATTGGCTGCTTTTTCACTGCCCTGCCTCAACCTGGGGGTTTTAAAGTGTGCTCATTTTCAAGGTGGATATACTGTTAGACATTATTACTAATATAAAATCTGTTCATTTAAATTAAAGTAATTGAGTGTATTATTTTGTGATGTCATAAGATGAATCATATTTACACACATTACAGCCACATATTTGGTCTAAACACAAAAAAGGTGATACAAAGAGTTATTACAACAATGCTGTAAAATATATATTTTGGTTCCATAAAGAACATTAAGAAAACAGTTTAGCCCTGTCCATCAACACTGAAATGATATGTTCTGCCTAAATCAGCCAATTAGAGCAGATGTCCTTTACATATATTAGAATTGAAAGCACAGTAACCGAGAACAGCCTACTTAATTCTAAGGGACTGACTGTGCCTATTATATAAACCCGTCATATTTAGAAAACATAAGGAAAAGATACATGTAGGATATGGACCCTATAAAGCATCATCTACCGAAAAACGTCTTGAGGAAACTAAATATGATTCTGCCATGGCAATGCTCCAGAGTACCTTCTGGGCTGCTTTCATTTAAAGGTACAGATGTACAAAAGACCAAGGCTTGAGCTGCACTCTGACATTTATAACTGATGAACACTGCAGTGAGTAGTTCACATATCTGGCCCAAGGTACAGATAGTTCACTTTTCTTGGACTATAACTGTCCTGGACTGCCTTATAGAGTTACCCTGAGTCCCAAAACACCTGTTGGAGGTTCTGAACTGATTAACCTTTTGTTAAGTTGAAGTGGGTAGAAGGGAAACATTATAGCATGCAGCAGTTCGATCCCAGGGTTCAGTTCCAAGACACTGTCTATGAAAAGTTTAGATAATGCTGGAACTTAGCTTCCTCCTATATGTCCAGCCAGATAATTATTGTTCATCCTTATTGTGTGTCTATTAAGAACAAATCAACATTTTCTATCTACAACATAAATCTTGTATTCAGGAGAATAATCCAGGTTCGGTGAGGATGGACCAGCAGTGGCAAACAGTCAGCAGGTTGCTGCCAAAAACGATTGATGGCTTATGTCAGGCTTTATCACCAAGCTTGAATTTCTGTCTAAATAACTTTGGAAAACCACCATCCATCTCTCTTTTTTTACATTAATTGGTTGATGTTTATATGGATCATCTGGCTCCACTAGGTTATTTGGAGCAGTGCCTTAGAAATCCCAGTCTTGGATTCCTAAATAAGCTTTTAGAAGATCATTTCTAGAAGAAACATGTTTGTAAATTACATTTGAGTGTGAAAAAGTTCTTCCAATCTTCCTGAATGAGCAAGTTTGATTCAAAGAATGAACTAATGCTTTTGTTTATTTGTTTTTGTTTGAATGTTTTGTTTTGTTTTTGCTTTGTTTTGTTGCCAATCAGTCAGGAAATCGGTTCAGCATAAGGTAGCCTTTCTCTGACCTTAAATTTGCTCAGCACAACTCTGCACTACCTTCAGCAGAGCACATGAACGCATCTTGGCAGCATGCTCCCCAGGTGGCTGTTGCTTCTCAAAAGTGAAAGGATGGAGATGCCTCGTTGCTCACACTTGGAGTTGAACTGCTTGGATTGAATTCACCTGGTGTGAATTAGCCAAGCTTTTAAAGGCAGTTGTTTTGCAGGCATAAAATAACAAGGAGGCTCACTGCTGGGTTGAGCACTTGCTCGTCGAAGAAGGAAAGAAAGCGAGAGAAAACAACAACAGGAAGCACAGGGAACAATGAATGCAAGATGAAAAATATATATGACAAATACAAACCCAGGGAAAAAGCAAGTCAGATCAGGACTGAATAAATAAATAAATATTAAACAAACAAACAAACAAACAAACAAACATACAAACAAATAAATAAATAAACATACTTCAAGATACAGGGATACCTGATGAGATTAAAGCTGGAAAGATTAAAGGACTTGGAAACATGGGAACATACTTTTTCAATTTCACTATTTTCAAAGTCCTATAGATTGTAAAACTTTAAAAGTGAATTAAAAAAAAAAAAAAAATAAAAAAATTGATGATTGCCTCGGATGCATTTCATTACATAAACATGTTTAGTGTATTTTGTTTACATTCCCAAAATAAAAGAAAATACATAAAAGGATGATTGAAATTGCTTTTAGTAATTGCATTGAGTGGCATATAGTCTCTACAGTATCTATAAAGTCTAAACCTATCTTTCAATTTACTTAAGTGGTAATATATGAAAGAAGGCTGAAGATAAAATACCTTCTAGTAATAATATATAAATATGTGCATTTATGGTGATGAACATATTTGTTGAATCCAGAGAAATACTTCTTTTTAAATATTCAGGCTAGAAAGCCATGGTCAGCCATGTTATGACATCCCTGGAGCAGAGAACTTAAAGGCCCAAGTATGGCAGCATATATATATATATATATATATATATATATATATGTGTGGTTTCTAAGCTATCCAAAGGCTTCACAATCTTCTTTGAGTGCGATTCCTGCACATAGATCCCGACAAACTAGCTTGAAATACAGGTTGTAAAGCTTAATTGGACATAAACCAGGCAATTATACCAATCTTCTTCCTGCTTATTGCTCTCTGTTCACTACCTTGTCTGCAGTGGTTTACCTTCATCTACTGACCTGATAATAAGCCAATTGGACGAAGGCAATGGTAAATGATGCTGACATTAGATTTACCACTGCAGCCTTATTATCTGATTAAAGTGGAAGTCAGTAAAGAGAAATTCCAAGGATTATTAGGAACTCCTGGGGAATTTTCAAAAACTGAGGTGGGTAGAGAATGCAGAAAGTAAACTTTCTAAATAAATAAATAAAATAAGAAAGTGACTAAAGTAGAAGTTACTACTTCATCTCTCTCTCTCTCTCTCTCTCTCTCTCTCTCTCTCTCTCTCTCTCTCTCTCTCTTAAATGGTTACAATATGGTTGCTATTGTGTTGCTAGGTGGCTGCTGCAGTGCTGCTATGTGGCTTGTATGATATAGCTAGATGGTCACTATGGCATCCTAAATGTATGCTATAATGGCAGAGATGGTTGCTGAGATGGTTGTTGGGGAATTGCTTTAGTATCCCATATGGTTTCTGTGGCATCTAAGATGGTTGCCAAGTGGATATCGTGGTACCCCATGTAGTTGGTTGGGTGTAACTCGTGTATTTGTATCGTTCTAACATAAGAAGGAGGTCCAAACTTTTGCATCCCATCCATTTCTATAATTTCCTGTCATGTAACTTTAGAGGCACTGAGCTTTTGCACTTTTGCTTTCTATCAGCGCAACTCCAAAGAATTCTGACTGAATGATGATGACACGAGGAGTGATTTTTCATTATACAGAAACGTGGAATACCCCTTTAAAAGCCTTGCGTAGTTGGTTCTGGGTATGTAACAGCACCTCAAGGCCAGGTTGCATCACTACCAACAGGTCATGTCATAAGTTGCAGTGTTTTTGAATCAGCATTCTCTATACATTATGCATATGTTCATGCAGAGCGCAGCCGTATAAAGGTTTAATGAGGTGGTTCCCATGAAAGGTGTTTCATCGTTGTTGCTCATGGCGCAGTGCCTCAGCCAGATGTCACATAGTACTTTGAGGATGTTTACTTTATTTACAGAGACCCATGGAGTGGCCTTGACTTTTTTTGCGAACCAAATAAAATTAAGAGTCAGAACGGAAAACTGGGGCTTTGTACATTATCATGGGGTTCATCCATACTTCCTTTGATCAGTTTCCTTTTTTTCTGCATCCATTGTGCTAAAATCTGCTCTCTGACCAGAAAAAAATACATTCTCAGACAACCACCATTTCCAATTAGGCAAGAAAAAACACATTTCCTATGGAGCCAGCATTTTTTTAGTGCAGTGAACCTTGACTTCCTGCTCTTGTCCAAAGGATGGTAATTATAAACCAGACCTTGCATCAACACTCTTGGTCCATAAGGGTGGTTGTTATATGCCCAGCAGTCGTTGATCTTCCCCTGTTACATTTGTGACCCCTGAGAGAGTGAGGCAGAGCTGACTGGGGTTGTGCTGTCTGGAATGTTCATGTAGCTAATGCATTGTTTTTTGTTGTTCTTCTTGTTTTTTTTTTTGTTTTTTTTTCACCCACCTGGGTCCGGCCCAGAAATTCCTTTATATGGATGTGTGATGGGTCACTGTGTCCAATCAAAGCCACATTTAGATCCAATCTTAAGTATTACTGCTATGCAGGAATCAATCTGTTGGAAACGTTGAGCATACTGTTCATACCATATGTTAGTAATATATGGTAATGAGCATCCTGCTTTCCTTGGTAGATAAAAGGCATTGTTCCACACCCTGCATTCTAGATGACAGCATTGTTTTCACTCTTAAGGTGCTGTCCTCCTTCCTGTCTTGGCAGATTGTTCAGGTACAATGGTAAAATGCTGCGTCCAGGAGTAGGAGTTGCTCAGAAACACTGTGAGTTGACACATTTTGGGTCCTAAAAAGAAAAGCAGGCAAACCTTTAGGGACACTAAAAAAGGCCAATGCAAAGAAATAATTCAAAATGCAAAACATTAGCTAGATTTGATCTATTAATGTGTTTTCCTCAAGAAACAAAACAGACTGGTTGGCTAAACTAGCTAATCAGATCACTGGGGCTTGTATATGCAGTCACATGGCTACCAGAACAGGCAAACAAAAATATGTTATATATTTTAATATATTATTATCATAGTTTTCAAACCTTTCCCTTCATGTCACCAATGAAATTTATGCATCTCTAAAATAGCAACATTTAAGAATGGAAGTCCAAGTAATGTTGGCAATATAACTATTTTTGTCTGGATGATTTATTGCACATACAGTACTTGCAATATTATTATATATTAATATATATATTATAATATATTGTTATTAATTAACAATATTGTTTGAATTTTAAGACAAATTTTTGCGACTAATATAATAATAGCATAATGATGCAGTTATGCACCCATCAAAAGTGATTGAGGTCAAGTCCATTTATTGGACGGTAAATTGATGACATAACTAGGCCTAGTTATATATGTCTACAAAAAGAAACAACATGAACAAAATAAAAAGAATCTAATTGTCTTTATCAAATATATTTTTGACTAAATATTTTTGTTAATATATAGTTTTAAAATATATTTGAAAAAAAATGGAGCAATGTATTGGTCTATTAATCATAAATCAAATCAAAAAAGAAGTGTGCAGTTTGCTATTCCAACTAGATGCATTTTTCTACTTTCCATTTCAAGTGCACAGCGATTGAAAAACCTACTGCTGCCTACAAGTGGCCACTTGTGTAATACAGGTCCTATGCACATCTGAGGTGCAAGAGGAAGATGGCAAGTGCTTGATAAATTAGTACTAAAATGGCAAGAAATGACAGAACACTACTAGTAACACACTATTTAGCTGTTGCATCACTCTGGAGAGATCAGAGTGGCCTTGAGTGTTAATATCTATAACAAACCTTATAGTTTGGTTATTAGTCTAGCTGGTTTGGTTATTAGTGTAGCTGATTAGAAAGTGTGTTAATCCAGGTGGAAAATCCAGGTCCAGGAATAAAAAAATTCCATTTTTGTTTTTACTTTCAGCACCTGGTTTCTCCACATCTATATATACTCTACATTCTTTAAAGAAAAAAAGTCAAAATGTTCCAGAACCTTTCAAGGATGCAATAATGTGAAAAACTTTGGTGTTCTCCTTGAATTGTTTGACCAAGCCCTTCTTTGATGGGTACATAGGTTCTCATGTATCCCTCCAAATCAACTTCCACATGAATTCTACTGCAGCTGCCATTCCAGATGTCACTGTTTTAATACAGTGGGGGACTTCTGGAGGAAGCCAACCAACTGCTTGATAGACAGATACTACTAATTACCTTCATCCCTGATCCCAGCATCATACATAATTGCACCCCACACCATGACACCAGGCCTTCTTGACAGGTGATGTGTGATAACCAACCCTTGGTGCCTCCACACACAGATTTCTTGGTCATTTCCACCAGGACAAAAGTGGGACTCATCACTGAAGATGGCCTTTTGCCATTATGAGCGACTCCACGACAGTCACAAACACTGTTTGTCTTTGGCAATGTTGATGTGATGTTAAGGCCAGTCATCGTAATGGCCTACGTGCATGTAGTCCTGTGTTGCGCAACTGTCTGCCAATGGACCTGGCACTAACAGGATGACTCATAAACAATATCACTGCTTGCCTCAGTCCGCAATAACAGCTGTTGGGTCATTCCACACATGTTGGACAACCCATCAGTTCTTCTTCTAAATAAAATATCCTCTCTTTCTCTGAACAAAACCAGGTTATGAAAAAATCCAATGTGCTCATGTCTGGCTATTTTGACATCTGTCAATATTATGTCATTATTATACAGAGTGTAAAGGCTGATTACCATTACATTCATTTTGATGACCAATGTTATACGGAGATGATGGTTGGGTTTGACTGGGCAACTAGCCAGAATACATTACAATTGAACTCAGTACAATGGTGAAACTGGGTCATGAGTGTCACTCGGCCAGACCATGTTGCTACCACCACTATGTTTAACAGTTGATACACTTCTCTTGGGGTTGAAAGGCTTTGCTTCATAAGATAATTTCTTTTTCAGTGTAGTCAGTCACAAACTTTATTCAGGGTAGAAAGTAACCATTTTGCAGTAGGGACTAGTGATGTAAACTGGCCTGTCTGTGGACAGGAAAGGCCTGTACTTCGATGGTTACCAGGGCATTTCACACATAACCATTACTTTGTGTCGAGGTTTTTAAAAAATCATAAATCTTCTTGCCAGTCACACGTCTCATTTATAAAAGTGAGTATCTACCAAACCATCCATTGAAAAGTTACTTTGGGAACATAAAGTATTCTAAGTTTCAGGGAATGTACAGTACTTCAAAAGTGAACGTTCTTAAATCATTCTAGTTGTGAAAGTTTGATTTTTAAGGATTTTTATTAGTTTTTGAAGGATCCCATTGCCTTTGTAAACTGAACAAATCTCCCCAAAAAACACATTTGTAATTTTCAGAATATTTGTCAAAAATGCATTTCTAAGAAAGGCTGATGAATAAGGCCCCTTATTCCCATTCACATTTACAAATCTCTGAAGACCATCCTCTGAAACGTTCCAGCTGTCACTGTGAAAAGCAGTGACCCAGTGGCTTACGTCCCTCCATGCAAATGACCACTGAGACCCAAGTGAGCCAGGCATCCAGGTGTTGTGGACACAGATGAAGGTGCGATCAGAACACTTGGCTGTCACGTGGACGTGCACATTTGCAGAATACAGCCAGCGGTGGACTAATTGTTATGGGAAACTGCAGTGCATATTCTCCCCACCCCAGCCCTCCCTGGAAGATAAGACCACTCAGTCTGTGACAGAAAAATGGATAAATTATATATTAATACACCTGCTGCATGGTTGTTCTGGTGTTGGGGGGTCGAAAGCTGGGAGAAGGTGCGTGGGTTGTTCAGAACAGTGAGTGCAGTGAACATCATAATGAGCTAAATATTGTATCAGGATTGGCCTTGCTGCTTGCTTCTTGTTTGTAAAAGCATTGCATACCAATGGGAAAGGAAATGTTTTAGGTTTTTTTTTTTTTTTCTGCCCCTGCTGACACCCCCCAAGCTCATTCTTGAGCACAATAGAGGAAGTGTGCCTATGTGTTGATGGAGGCCAATAAGGGATGGTTGAGATCCCAATGCCTCTAGCTGGGAAGGGGAATGGAGGCAGCGGGATGCAAAGCGACAAGCTCGGCCTGGTAAATGGCATGTGTGGCAGAGACAGATGAACTGCGGCTCAACATCAGAGGCTCTTTTAAAGGGCCCATCCCGCCAAGTGGTGGGGGAGCTGCGTACAAACTGACTCCCACCTGCAGGCCATCAGCCGACTTAAATACATCACTGCTACCCTTGCCCTTTTGGTGGGATTGTCATCGATTCTGTCATAAGCTTCTGCAGGTGAGTGTATGGTGTGTGTGTGTGTGTGTGTGTGTCTGTGTGTGTGTGTGTGTATGGCTGAATGGAGATAACAAGGGAAAAGACAGATGGTGTCTCTATGTGTACACGTGTATGTTTTCTATAACACGAGAGTTCTCATTTGAGTAGTGTCACCCGAACCCAAACATAATAGGTACCTCACATATGCTGCCCCTGTCCTGTCTTGTGGTCACCTTGGTTCCAACCCTTGCCATCTGTTAGTCTTTGTATATGTTGCAAAACCAATCTGGGCCTAAAGTAGATTTTAATTCTGGGAGTCTGTGGTACACTGGGATGAACTAACTCCCTGTCCAAGGGATATTCCTGTCTTGTATCCAATTAGTCTAGATAGGTTCCAGACCAGCATCAGGCTTTAAGTTTTTAGCTTTCATCAGTGAGCTGCACACAGAGTCTACACTCACACTTTTTTTTCCCTGGACACTGTACATGTCAGTGCAAGTCAGTCTTGCATTTGAACAGTCATTTTGATATAATTCAGAGTATGTTGTCTAGAACCTCGAATCACAGGTAACACATCTGTCAATCAGAGATGGGTACCAAAGTCAGTACAAATAAACATTAGACTTAACTTACAACTTGTGCCTATTGACTCCTGCCTTCATTCGAACTTGTGAAAAATAACTTGTGAACAATGAGAGTCATTCAATTATCCAGACATGGTGTGTGAAAGTTACAGAAGGTGACAATATTTTGTTACCCAGCCACCCACTATATCTATGTCCAAATGTTTATGGACACCCTCCTACTGAATGTATTCAGCGAATTTAAGGAGCACCTATAGATGATGAGGTGTTTATCTAGCCCCTTATGCAAAGTATTGACAACAGAGTGGGACTATCTGGAGCAGATGAACATGAACTTATTGATACCATGCCTAATGCTAATATGTCCTTACAGCAATGTCCCACAATATGGGGAAATCTCTGCAGTCTATTCTCACTGTTGAATTTAAGTGTTTACTGTGTGATAGTGTGCCATCTCCTAAACCATGCTTTTATATTGGCTTAGTAAGGAAAAGGTATATTGTGTGCCCCCCATTACTGTATATAATTTGGTCTCTGGGGGTTTCAACCATGAATTTAACTCACCTAAACTCCCATGTTCATTCTGCTGATCTGGCCTGCAATAATCAAAAAAAAAAAAAAAAAAAAAAAAAAAAAGGTACAAGAATATTACAGTCACTGGATTTAGTGTTTAAAAATAGTGAATGCAAAGAATGTCTAAGCAAAACCAGTTCAAAGAGGCAAAGAAATGTTGCAGAGTGGTTAGGCATTAGAATTAATACTTATTTGAATCATTCTGCTTTGATGTATCACTCATGATGGATGACGCAGAAAATGCATTATGATTTTTGGGCATTTCTGGGCATCAAAGGTTTGGAGATGGAACAATCCAAGGGTTGATAATCCTCAGCCTAGAGAGGCATAAAATTGCAGACTACTAAACCCACTTGGTCTTAAATATACTCTGTCTGAAGCCACTGACATTGTGGCATCTACAGTGCACTACAAGCGAAAATGGCTCTCTATCAAGTCATAAGTTTGCATGTGGACACAAAGTCTTGAAGCATTTTTGTGCATTAAAGCTATATTGTGTATGACTATGCACTTTGAAACTTTGAATCTGACTATTTAAGAGAGTCACATTTGATCATTCTGATCATCTCCAAGTGTACGCGTAGTTTGTGTACTTTTTAAAGTGGAACCGAAAGTCCAATAAAAGGAACTGGTGACTACCTTCAGCCTTATGAGTACAGCTGTGTTTGTTTACAGTGTAATAAATCACCATATTCTAAATCTTATGCTAAGTTTATGCTGGTGAAACATTTTTTTTAATTGTAGATAGGTGGGGGGGTTGGGGGGCTTTGTAAAAGATTCTGTGCAGTAGAACCATCTATAAAATGGTTTCCCAACAATAACCATTCAACCAATCTTACACATACACATGAGCATTTCAGCTTCCAAATGGTTTGTTTTTAATCATATATAATTATATTAATAATGCACTTGCTTCAACACAAGAACTCTTGAAGAAGGTTTATGTACTGCTGTGTACCTTTCGTTCATTTGTTTACCTGCTTCCAACATGAGCGATCCAGAATCTCACCTAATTAAGAAGCAAGAGCAGGAGTGAAGACCTATGATCTGGTCTGTGAGTGCATTTATCCCAATAAAACCCAAATTAAACGCAATGACTAGAAATAAAGAACCAAAATGTCACAGACAATATCTATATTTACGGACAACAGCAAAGTAAGTTTGCTTGCATTGCTCACAACAAATAAATGCTTATCTTATGTAAGTATATATGATCTATAACCTTTCCTACTAAATGCTAAGTGTGGAAAAAAAAAACCCTTCACAGAGCTCTTCATTCTGTTGAGCTGTTTATCCCTGTTTACTCAGGTTTGCCTCCACTGATTAATCTCCAATAACAGCTGTGTCACACTGGCAGCTGTGCTATTAATGGAGATTATGCAATTAACTGTACTCCCAATCGCATGCCTTCACCAGGAAAGCATGTGAATTTTCCTTTGGGCTGCTATTAAGGCAGCCTTCAATGGATGCACATTTCAAAACAGCCACACTAGTCTGGATCCCTCATAAAGTCAGCTCTACTAAGCCGACGATAATCAGCCTTTTTTGGGAAGCAGGAATGTGAAATCTCATTATTGCAAGGCACTGAACACACCCAGGATGTAGGACGTGTTGAATAGTGTTAGTTATGAAACATTACTCCCATTTTGTTTTCAGTTTTACTGTTTTCCTCATTTGCTTCAAATGATTGGATATCCATAATCCAGCTGCAGATTTACTGTTAGTGCATCAGCTGACCCAATATTTGAATATATTTCTGGTATTAGATCAATGGTATAAAATGAATACTAGAGAACAGCGCATCACTACAAAATGACCATAACCAGACTGTAGTTATGGATTTTTTTTTTAACCAGGCCAATAGTTTCCACAAAAGCAGAGCTCAAACTCTTTCAGCAATTTTAAAGCAGAAATGGAGAGATGTGCGTAGATGTGAGATCTGAGTAGCCTTGGTCTAACACATATTTTTATAAAGCACAATATGGTGGCCCAATATTTTTACACCAACAAACAACCCAAAATACTCCATAAACACATTCTTTGGCAGAGGTTTCTCATCAGAGGTTCCTATATGGGAGTCAAATTCAGATACATTCTTATGTTAAAAAGTATGTAAAGATCACCTCACTCCTGGTCAGATTGGTCAAAGCCTGACATATTTTCAAATCGTGTGATTTTCTCACAGTCAGTTTAGCATGACTGCACATCTTACACCAGTCCAAAACTCACTCACTCTTTGTGAACATCCTCGCTTGTGCTTTCTGCTTCAGTAAAGTGCACCATATGCATACTCATTTGCACCCCAGGCGTCCTATCTATCACCATGTTTGGCTGATGGTTGAAGTGCATGAGTGATTCAGTTCCATTTGACCATCCAGGCTTCCCGACTTGATGAATGGGCAACATGTGTGTGTGTGTGTGTGTGTGTTTGTGTGTGTGTGTGTGTGTGTGTGTGTGTCTTGACTAGAATGGATCGTTCCAGATGTCCTAATAGAGTAGTGTGCTAATATTATTAAGAGTCTCTCACCCTAATTTTCTTCAATAAAATTTACAGGCAGTGAAAGTAGACATAGCTCAGAAAAATAAATAAATAAATAAATAGTTAAATAAATAAATAAACAAATAAACAAATAAATAAATAAATAAATAAATAAATAAATAAATAAATAAAAATAATGTGCACTGCAAAATATTGTTCAAATGCTAAGCTTTAGAAGTTAAATTAAGATGTGATGAAGATGAAATATATAATAAAAAAGCCTAAAATAGCTGCTGGTATGCTGATAAGAAAGGCAAATCCAAATAACTTTATGACTGCCTGGAATTTTTATTTATTTATTTATTTATTTATGTATTTATTTATTTATTTATTGGCATCCAGAGAGTGGTGCACTCAGTGGTATAATCAGCCTGAAAGAGCAACATTTCATAAAGAACACCTCGACAACTGACACACTATGGGTGGGGATCTGTCATGCTTTGGGGTTGAGTTACAGCAAGCGGCACAAGCAATTTTGCTTGATTGGAAGATTTCTCCAAATATTAGCAAAAGCTCCCCAATGTACTCTGCTAATATATTGTGGTTTGCTAGGTATGTACTAGATTGCACAAAATACCTCACTAGAATAGTATTAGTGAGACCAGTGAGGCCAGTTTCTATTCACTCCATCTCCCAAATATATTGAATGATCAATTACTACAAATTGTACTTCCACTACTCGACAGGCCTAATCCCCTCTTACCAATGCTTGACACTGGGCATAGTGCCCTCGTGCTCATGTGCAGGTGATCCAGAGCATCTGTGTCAGCAATGGGTATGCCTTAAAGCAGTGGTCCCCAACTTGTGCCTATTGACTCCTGCCTTCATTCAAGGCATCGATACTACTCACAACCTCACAACTGGGGGGATGACGCACAAGCTCTACTCATCTCTTCTCAACCTCTCGACGGAGGGGGCTGGCGATTTATTGTGCAGTACCAATTATTTATGCCCGGGGGTTGGGGACCGCTGCCTTAAAGTACCAGAGTACACTAATTCAGAAGCATGTCTATATAATTTGTTCATTTCAATTACCATCCAAATGTACACATATAGGCTACATATAGAGGCAGGCCATATATAAATACTATAGGAACATGGTTTGAATTTGGTTTTAGTTAATGCATTGTTTTTATTGTTCTTTTTCAATTGCAATAGTATTTTTTTTTTTTAAGAACACATAGCCTATGTAGCACATACCACAAAATTAGCTATGCATGTAGTTTGGTATGTCTTCAGATCAGGAAAGAACAGCCAGATGGTGGTTCTGTTAGATTGCAGCTGTAATAAAGCAAAAGTACATTCCAGACTGTGACTAAGGAGGACTAAGGAAAGGTGAGTGCCAGATGATCCCATTACCAACAAACCTTTTATCTACCATCAATTTATGAACCAAACATAGCCTATCACAGATGAAAATATTGCAACAAATTGAATACCAAGTAATATTGTATATAGTTAAAGACAATGTGAGTGTTTGTTTCTTTTGTTTTTTTTTCAGTCATTAAAAGATAACGGAAAGGAAAAATAGCATCTAGAATATGCTGTACCACAAATGTGTCTAAATCCACAGAAGAAAAAGACCCCACGGTTAGTTTTAGAACTACATATAAAAGCCTTCAGAGTTTTAGATAAAGTATTAACGACAGATGTGATGAACTCTAACCAGAAGTGACAGGAAGAGGAAAGTGTGGAGGAAAAAAAACACTGTGTCACCTCATCTGTGAAACATGGTGGCATTGGGCACGTACGACTGCTAGTGGTATTTCAGAGGTGTTTTTCTAAGGTGTAGAAATAAAAAAAGAAAAGAAAAAGACTTGTAACATATCATCAAGACAACTATGGAGTTTGTCAGGTCCATAAAGTGGAATGGTCTTGAGTGATCAAATCAGTGACCTGACGGTAATCACACACAGTGAGCACACACAGCTTACTTGCTAAAGACAGTATTCAGGAGAAAAGACCCCTGTGTCTCCAAAATACAGTAGGCACACTTTAGTGTGGAGCCATTATTGTCAGGCATGTTATGGTTTGACTGTTTGCCTTGAGTGATTACCTTGTTATCCTGGCTGATCTTTCATTGCAGCCAGAATTTAATATGTGGGCTGGATAGAAGTTGAGGGGGCTAGATACACTCTTAATCAGTGACAATTATTATTATTATTATTATTATTATTATTATTATTATCATCATCATCATCATCATTGTCGTTATTAATTAATTAATTTATTTATTTATTTATTTATTTATTTATTTTTAGTGGGGAGGGAACAAAATAATCTAATACTTGCTAATCGGTGTGCTGTATGACCATCTCTGCAACTTCTACTTAGATCACATGTACCACTTTTGAAAGAAGATCCAGTACCTTTTGCTGAGCAACCACAGGGCTGCTAATGGCCCTTATATAAAAAGCAGTCCAAGAACTACTAAGAACATGAAGGTATCAGAACAGCAGACTTTGTTTTACTTATACCTGCCATGGGAGTTCATGGCCATGGTTGTTGCTGATTCCATTCCACTGGCAGCTGGCGTGGAGGTGGCATTCAGCTTCTGAACTCTTTCATTCCCATTTCAGACTGCATAACACACTACATAAATGTCCGCACTGACTATTGTTCCAGTGAAGCGGGTGTGTTGTTTTCCCAACAACAATCCATGGATCACCAATGACCTAAAAGAGCTGTTAAACAAGAAGACAAGGTCCTACTAAGGACTGTGTAGAAGAAGCTGAAGGTGAAATTGAGAGAGAGAGTAAGGAGGCCTACAGAAGGACGCTGGATGGAAAGCTTCAACAGAACAATGCAAATGAGGTTTAGGCTGGTATGATGAAAATCAACCTGTGGGGGACAGTTTGGACACTGTCAACAAATTTAATGTGTTTTTAACAGGTTCAGCACGACACCACCAACCTCCAGTAGCTGTAGCCTTACCTCCACATTCTCTGCTAACTCCACACTAACACCAGATTCCTCCATAGTCATTATCCAAAGACCCTCATCCCCCTCTAGAGGTGACAACCACCCAAATAAAAAGACAGCTGGAGAAGCTGAAACTGGGCAAGCGGCTGGACCAGATCGAATCAGCTCAAGAGTACCGAGGGTCTGTTCCACTCAGCTGAACATCCCACATCATGGAGGTCCTGGAACGGCTGGTACATCTAAGACCTCTCGTCTGCCCTTTTCTGGAACCCCTGCAGTTTGCTTATCTACAGCAGCTCGGTTTGTCTGATGCAGTAATCTATCTACTGCAGAAGGCACACTCTCATCTTGACCAGAACAACATCACAGCGAGAATCTTTTTCTGACATCTCAAGTGCATTTAATACCATCCAACTTCTCATGTCTATCCCATGGAGAAAATGCATGTAGGTAAGTCAATGATGGCCTGGGTCCTGGACTACCTGTCTCAAAGGCCCCAGCATGTGCAGATGGAAACCAGCAATACAGGAGGTCATTTGTACCAACAGTGATCACACAGCACAGCTCCCCTTTACTGTGTCAGGACATTATACACTGAGCCACAAACAGGACAGGCTCACTAAATATCGCTGGACATTATCGATCTTAATCATTGCACTGACATTTCATCCATCCAATCCGTCCGTCTGTCCATCCATCCATCCTTCCGTCCATCCATCCATCCATCCATCCATCCATCCATCCATCCATCCATCCATCCATCCATCCATCCATCCATCCATCCATCCATCTCTCTCAGTCCAGTGCTAAACAAACTCTGGTTGTTTGTGGTGAGAACGTGATCCAACCCTGATCTGACTCAACTATCAGGTTTACTCCGGAGGTCAGAGCAAAGCAGCTTAAATGTAGTTTAACCTGGTTTATTGGTCAGATTATCACTACAGCTATAAACAAATCTCATCACTGCTGCGGCTCCAACATCAACTGGACAGTATTTCCATTCTTGCTCCTGCCCTAGACAGTGCTGACTAATTAGTGGAGAGATTGCTCTAAGGTGGTTTATTGTGATGCATTTTTGTGTGTCTGCATTCATCCCCTGTGTGAAAGCAAACACTGCGAGTTTAAAAACTTGCTAACTGATTTGGACCAAAGCAAAAATAAATAAATAAATAAATAAATAAATAAATAAATAAATAAATAAATAAATAAATAAATAAATAAATCAGGTGTGAAAACTACTCTAACAATCCACACTAACAGAGCAATCACACAGCGGGTTGTTTTAATAGCACCAGAGCTGACAAGTATAAACACAGCCTATTCAGACAGGATTAGTTTGGCATAGTTTAACACCTTTAACCTCGTTTAAAATGCGAGCTGTGTTTGACGGTGAATACAGGCTGGTTCATACAGTATGAGTAGAGTGTAGCGTTGTTATTTTCAAAATCACTAGTGGGTTAGAAGTTTGGTTATCATTCTTTAATACTTTATAAGTGATCAAGCCACTAATTACTTGTTTTTAATAGAAGGTGGCGGTGAATATTGAGCTGCCACTCCCATCGCAATCTTTTATACCAAGTATTCTTATTCAGTGCAAATTGGCCATGAATTTCACAGATGACCTGCAGTAAAATATTTTACTCCACCTCCATTCAGATAAGACTTTAGAGTTTCAAAAGTATTATGTCCCACTAATAGTTTTCAATATATTTAAGCAATTTATCCCTCCCTCTCCAGTCACCGTGAAAAACACCAGAGAGACTTTGTATACATTTATCCATGCAGAAGACATTGGATTTTATAGTAATGGTAGCTATGGCTTTGCATTTCATCCTACAGGCATGTAAAACAGATATTTATGCTTGGATATGATGTGTCTTTTCCTTAGTTTAAAGGAAAAAAAAAATAATGCACATGAGCAATGGCAGAAGAAATATGTGCAAATGCATATTTATGTGGTGATGTTGATAATAGAAAATTTTGCTTCTGGTCTTTACCACCTTGTGTGTCTTTAATGCTGTGATACTGGGAAAATGTGATATAACTGTGGCTATCGTACCATGAAAATGTCAAACCCTATCATCTCTAATGCAGACACAAATGACTGAGCATTAACACGTGGGCCAAGTCCTAAGCAAACGTTTAAGCATTCATTTAACATCCCATAGCAATGCAATCTTTTCCTTTTGTATTTTTCTTACCAAACACAGCCCTGCACTTATGCATATTCAAGTATGTTAATACCTGCATTTTAAAATACACCGCATGCTTTGTCTGACCTGGTTGGCTTTTCAGTTACAGCTGTTGACCATTAAGTTTTTATTAATGTGGCCCTTGCCATCTAAACTCAGCCATCTGTGGTCAACATGCCCTTCAGCTCCTTCGAAGGCTAGGAATACTGATGCAAAGCTCTTTAGAGAAGGGCTCTAATGACACTCACTCACTGAATTCATGCCACTTTGGTAGGAAAACTTATTAAACTAAAATGATTGGAGATGGTTGAAGGTGATAGGCTTTTCTTAATTTCAATAATCCTCTTCCTCTTAATCATGCAGGATCATAAGCAAGTACTCTCAAGGAACTCTGTGAGGTAAGTCTACTTGACAACATTCCTCAGGTGCCTAAATAACCCCTGTTCATTGCGGCAATTCTATTTGCATGTATGTATTCAATTTACCAGCTCATCAGAAATTCATGAGACTTGATTAATATGATAATTGTTTTATAAACAGATTCATTAACTGGCTTTTCGAGACATTTGGACTGTACTTGAGGGTCATCCATATTCATTGTGATGTGAATGAGGTGTCACACACTCTTCCGCTCAGTTCTCATGTTACTAAATAAACATACACTCTGGAAAATGAAGGTTCTTCAAATCTTTCCACTTTGGTTGCATAAAGAACTGTACAGTTCATTCCAGCAACCTTCCAGTCAGAAGGCAGTTCATCTTAACTCCAGACTATGGCTGTCCCTAAAGCTCTTTATGTCAAAAACCAAAAATGGCTCTTTGGAAAAGTAGTTTCCATCGGCAGCTGGAGTCTGAGAGAGCAAAATTGTCCATGCTCTCTCTCTTTGGGTAGAAGGCACTCTCTTCCCACACCACATCTAGTGTGATACCAGATGGCATAGGCATCTGTTAGCTGTGTTTCAGAACTTTACTTTGAGCACACTGGCTGCCCAGCAATGGTGAAATGGCAGCAGCTGACTTCATATGTATTGGAAGTGGCATGTGCTTGTATACACACTCCTACCGTCGGGAGCATTGTGTGTGACAGAAGAAACAAACAAACAAAGAAAAAATAATAATCTATCCATATGGACCACAGTAGGCTGGTACCCTACAGACTAAATCTTAAAACTAAAAAAAAAAAAAAAAAAAAAAAAAAAAGAAAAAAAAAACATGCTACAGTTAGAACCGCCTCAAAAACCCACTGGTTCTGACCTCCCTCAACTCTATTTTATTTATACAATCTGATGCTGGATGAAGGCCCAGTCCATCAACATAGATGTCTGCCTCCCATCTCACTCCCTGTTCTCTCCCCTCTGGCAAATGCTCATATAGCTTCATAGCACCTTCCCCCCTGCCCACCAAAGGACCCTGAACAGTAAACACTGCCTCTGTCTATTTCATTCTATCACTCTGTCTTTGATTTGATACTGGTCTGAAATGTCTTCTTCTGTATTACACTCTTATTTTGATAGAATCTTTATATCAACTATATATATATATATATATATATATATATATATATATATATATATATATATATATATATATCATGTCTTTATATACTAGAACAGTATTAGTCCATGATGTACAGGTCATATTACAATTACAGGGTGCTATATTTACTTTGATTATTGATTATTGGTTCTAAAATTTCTACATTTATTTTAAGGTCCCAAGGCAATGGTATCTGAACTGTTACTGATCATAATTGACTATAGCTGGTAGCTTCATTGTGCCCACATGAAAAGGGTGTTTGACTGCACTCATTGGATTGACCAGCGAGCTCAGTGCAGACATTACCATGAACATTCACACTGCCTCCTTCAGCTGAAAAGAACCTGGTTTGAAAGGAAACTGCTGGTTTGAATGGAAGCTGCTGAAACACCAGTATCAATGTCTACAGACCAGTGAATTTTACATTACATACTGACGGTTGAGCCCCTGTTTTGAGCCCCTGCTCCAAATCTGACACAGTAAAACTTGATTGCAGTTTGCAGATGAACTAAATGGACAAAGAAAACACCTTCTGGAGAAATGTTTCATGGTAAGATAAGGCAAAGTTTTTTGGATGAGTAAAGGTGAGGTATTCCACCTTCAGAATGTTGTACCAACTGTTAAGCATGGTGGGGGTGTCCTGTAAAAATAGAGTTCAAAAAAAATATTTTAAACCCAGCATTGTCATGGTATTCATGTCTGTGATGTATGTGTGTGTGTGTGTGTGTATGTGTGTGTGTGTGTGTGTGTGTGTGTGTGTGTGTGTGTGTGTGTGTGTGTGTGTGTGTGTGTGTGTGTGAAAACTTCCATTCACAACTGAGAGTTGTAGTGACATCTGATTGCTGTTTTCACATCAACACAAAGGACTCAATTTTAAGGCAGCAAATAAGGTACACTGGGGTTTCCACATCTCACTGTGAGCTGAAACGAAGATCAAAGAATGATACACACTTCTACTATTCTAACTCTCTGGCAACAGAACAGAGAGATGAAATTCTTCAGAGAGAAATTACTGTCTTCCTTTCTTCTTTGTAAACAAATACATAAAATAACCAGGGCAATATATAGTATACTCTTGTTATGTGGATTAAATCCTCACTCCCAGAAGTTACTCAAAGGTTTGTTCCCTTAATAACAAGTACAGTTTACAAGTCTTTCTTCCTTATTCCTGGAAATGATTTAACCTTCACACTACAAAGATGAACCGAGTCTCCAACATCCATTACACGTGACATGCTTCAAACTGAATGTGATCAAACTCTTCGTTTTCTGGTAATGTATTAAAACACCTTGATATATGTTCCAGCATTGTGATTTCCAACACAGATACAACTGGTTTGAGCCATTCCCCCCAAAAAATCACGGCTATTTGAAGGGAATTTGATGTGCTATTTTCTGCTTTTACTCATCTTGGAAAAGTGCACCTAATGTCAAAACAGTACTGTTATGATTTTCAGCCATAAGAGCAATCTAGACCTCATATTCTACATATTCCGAACAATATTCAATTCTCAGAACCAGATATCCACACTTTGCTGGCAATTACATGATGTTTTCTAGTCAAATCTCAGCATCTGAGTAACCTACAGACATGATATACATATAACAAACTTACCCTATCTAAGCATTGTGGCCTCATCCTTTGGAAAATGACCTCAGAAAACAACTAAAATTCACAAAATTCCAACTGAATTAGATTCCAGTTGAAATGCCAAAATCGCTTTCATGTGCACGTTTACCGTCTCTCCCAATGAAAATGCTCACCCTGCACACAGACTCTAAGTGAAAAAAACAGGGGTGTGACTGATGATTTCACTGACCCAGACATTGGGTTATAGAGGAAAATAGGAGGAGGGGCTGTTTGCTCACAGAGTGTTCAAATTTCAGAATAAAAGTCCTGAAACGTTATAATACGATACAGATAAATACTACTAAATAATAAAGAGCATGCAGGTTGTTTTTTATTATTATTTTATTAACTACTGTTCATTTTTTGAAGAACTTATTGTTATAAATATTCTTGACAATATAAACAGTACAAATAATTAATCAACTTTACAGTAGTTCCTGCTCAAAAGCACTCGTAATGGTTATCCTGTTTGAGAGTGCTCAATATATAATGTGTTATTTAGTCCTTGCAAGCAAAAAAATAATATCAAAACATGGTCAAAATCACACAAATGTTTTTTGATGACCATAGGATCACATGAAAATAACAACAATTAATTAATATATTGCCAATTAATATATGTCAAACTACAAAAACCTCAAGTTAAAGGCTTCGGAAGAATAGAAGGCAGTGATGGACTCGCTAGTTAGACAGTGTGTCTGGATACTTTGATGGGCTAGTTAATTAGAAGAGGTGTCTGGATACTTTTAATAGTGCCCTACACTGTAAGCAAGTGGTTTTGGAAAAATGTCCTGAATGATTTTGCCTGCAGCTTATTAAAATATAAAGGAGGCAAAGATGCTTGGAGGAGTGAAGGTGAGGTATTCAATCCCAAGAATATTGTACCAGCTATAGCATGGTGGTCATAGTAGTTGATTCTGAGGTTATGCTGAAGGGGAACATTTCACACCGTGAATGGAAAAATGAAGAAGGTGAACAACCTCAGTATTCTTCAGCATAACCCCAAATGATGGACATCCATGACTCCACTCATTATTTAGAAGGGGTATCTGGATAATGTGTCCCACAGTGCCCTATACTATTACCTTCATGGTAAAAGTAGCTTTGAAAAAAAATAAAAATAATAATAATAATAATGAATGATTTGCCTGGAGATTATTAAATGATAAAGATTAGGATTGGGCTTTTTGAAAGCATCTTTAAAAAGCAGCACACTGAACAATCTCTCCACCAGTTCAGATGGTCTTAACACTGAGGTGCTTTTAAGAAATAGAGTCCTGCTAGTTCAAGGGTGGAGTAACTGAGGTCCACTACAATTATGCACTTTCTCTGAAAAGAAAGACACTAAGAGACTGTCTATGAAGTATGTTTGTTTGTTTGTTTTTCTAAAACAAATACTACTGTGACACATCCATATGACATATAGATCTACAATCAATAGCATTGTACAAAGATACACCTGACAGAAATATTACAACAATGGTTCTCAATTCTAGTCCTGGAGTACCACTGCCCTGCTTGTTTTCCTTTTGTAACACACACAGTTCCGCTACGCGTGGTCTCGTCTACTATTTCATTGGTTGGATCAGGTGTGCTGGAACAAGGTAAGACTCTAAAACACAGTCGGTCAAATCAGTATAATTACTTACTTACTTACCCTTGCAGTTTTGAGTGGACTGTATCTCATGATTTTTGGAGCATTTAAATATAAATCATTTGCACTACTATTTCCAATATAGCATTGGTAAATGCTTATTCTGTGGAATATCATTGTGTGTTTCTATATTTAAACCCAGTAGAGAGGGGCTTTAAGGACTGATTCTGGATCACCAGTTTGAAGCTATTGGGAAAATATGCTCCCACCATGTCAGCTTCCCTACTTGTATTTAAGCTATCAATCAACATTGCAAACAAACATGAGAAAAGGATTTATGATTTACATTAGATTCAACTGAGAAGAAGTTACCCGTGTATGGTAGCAGTCAGGGGGTAATATGAGAATCCAAATCCATTTCCAGGGGAAACGTGCATAAAGCCCAACAGCTGTGTTCTCTGATTGACTTCAATGAGCATTTTCTTAATCTGAAGAAAACACAACTCTCTCTCTCTCTCTCTCTCTCTCTCTCTCTCTCTCTCTCTCTCCCTCTCTCTCCCTCTCTCTCTCATTCATGTGTCCTTCTCCCGTTGCTTGTCAAGGTGTGAAACAAACATATTTAACCCGCAGATGTCAAAGCCGCGGCTGGCAAACGCACAACCGTGGTGCAATTCAAAATTAATTATCCTAAAACAGACAGTTCTGCTTCGAAGATGTGATTAGCTGTGGCACATTTAAAGTCAGTGTATAATACTCCGTTGCACCAATAAAAGCGTCAGTCATTCCAGACTGTTATGCTGTGCACAGTTAATGATTAAAGGGGCTCTAGGACGTCAAACCGTATTTTATTTGCATAGTTGAATAAAGAGAGTTCTATACATGGAACTGACAGACTTGCCTCAAACACTGCTGTGACCTCTTCAAACGCTGAACCATAAACTAAAAATAAAACCTGAAAACTGTATTGGTTATATTTACCCTCACGATGTGTAGGTTAACACCGCCCACTGGAAACAGCTTTAGTCAGACTTATCACCTCCAGACTCTGCTAATTATGGGTAAATAAGATATTACATAAACCAAGACTTGTAACAGCTGCTTTTGCTCTGTCAGTACTCAAAGATAGGGAACTCAACCTTGGAGCATGGAACGCAGCATGTTAACAGCACATGAATCTGAGAGGACATAAAAATAGGACATGTTCACCAGTCAACCATACCATTAATATTGTCTTTTTGTTTCTATATTCAATGTCCATTTCATCAGATCCACTTACCACACAGGAGCACTTTACAGCTTTAACAGTTATAGTCTGTAGTCCATGTGATTCTCATACATTGTAGCCTCCTTTTGGGCCGTTCTTGACACTGCAGGGACACTCATATGATGACATGTTCATGAGTGACTGTGTCCACTCACTGTCCACTCTACTGGACACTCGTTCTTAGTTGCAACCTTGTAGATGTAAAGTCAGAGATAGAAGCTCATCTCTTTCTGTCCGGTTTGTATTGTTCATCCTTTAGTCCTTCATCAGTGGTAAAAAGATGCTGCCCACAGGATGCTGTTTGCTGGATGTTTCTGGTTGACGGACTGTTCTCAGTCCAGCAGTGACACTGAGGGGTTTAAACACTCCTGCATCACTGCTGTGTCCGATTACTTGTACCAGCTCAAAGTACACCAATACGCCTCCACCATGTCAGTGTCACTGCAGTGCTGAGAATGACCCACCACCCTGACCACTGAACAACAGGTTGAAAGAAGGATACCCAGATACCCGCTTGTACTTGTGCAAATACTTACCTTTCAATTAATATCACAGGGGTGAGTTATTTAAATTTTGTATATTACACATGTATGTATTATTTATTACATACCACAGCTATAATTTTGTCCTGTCTTTTATCAGTCAGATATGATGACACATACCCACAGACGAAACCCCTCCTCAGACTAAGCACATCTGCCCAGTAGCACTGAAGTGCTCAGCTTGACTGCAATGACTCATGTCTGAAATGGAGCAAAACCATCGTCAGATCAATCTTAATCTCCACTTCCTTTGGTAGCACGGCAGTGGATTGTCTGAGAGGCACACTATCGATCACATCATTACCTAAGTTAGAAGGATATCCCTAGTTTTTTAAGGTGAGGTGCTGCAGACTGAGGTGAATTAATATTAAATCAATGGCTTAAATGCTGTCAGCTTGTTTTCCGGACACAGACTTAGCCTAGTCCCTGACTACGATGGATTTTCCCAGGGAGAAACCTCTGTAGCAGTGTGATTTAATTTAGCACCCTACTTAAAGGTGGAGGTGCAAAAAAATGTGAGTGATATCATTAAAGAGCTGATTTTAAACACAAATATATATTTTAATTATATTTTATCACGTATAATAGCAAGCATGTCCTTCTTTTTTCATAGTCAAATCCAATCAAAGTGCTTAGACAGTGACAAAGTTTTTGTTTAATTTTGTCAGTTACATGTTGTTTTCTAGGCTTCAAAACTCAGGATCAGAATAACCTACAGACATAACAAACTACAAGGCTTAACTTATGGCACCGTGGATTATAACTGTACCACCTGTACGTGTTCAACCTGCATGCAGACTCTGACTGACCATCGAGAGGGGGTGGGCTGATGACATCACTAACCCAGACACTGGGTAATAGAGGAAAATTAGAAGAAAGGGGCTGTTTGCTCTCTTTTGTCACACCATGTTCAAATTTAAGAATAAAGGTCCTGAGAAGGAATAATAGTGACATAAACAAATAACAAAAATAATGAAGATCATTCTGGCTTTTTATCAAAACATGGTCAAATCCATACAAATATTAAAATTATGTTTACAATATATTTTTGTTTTATTTGCATCTCAAATGAAAACAAATCTGAGTAACCTAGAATCACCTGAAAATAATATCTGGTATTGGTCTCCTATAAATAGTTAGTATGTCAAACTACATCCCACAAAACTGTCCTAGGGTTCTAAAGGTTAAATCAGTATGTGATTCAACCTAAATTCAATTCAAGATATTTAACAAAAATATAACTTTTATGGTTTAGTGACTACACAGTCCCTCTATTTTCACTGGCTCAAAGGTAATTGGACAATTAACTTTAAAGCAGTGTCATGGCCTGCTGTGACCTGGTCCTTGATTATATGAGAAATTAAGAGGATAAAAGCCCCAAGGATGTTTCTCAATATGCATAATTGTGTGTTCTTGATTTCCACATCACTGTCTTCCACTGTCCCAGCATTCCAGTACTCAAGAATACATTTATCAAGAACAGTTATAATTCTCAGTTGGGTTTTTGCTTTTCACTCACATTTTTGTAGTAAAGGCATCACATGACTTTTCAATAAATATATTAAGGTTAAAATCCTACTGACACATACAATTAACAATTTCATAACTTAATTTCATAACTCCACTATTTACTTTCATGCTAAATGTAATATATGACATTGTATTAAAATAGTTTAAATGTTCCAAAATGTGTTGGAAAAGACCTTTACAAACTGAAAAAAAAAAAAAAAAACCTTCAGTCTGAAGTGACTGCCATTGTGTTAAAATCTGGGTGAAACCATGGAGCATGTTAACAAGATGTTATTGGAAGTAAAAATTTGTGTGTGCTTTTTAGGTGGTAAAGTAAACTCACATCTTATCTGGTGGACTGAGGACTCATTTTCCTGAAAGTCATAAAAGGAATCCAGCCAAAGTATATCCAGATTCTTTCTTTCTTTCTTTTTTATGGGCTGTAAAAATGTCTGTAACGAAGGTCAGAGGTGGTCATCTCGACCAAGGTAACCCGCTATTCTGTTTGGCGCAAGACCATTGCACTTGTGCATTGCAATCAGTTGATTCCTGCTGATGATGTGTTAATTCCTTCTTGATGACGAGTATATATTAGGATGAGCCTCAAAAACAGCTGAAATTGATAAATTGATTTTTAGTCTCTGAATGTGTCCACATTAGATCTGTGAAGCCATGTACATATAAATTTACCCAGGATTGCGGGTTAGATCAAGTGTAATTCCATGGCACCAAAGTGGCTCAACAGTCTAATTGCTGCTCTAGAAGTATGAGGAGATCATAAGATAAAATCAGAAGGGTTCATTGCTGTAGTGTCAAAACATCCTAAACCTACAGATGGGAATTAAAAAGATAGAGGGAATGGAACCACATACAAATGACCGTACAAAATATTCATTGAATTTAAGCTGTAATACATTAACTAATGCTTTTGATTTTTGACTCAACATAAAAATGCAGAATTGAAAATATGAGTTAGAAGACTTTTATCTAAACTAAACTCATTTAAGTAAAAACAAAAACCTTTGTATTCAGTTACTGTATTATTTTATTTTATTTGTCGACGGCTTTTTAAGCAGTCGACAGAAATCAGAATCGCTGAAACATCAGTGCAGTTTGTTTCTCAAGAAACATCTCCTGAGTGTATCGTGTTGCTGTACACATGGAGCTATAGCACCATGTCTCTCTATTTTCTTTGGCACTTTTTCTTTGAGTTGCTCTGGATGTATTTTGGGCATCAGTACAGTTGCATTGGGTATAATACTGTTATATTGCATGCGCTGAACACAGGCCATGGGCATAATATTGTAACATGTTTGTTTGCTGCTGTGCACTCTATTTTCTTTGACCCTTTTTCAAAGGTACAGAACGGAATGTACTCAAACACACATATTAGTTTAACCTTGACTGCATAAGAGCCACTGCATTCAAACTTACTGTAGCAACACTGATGTAGCTCACGTTTGGCATTGAGACTGCAATAAAAAAATCTCATTTAGCTGCTGTAAATGCCTACAGCACTGGACAAAACAAGTGTAAAAGCTAGAGTTAAGGCAAAGTATTTAACTCTTCATTCCATTCTGTTGCGATAGAATGTGAATAAATAATTTAAAAAAAATAATAATGCACTTGATGTTATTAATTGAGTCTAAGCCTCACTGTTGTCACGACTAATTATGAAGGATTACATAAAAAAAAAATAAAAACAGCCTCATGTTCATAGTTGCATGTAGCCTTCATTGATAAGGCTGCACCCTTTTTTCTTGCCTACAGCTTTCAGCTGAAGAATAAACATGGCAAATATAACTACTTGTATATATATATATATATATATATATATATATATATATATATATATATATATATATATATATATATACAAGTAGTTATATTTGCCATGTTTATTCTTCAGCTGAAAGCTGTAGGCAAGAAAAAAGGGTGCAGCCTTATCAATGAAGGCTACATGCAACTATGAACATGAGGCTGTTTTTATTTTTTTTTTATGTAATCCTTAAAAATATAAAAAAAAATAATATATATATATATATATATATATATATATATATATATATATATATATATATATATATATATATATATATATATATATAACTATATGGTGAATAATAATGTCCAGTTTGTGTTGTAGTAGCTGTTTAGAGTATGGGGGAAGGGACTGAGGTGGGCAGTATGTTTAACCTCATTTGTGCAGGATTTTGCCATGTTTCTGTATGACGATGATGAATTATCAAAATGTCTTTTAAATGGCCAAGGCCAGATTTCTTAACACTTCCTCTTAGTGATCATGATTGACTGTTACTAGCTGAGAGGTTCTCTCTACAACATCCCAAATGATTGTCACAGAAGGCCTTTCCAAAGACAGTGATCAGAGGAATTTGGAAGACGTATCCTTCCCAGCCCTCGGTTACCCACAGCTCTCTGCACACACACAATGTGAATGGTGATAAACAATTGACCAACACACAGTACAATGGAAAAGTCCAAGGACTTAAGTGCAGACTTTAGAGGGATGAGAATATATTGACCCAAGTCAGGAATGTCTCAAACAGTCAGTCATTATCTTGGCTGCTTCTTCCTGAATAGGGTCACGGTTAATCCAGAGCATATCTGGAGTCATCAGGCGCAGGGCAGGGCACCAGCCTATTGCAGGGTGTCAGAAATGTCCCTTTGAGCTATTTCTAAACTATTTTAAGATGATCAGTTCAAACAGACATTTAAATATTAAAATATTAAAGATTAAATACATTTAAATACTAGTAATTGGGATGTGCAGTCGTTTTAATGAGGTCTGAGCAAAATAAAAAATGTCCTCAACTGATAGGAAATTGGTTTGGATGGTTAGGAAAAAACAAAAAATCACAAGGGCCTTGGCCTGTCATGAACTGGCAGCTGTTGAAACATCAAGGACACTGTCGATAGTCAAAAGCATTTTATATTGCAATGGACTGAGAGGCTGCCATCTAAGAATAAAAAATGACACCTGCAAGCTTGTCTAAAATGTGCAGTTGACCACATCAACAAATCAAAAAGTCTTCTTGGAAGAATGTTCTATGGTCAAATGAGATATGAGGTGTTAAGGCATTTTGTGATGTGGGGGTGGCTAGTGACCTCCCCAACACACACACACACACACACACACACACACACACACACACACACACACACACACACACCTTAAGCTCCTGGGGTGGCTTGCCTAAAGTTTTGACAACAACTCACCTTCTACCTATTTATCAAAATTCAGTAATTCAGAGTTGGTGTGAATATTCTGGAGAATCATATTGATACAGATGTTTAAAGCATCTGCCTCACAAAAAATTATTGTATGAAGAAGTTAGAAATAAGCTGCTTAGTCACTTTCGGCCTAAAATGTATGTTTAGCATATTTTAAAGACAGAACTGATCACTAGAACCAAGTACATGAATGGAATATATTTGACTGTTTAGAAAAGCAAATAAAATATTGTGATCTCTGCTTTCTGTTACAATCACTGTAAACTAATCAGAGCCAGTTTGTTTCTCTGTAACAAACCATTTCACACCCATCCACTCTCTCTTTGTTTACATCTTGGTGATTGAATTATGCAGAAACACCACCACAACACAACTGGACCCCTCCTATAGGACCCTTTTCTCATGCACTATTATCTATATTTTATATTGTAATATAGACTCTATATTATATATTCCATATATTTATATAGTGTTTCTTACTAAATTATTATTATCTACCATTTTACTTTCTGTACTGTACTGATGCTGCTACTGGAACCTTAATTTCCCTGAAGGAACCCTCCCAAGGGATCAATAAAGTTCTATTCTATTCTTCTATTCTATTAATTTCCTCTTTACACAATCCACAACGTCTGCTTATTTGTGCAGGATAAAGAGATGTTGGAACATGGTAATGTAAAAATTAATTGTATTTTACGTGCATAATCCATCTATAAGACTGAATCATAAATCATGACAAAATTTAGAATATAGAGCCTTTTAGAGACTTGTAGACTTTAGAGTCTCCTATGCCCTCTTGGCACCAGAAGGCATATTAGTGCTTACCATTTAAAGTCTCTCAGAAGCTAGCTTTGGGTAGTGTACCTCTTGGTAGATGATTGTGACTGCTGGACATGCCTCTATGATGTAATCACAGACATATGAATCATGGGTAAATCACTGGACTAAGAGAAACAAGATGGTCATTTTGACAAGGTCCTTGCCATCTAGGCCATTCTAACCAAGCTGTTATGTTGTGCGGCTGGTTATGTGAGAGAATGCACACTTGGCAATCAGGTTTGGAACTGTATTGTCTGTAGTTACAAATCTAGGTTGTGTTTGGGATCCAACAACAGTCAGGTTCAAGTACGGAAGTGCTGTGGTGAGCCATTCATACCTGCCTTTGCTGTGGAGCGACACACTGCCCCAGCCGCTGGTGCGATGATCTGGAGAGTCATTTCATACAACAGTTGGTCACCCCTAGTAGTAATTGGAGGGACAGCCACATGTGTTGCCTCCCATTGATGGGCTTCCAATTGACATTTTTCAGCAGAACAGCACATGTTACCCAGGAATGTCTCTGTCAGATTGCAACACTTCCAATCAAGCATTCATGGATCCAGCTGGGATGCCAGCTTCAGCAACATTAGAGTGTACAAGTTCTATCGGCCCAGCCATAACATTTGTTGGCAAAATTGCCACAGTATGCCATAAATGACCTAAAGTACATGTCCCCCCAGGAGTACAGTTCTGAGTAAATTTATCTTTCTCGACTTTTGTCGACACAGAAATGTACATTGTTTCTCCGCCCCAGAGTGGCCTGCTTATCTAAGGACAGGAGATGATAAACTCCAATCCTCATGGTCAGAGTCCTTAAATATGAAGGCCTCCCTCTACATGATAGATGGGAATAAATAGTAAACAAATTGAAGGGCAGGAACACATTCAAAAAATCATACACATTTTTAAGCTCGTTCTGCTCTTTTCACTTTTGCCTATGGTATTAAAATTAAATGAATATCATTAAAATATTTAATTGGCATTTTATAGACATTTTGCAACATTAATTGGTTTTCTGTCAACATTTGCTCAACAAATACAGTTTCACTAAATGTGTAGTGTTACATCTCAACAAGTCAAATTTGTACCGCATATCCACAGCCCAAATATAACCACCGGTTTTTCAGAGACGGGTAGCAGAACGGAAGCCTGGAGCGGTAGACATGACTTGACTCTGCACAGGAGGTAAAGATGGAAGAGAGTGACGAGGCTGCCACTTGACCACAGGTAAGTATGCGATTGATGTTGGTCTGAGGAAAGCAGCGGTATATATTCATTGAAAATGTCATCCACTGCAGAATGTATGGCTCTCTAGATCCCCACCAGGAATATCTGCTCTCCAAACTGCAGTCAGTGTGTAATCACTGATCACCACTGGAAGAAGGAGTTGGAAAAAGGAACGAGGGGCTTGTGGTGAAGGGTTACTTACTGTCAGACCATTGGAAAAATACGAAATAAAACCCTATATGATTGTAGGCCGTCCTTGAAGAAGCTTTGTTGGTGACGTGTCGCAGGCTTTTTTAAGCCGAGACTGTGGATGTCAGCAGGGATGAAGATTAATTGATTATATTTATTCAGCTGCATTTAGTAAGTGAGAAGAAATCACTAACGCTTGACCTTACTCTGTTCTACTCTATTCACGGGCACTAAGCAAGTCTCTCTTTTTGTCATTCTCTTTTAATTCTCTTTATTTCACTCTGTTCTGTTGGTTCAGCAGAGTGAACACTTTGCTCTTTCTCACACATATTTAATAGATTTGGCATTTTATTTCAGAGCAAAGGGATTGCAGAAGGAGAAAGCTGTTTTAATTCTAGCCCATATGTGCCGTAATTTAAAGGCAGGCAGGCCAACGTAAAATGAAGAAGCACCTGATTACAGAACATTTTTGAGCTCACTAGGTTTAAATTCCCCAAAAGAGCTCCTAACTCTTAACTTTTTGGTCAACAGTATATAATAAGCAAAGCCTCAAAACCACAAGTTCATTTCTGAACATTCAAACCGAATCCATCCTACCTGATCCGACTAATTATTTGCAGGACCAGTCTTGGTGACCCCTGCTCTAGTGACCTGGTAATATAGTGAGCAATATTCCATTGGCATTCAGAGTTGTGCATGCCTTGAGTGGGTCTTTTGTATACATGCTGTGTTTTTCCACAAAGAAAACAATGCTGCCTGGCTACTTTAAGGACCCGACTGGCCAAAGTTAATGCACTGACTCAACAGTGAGCATGGGTCAGGAAACCTTCACCTCATTACTAAGAGTTAGCTTATTAGTAGAGGACAAACTCGCTTTAGTGGCAAGCTATTAAAATAGCTGGAAAAGGCATTCACAAGATCCATACATCCACACTCTGTACAAGCACAAAAACAGTGTATTGTGGAAGGGATTGTTATCATAGGGGTGCTCTGTGTATTGCTATAAGACGGAGATCACATGTAAAGGTCTATGGAGGCTTAGGTCTTAAATGATGTTGCGGTGAAGTTCATGAAGTAGCTAAACTAACCGAACTAAGTGAACCATAACATGGTTAAGCTGTGCTTAATATTTACTCTGTAAATTGGGATGCTTTAAACAAAATAATAAAAACAATACATTTTAAACTGGAAAATGTGCAGATCATGTAATTTTATAAGTATAAACCTATATAACCCATTACCTAAGTGTTTTGTGACATCATCATTTGTGTTTTGGGATAGACTTTGTCTGAAATTAACTGAATTAAATCAATACTTGTAAAAAAAAATACACACACTTAAGTTCAATGGTTTAACCTACTTATAAATCTTATATAGCTCATTACACTCAATGAGCTGCAGTTAGACTGTTGTGCCATTTATATGTAATTTCAGCTGCAACTGATTTAGTAATGTTTTTGAGGCTCAATTCAAGATGTAATTTTGACCAACCTGAACCAAAAAACGTGAGCAATGTGAGTCAACTAAGTTAAATTTACTTTCAAATGTTCTGCATTCGGTTTCTGGAGTGAACCAGTAGCATCTCCCCTCAGCTGTCTCTTCCTCCTCAAAGGGAAATCAATATTTTATATACTGTAATTATCTTGTAATGATACAGTGGGATCTCGGCCTCCCAGCTGTGCCCATGAAAGTGTCTGATTTAAGGCGACCACACTCTGGACACTCGTGCTGTGTAGAGGTGTCTAAAAATTCAATGAGTGTTTTTAATGAAGGTGTAAACACTGCGAGTGACACTGGCCGTCAATATGTGCCGCCACTTGCTGACTTCCAGTTCTGTTCAAAGTCTCTGAGTGCCACAGCGGCCCACTCAGCATTTTACTATTACTGCATTAAGCTGAACTCAGTAATAGGCTATAAAACCCATAACAGACACTTTATCTTTTGTATCACTTAGCCCAAACACCGCGAGCTGGTCAGAAGTTAGTAGCTGTTAAAAAAACAAAAAAGTTATTATCTCACTAGGGACTTCATAACACAAATTCTCAATCACTGAATAATGTACTCTGTATGTCCCCTTCTAATGGATGCATTCAGCTACTTTAAGTTCACTCATTGCTGACACACAGCTAGTCTAGCCCCTGTAGAGACGTAATGCTAAAAGAATAGGACTCTGGAGCAGATAAACAAAGACGTATTGGCCTCATGCCTAATGCCAGTCTTGGGCTAAAGGGGTATAAAGGAACTTTGTTCTTTCGGGATGACCTGGAGAGTTGGGGAGAAGTGGGTTGGTGATGATGCAGCATCCTTACCTCAGTAACAGTCTTGTCACTGAATGCAATTAGATCCAGCATTGCTCAAAGGCTTCCCTGAAGACAGTCCAAGAAAAACAGAAAAAAAAATTAATTCTTAATTTTACTCTTAATTTTAATGATCTTTATATTATTTATTGGTGACACATTAAGAATGAGCAACACAGAAAGCATTACAAGAGGCTTGGACTCGGACTTCTGTAAAGCTGCTTTGTGACAACTCCCTTGTTGTAAAAAACATTGATTGATTGATTGATTCATTCATTCATTATTACAGTCATTACTAAAAGTATAATACAGAATGAGTTGATCTGAATCCTATTTTCTAATCATTGAAAGCTCAGCAAGTGGCTCAGCAGAGCCTTAGACAATGAAAACATGTACTTTGATACATTTCTCATATTCATGCAGTGGACAGTGGTAAGTCTAGGTCCAGTCATTTCAGAGCTTATCTTGTTCCATCTCTCAAGTGGTCTGCTGCACTGGCAGCTCAGGACTGGTCTTCTTCCATACTGGTCTTCATCGTGGACTTTCACTGCCACTGAATCATGTGAGACTCAGACCACTTCCCACACATTTTCATCTACAAATCAAAGCTTGGCATCTCGCTGGTGGTTGGCCTGGATGTGCTGAGGGAAGAAGGGGGGAAAAAAATCTGAAATGCATTGGAAAAATGAAGGCTGTTTATATTTTTACTGCAGCCTGCCTATAAATTCTGAACATGGTAGACCTTAGCATTCAATCAATCCAATTCAATCAGTGACTAAAACATATACTATATGAATATGAACGCCGGTCATGGTTCAAATAACTTAACAGACCTCTAAAGCTGTGGGGTTTTGTGGCTAATGACATGCCCAAATATGAAAATATGTCAGAGCTCCAGGTTTGAGACCTTTGTCACATCTTCCATTTTTCATCTGGAGCTCATTTTACCAGTTTAGACACATAAGTGTTATGGCTTAATCCTACCAGTCCATAATGTCTCACAATCAAAAACATTAAGGTTCCTTAAGGGTTCTTGGCTTGGGTGTTTAGTCCTAGGACCTTCACTTCTTTCCATAATGGGTGGAGAACCTTTACCTTATACATCTCTTCTGTAATCTTCTGTAATTTTCTGTAATTCTATTGCAACAAATATTTACTGTAACTGTGTGTTCCATCCAAGAGCAATTTAGCAACGTACACTCCATGTCCAAATGTTAATAGACACTGCTTGTAATGAATGCATTCAGCTGGTTTAATTTGCACCCATTGCTGAGATTGTATGGCAGCTTTTCTTGACCCTGTTGAGATGTATTATTGCCAAAAGAATAGAACTCTCTGGAGAAGATAAACATGAACCTAATGTGAGACATGGGCAAATAGGATATAATGCCCCTGACATCTTGCATGCAACCAAACCCTCACAGGAATTCTCTGAAATCAAGTAGAAATCTCTCCCTGGAGAGATAACACCTTGATTTCAGAAGAAACAATGAATGAGCATTTGTCCATATAGTGTAGGTATGTTAAGGTTAAGTATTAACGAACCTCTATATAAGGTAAAAGTTCTATAATGATTCAATAATGCTCCTAAAATTGTAAGTTCTAACTAAGTAACCTTTATTTTTAAGTCTGAGATGATATGTCTGAAAGGGTTCAAATGTGTCTTCAGGAGGTTTTAGTAAAAGTATCAATTCTGTATACAAATATAACAACACAAAGAACCATTTGGATTCTTAAATAATTCTTTGCCTTGTCAATGTGTTTGTTGCAAAAAGTACGAGCTATGAATAGCTTTGTTTTTTCAGGCGATTGTCATAGATATATCTGTCAGACTGTCCAATCTCACACTAGAAACACAGATGTGTGGCCATTTGCTTTTCTTGTTATTAAGCAAAGTTACTCATTAGACTACTCTTATAAGCCATTAGGCCATATTCATGAAGCTTTGTTATGGTGGCTCTACAGCATGCAGAACATGCTATTCTTGGTAGCATTTTTACATATGACCTCAGTAACAGTCCATTAAAGTTGACCTGTTAATGAGGCAATGCATATGCATGACCAATACACAGTACTATGTACAAATATATTCTCAGAATCCGATAAATGGATTTCAATAAAACAGGCTGAAGTACTGTTTCATGTAAATGTACAAGCACATTCTAAAAGCACAATACATGTCCTTTTGTACACATATGCCTACAGCAGCATGAGGTGGGGTGCTAGGGCAGGACTCCATTGTGCATATCGTTGTTGTTCAATGAGAACCAAGTGTTTCCATTTTTATCCGTTTGTAATACTCTCCATAGTTTGAAACCTGTAGTTGCTCTGCACACTGTGAGTAGACCAATAAAATGGCCTGACATTTCTTTAATTACTTTTATTTTATATTATCTGCGACCATTTTTGATCTCTCCTGTAAAAGTCACTGTTTTGGAGATACATGTTATTCATTGGATAGCAAAGAAATGCACAGACTACTGACACATAGTAGAGAGCAGAAGTTTAATTGAACAGAAAATGATACAAAATAAACAGTGTAATTTTATGACCTTTACCTAAACCTAAACCTAACTGTAGTAAAATGTGAAACTTCTACCATGTCTGCAACAATAGTTTCTCCAGATGATCCAATGGTGTAAATTACAAGCACAGTGATACACACACACACACACACACACACACAGACACACACACACATGTATATATATATATATATATTGCATGAAACAACCATCAAAATAGGGAGCATGACATTTCCCTTTAGTATGAGTGAATGGATATCAGTGACGCCCAGTGATGGACTGATGCCATTTCCAGGGGGTGTTTATGTCTTGTGTCCAGTGATTCTTGGTTGGCTTCATACCAACCCTGACTGGGAAAAAGCAGATAAGAAAATGAATTCATGAATAACCAAACAGCTGCATTACTGTATCTCCCATCATTCATTTTATTATTATTATTATTATTATTATTATTATTATTATTATTATTATTATTATTATTATTATTATTGTTTCATTTCAACTGCAGAAAAACAAGCTCAATGAATCCCCAGAATACTTGGCAAAGCTGGTTGGTTTAGTGTTTCCATGCTTATGTCCAGAAGATATATAATGCACATGTTTTTTATGTTCCTGTTTTAACTACTTAAAGCAGCATTCTGCAAAGAAAAAAAAAACTTTCTTGCTTCTGGGCTCCCCCTACAGTCAGGAAATGGAAATCGTGTTTTGAGCCTCCTCTCAAGAAGACATATTTATCTGGATTTCATAATTCCTGATGGGTATAGAACTGTCATCAAAAGTGAAATAATCAAGTGAACTGAAGGACTAATAGTAATATTACAGGTTTTTACATGAAAATAACTCTCATAAGTGTTGCCCTGTTGGCTTCACCAGAGTTGCATAGTAAGGGTAGCAGCATGCTGAGCCCAGAAGAAATACAATATAGATGCTATACTCCCAATTACAAGCCACTGGTGCATCATAGTGACTGCAAAGCTGTGATTATTCATAATTTTTCCTTTTCTTTTTTTTTTTTTTTTTTTTTTTCTGAAATGGTCTCGGCTTGCCTTATCCCTCTTGGCTGGTAGCTTCATGGAGGGCTGTGGTATCTGTGGGATTCAAAAATTTGATCTCCTATGTCTTGTCAACACACTGTAAAGCCTGTGATGTGAAACCATGCATATTTCTATGTTTAAGAAAGAAGGAGAACTGTGTTTTATGTGCTGTAATATGACAGCTGTTGAGTGACATGACGATCTAACTGCCTGCCTACCAAATGTTAGGATATCACAAGTTCAAATCCCAGTATGGGCTTAGTGCTCCATTGTCAAAAGCCTCCAAGGCTGGATATGTCATGCCTTTAAATTTTGAATGAGAAGGGGATAAAAGATTCTTTCTTATAGACTAAAACCCGAGGCAAATGCAGATGCCACCATTCTCACATTTAAAATGTAGTAACCTGCAGTGCTTGAGGAAACAAATGCTATCTATACACTTTTAGTAAAAGCTCAGACAACGGTGCAAATGTATTAATGCCAGTAATGATGTTTTCAAGCAGCCATTCTTCATAAGGTTCCAGACACATTGCCTATATTGCACTCTCTCTCTCTCTCTCTCTCTCTCTCTCTCTCTCTCACACACTCTCTCTCTCTCTCACACAACACCCCCCAGTCCCCCCACCCCCACTGGAGCAGGCAGGTCCCCTGCAGGCGGAGGATTACACCCACATGTCCTCCTCTTCCTGTCACGCATGCAAACACGGTGGACCACCGCCATACACGCAGTGCTGAAAATCAGCGTCTCCCACTGCTTTTAGCTGACTGACAGTGCAGCAATTAGAGAAGCACACTGTTTCCACTGTGCAGCACAGAGACAGGCTGGAGCTTCCTCTACACCCTCCTTCCCCCTCCAGCTCTCCATTTCCCCTCACCGCCACCACAACCACTCTACAGCAGTGTACTGTATGCAGGCCCACAGTAGACATACTGGGAATATCCAAATATATTCCACTCAGCACCATGAGAGTGCACTCTTTGACATGTGAGGCAGTGCTGAAGGGGAAAATTAAGGCATGTGTTCGTAGAGGCAGTAGTGTTCAAACATAGGCATTTTATTCATTTCATTCATTTAGAAAATTGTAAATTACAATCTCAGTGCTAAATCACAGTGCATTAAAATATTAATTAGTGAATGAGTAACATTTAAGCCAGTTTAATGATGCATTCTGCCACTTTATTGTTATGTTCAAATTATAACTTAAATGCTACATGCATTAATTTCAGACTGATTAAGTATTCATGTTTTAACACTCTGACCATGAGTTAATGTTTAGGTGACGTCAGTCAGTCAGTCAGTCAGTCAGTCAGTCAGTCAGTCAGTCAGTCATTATCTTAAGTGCTTCTTCCTGAAAATGGTCACGGTTAAACCAATGCCCATCTGGAGTCATCGGGCACAGGGCAGGAATATTTAGGTGACATTCAAATTAAATGCAGTAAAATAAATAAATAAATAAATAAATAAATAAATAAATAAATAAATAAATAAATAAATAAATAAATAAATAAATAAATAAATAAATAAATAAATAAATAAATAAATAAATAAAACAAAAAGATAAAAAGAAGGCTTTTGGTGACTTTTGAGTCTTCCTGGGATTTGAACTCATGATCATTTCACACTTAAGCAGGCAGCTAGACTGTGGTGCATCTCTAGAGCTGTGAACTTGCGTTCATAGAGAGAAAGAATAAAAGAACAAAAAACTTTTATATTTGTTCGTGGATCCAGATATGGCCAGTACCAGAGTGGTGTGACTCTCTAACTGCCTATTTGTCAAGAAATAGGAGACCATAAGTTTGCATCCCATCAACAATCTAGTACAGGAAAACCTACCAACATGTGATGGAAGGAGCTTTAACCTGTAAATGACAAAACAGAGTAAATACTCTGTGAAAAGCGACTAAACCTCTGGCAAAATAAGCAGATTCAGCTGCAGCGCAAATACTAATATTTTTAAGGCACAACTTAATAGTTATATGAACTTTTGACTCAACTAAGGCTAGATTAATATAGCAATAAATGTGTCCCAAAGTGTTCTTAACAAATCTGTTTTGGACTGTTTACACTATCGTTTTAATGTGACCTATTTATAAATAATCATTTCACATCACTATCATGGCTTTAGTGCACCAGCTACAGCCCTCATCCAAAATTGCCGCCACTGCATTAGCATGTCGACGCATGGAAATTAAACATACCACTATCGTTGGACTTTTTATTGAGTTTAACAGGTAGACATATGCTTTGGTGTGAAGTCCGTCACTATCAAAAGAATACCTTTTCTCTCATTATAAGAACACAGGGGTTGTAAATAAGCTTCTAAAACTACATTTTAGTATTTTTCACCACAAGTGGAGTCAAACAATTGCAATACAGAAAACATGACATAATAAATGGAGCTATGGTACATTTAAGCAGCAATGTTTTATATAGCACTGCTATAACTGTGTCATAAACCTCATGATACATATAACAGAAACTGGGATGACATAAAACACTGTAATAGCTACCATAAAAATTACTGATAATGATACTTTATTAACATATATAATCAGTTATAACATTGTATGACATCCGTTATTACATGTTCATGGTGTGAATACACTGACATGCTAATAGTCATGGGGTAGCAGTTACGGAAGGCTGTTATCTCAGAGGACAGCTTGGTAATGCCCAAACCTGTGCAAAATTGTAATGTTATCTTGTGAGAGAGACTGAACACTGGATAGTGTGCTCATGGCAAGTCAACATGAATTATCAAAGCTCTAGCGAGGCATGAGAGTGGGTGCCAAAGGGATGGGACATTCCATTTCTCAAGCTGTATATACTGTATATATGTATATTTCCTCAATCATCAGTGTTACTTAGATTTCAATCCCCTGACATTTGGCCTTTGGCTAGCGCATGATAATGATAGAAGGGTTCAAGTAATGTGTCTCCATGTAAGCTTTATTAGAAATGGAAACCTTAGTGCTACACATGTTATAGCCACATATGTCAGTGCTACATTAATATTATATTTGGCCCTGTACCACAATTTAATGATGTATTTTTCCACTGACCACAATTTTAATATTTAAGCATTGCTGTGCTTGAATATGCCAGAATCAAATCAGCCCAGTGGTTATGTCCTGTCAGGAGAGCAATGTCTCACCTTGCAGTAATATTATGGAGCAATCTGACAACATTGGGCAAACTCTGACTCACGTTGAGCAGACTCTTGAATAATTATCTGGTGGAACTTGACTAATTCAAACACTTCATCATTCCTCTGATGACTTTTACATGTTCTGGCTTCAATGACGTTCAGAGGCCCATGTGGTTTGACCTTTGCTTCAGTACAGCTACATACCTGTAGGCTGGAGATGTTCAGTGTGGCATTTCTTAATCCAAAAACTATAACTGTGAAAATTTATGAATAAATATGAAAGCTGTTTGTCACCTTGAACCCTGATGTATGATTATTATAAACCATCAGGCTTTAATTGATTGATTGATTGATTGATTGATTGATTGATTGATTGATTAATTGATTGATTGAATTAATTATTAATCTTAATTTTTACTATTCTTATCTCACCTGGTAGGTGAATTGGTGACTCTAAAGTGGCCCTTAGTGTGTGGATGTGTGTGTGCATGTGTGCACCCTACGATGGATTAGCACCCTGTCTAGGGTAGTTTCCCGCCCTTGCACTCAGAGTTGCCGGCTGGGCAACGGTTGAAATATATCAAATATGGAAGTTATGTAGTTAAGACAATTGAGGAGCTGAAGTTTTGGGGCATATACATGGTATATCCTTTATATATACATTTCTATATTTAGAAACATAATATTATTATATCATAATATATCATCATACCATATCTGGGTTTGATGAGAGATATTATTATTTAAATTTCCTGAAAATTTATGTTCATTTGTTTGTTGTTCTTCTTCGAAAAAACAAACAAACAAACAAAAAACAGCAATACTACTGTTTTTTTATTTATTTATTTTTATTTATTTATTTTTTTTTCCAATTCTTGAGAATTAACAGAGAATTAACAGAAGCCTTGACCCAGAATTTAAAGAAAATGTAAGGGTAATTAATTGCTTGACCTACTAATTAAAACGTGTACATAACTGCATAATGCTTTCTTTCACATTTTTTGATGTTAACTGGGTAACTACAAGCTTTAAAGAACTACTTCAATATTATTTCTCTTAAATTATTTATATTGGTAATGAGGTGGTAAGTACAAAAGAAGGTATCACATTTATTTTAAAAAAATTACACTGATCAGCCATAACATTATGACCACCTCTTTGACCACTCATTGTCCATTTAATCGGCTCCACTCCCCATACAGGAGCACACTGTAGCTCTTTAATTACAGACTGTAGTCCATCTATTTCTCTGCATGCTTTGTTCTCCCCCTTCCACCCTGATCTTCAATGGCCAGCGCCCCACAGAGCAGGTATTATGTGAAACTGACATGGTGGTGGTGTGTTAGTGTGTGTTGTGCTGGTTTGAGTGGATCCGACAAAGCAGTGCTGCTGGAGGGTGTAAACACTGTGTCCAGTCACTGTCCACTCTATTAGATACTCCTACATAAATGTGCCACTTGTAGATGTAAAGTCAGAGACAGAAGCTTGTCTTTTTCTGCACAGTTTGTGTTTCTCATCAGTGTTCACAGGATGCTGTTGTTGGGATATTTCTGGTTGGTGGACTGTTCTCAGTCCAGCAGTGCCAGTGAGGAGTTTAAACACTCCAGCAGCACTTCTGTGTCTGATCCACTTGTACCAGTCCCACACACTGACACACAACCACCATGTCAGTGTCACTGCAGAGCTAAGATTCACCCTCCAACCACATAATACCTGATCTGCAGTGGTCATGTTTGGACCTGACCATTGAAGAATAGGGTGAAAGGCAAATAAAGAATGCAGAGAAACAGATGGAATACAGTTTGTAATTATAGGACTACACACCGCTCTTGAATGGTCAGTGGAGCTAATTAAATGGACAATGAGGGTACAAGCAATAATGTTGTGGCTGATCGGTGCAAATCCAAGTACCAGGTGGGCTAAAGAGGCACCACACCAAGGTACTTAATGATGTTTAATTAATAATGTCTTATACACAGTGTACTTGTCTTTTACCTAGAAATGAAACCTGGATCTTGGCTGTAAAAGGAAGCAATGATTTTTGCATTGTGTTTTGCAGGATTTTATGTAAATTTAATGTAAATTTACTTTACATTAGAATTTAAAGTCATGTGTCAGAAAACCGGGTACAACAATATTCTTTCCTACTTTCTTTGCTCACAATGTAGGTTTTTACTTATGACCTCTACTTTGTAGATACTTTAGATATGGTCCATTCTCAGGCCAACCCAATCTCACAATCTCTGTGTAGTTTGGTGGTGTATGAACATTACATCTCTACTGAGGCGTTTCCACAGAAATGACCTCCTGGCTACATTTACGCATTCAAAACAATCACACTCTCACGCAGTAACCTAATCCCCTAAAACGAAGCAAAGTCAAAGGGAAAATGTTGCAGATTTGGAAAGTATGATTGCATTTTTGCAGTCATATACTACTGAATGAGAGAGAGAGTGAGAGAGAGAGAGAGAGAGAGAGAGAGAGAGAGAGAGAGAGAGAGAGTTTCAAGGTCATTGTTTTAAAGTGGAATTTTGTTCTAGTCTAGTATATTCTAGTCAAAGTACATTCTTCTTATAAAAAACAGCCCAGTGTGTTCATGTTCTCTTATCCCACTGAGGTCCCGTCCTCCATAAAAAAAAGAGGCAATTGACTGAATGAAATCCTGGTCTTCAAAAAAACGTTCCAATCAATTTGGAGATCTGTGATAACCAGAACCTGTATCATGCCTGAAGGCACTAAATTTAAAAAGTCAAGACCTGTTTACAAAACACTGGGGAAAAAGGCACGTTGTGTGCTCACAAAACAGTCATGTAAGACATTAACTATTTCTGTACAAAAGCTGACTTAATAGATACATAACATACACTCATAAAAAGTTAGGAGAGATGGGCTTTCTTTGGGAACTTATAGAAAATGTAAAGATTTCACAATAAAATGATATTATATTATGAAAGTAAGGCGTTTAAGCAAAAGCATGCAATGGTGTTTTCCTCATCTCAAACAATTTATTGAAACAAAAGCCAACCGTGGTGGTTACACCCCAACATGCCTCAATAATTTGTCATCTAACCTTGAGCATCGGTTACTGTTACTGGGGTACAGTTATAAGCCTCTACATGGAGACTCAGATTCAGATCTGGAGAAAATGAGTGCCACTCCATTTCAGGTACCCCATTCTCCAGCAGCTTCACCTAATGCTGTGATTCACAATCCTGTTCATGGAAGCGCACCTGCTCGGCATATTTTTAGAGCTTACCCTTCTCTCCACACACCTGACTCAACTAATCAGCTCATTAACAATCTCTTCAGAGTTGAAAGGGTGTGTTAAAGCAAAAAAAGGTGTAGATCACGCCTCCACAGGTCATCTCCCACACAGACCACCCTGATGTGATGGTTTCAAATAGTCTCATGTGACACTCGGGTGCCTCTCCCTTCCCTTGAATGTGGCATTTTTGTGGCATTCATCAACTGGTTCTGCAGGGCACTGTTCACAATGAAGCGGGCGTCAGTGTGTGATGTGGCTAAAGGATGTATACTTCTAGGTCTTTCTGTGACTCTTCCCATCTCACTGTATCTCTGTTTCAAGCTGCTGCCAAAATACAGAGTTGTACAGTGTGAACCTCGTGTACCGCCCCTTGCTACAGTGGAGCTGAATGAGTCTGTTGCTGAAAGTGCTCCACTGTTTGACCAGTAAGTCATGGAAGGGGTGAGATGGATAGCAGTCAGTGTGTTGAAAGTCCTCTATTCCACCACGGCTTCAAAACTCTCCAGTGAGCATCCAAGAATAGAGCCAGCCTTGTACATCAGTTTGTTGATCTTTTTTTTTTTGCATCTTGCTCCTTTGATGCAGCTTCCCCAACAGACTGCTGTGAAGAAAACAGCACCTGCAATAACTGGTAGAAGATGGCCAGTATTTTGCTACACACGTTGAAGGACCTGAACTTTCTTAGAAAGTAGAATCTGTTCATCTCCTTCTTGTACACAGCCTCAGTTTTGGTCCTCTTGTCTAATATGCACGTCAACCAGCTCAACATTCTGACCCATGATGATAACATCTGCCTGATTGTTGTTCCTTCTGAAGTCCATCACCATCTTCTTGGTCTTGGTCACATTAAGGAGCAGATGGTTCTTCGCACACCTCTCCACAAAGCTGCTCACTCCAACTCTGTATTCATCTTCCTGTCCATCCCTGATGCACCCGACCACCACAGAGTCATCAGAAAATTTCTGAAGGTGGCAGAGATCTGACCTGCACTAGACATCCATGGTGTACAGGGTGAAGAGGAAGGAGGAGAGTACAGTTGGACATGCGGACTCAGAAGTTTAGAGAAGTTCACATTAAGTTCACCTGTAAAGGTTAGATTGCATTTTAGGTTCATCCTGAAATTTCACCCAGAAGCCAAATATCCCAAACGTTTGGTGAGCATTGTATGCATGCAGCAACATGTGTGCACATGACTATGCATGCCAGAGGTGTAACATTTGTATGCAACATAGTCCATGCATCTGAGCATGCATGCCAATATTTAGTCATTCATAAGAGTAGATACAGAAAGGTCATGAGACTGGGTTGTTTTCAATACAGACAGCAGCATTTCCATACAAATTAATTAGACTGTCTTTGTTTTTCTCATTTTACCACAACACTTTGAAGTTCAGCTCACACTATATAATTAATACTTCGAACCTGCTTCTCTTTTTGAGTAAATACTCATCAGCAGTGTTACGAGCAACAGTAAATATGCAAATATTGAGTTATTAAATAAGCTGTTAACTAATAATAAACATATAATCTGTGAGATAAAGAACAACACCAGAGGCCATTGAGCATCGCCTTCGTTTTTCTCTGTGCCCTTCAGGGTTCTGGAGGAGTGGTCACAGCTTCCTCTCACATTGCTGTCATGATGTTAATGTGCCAGTTACGGTTCTTGTCCAGCATGCTGGCTACCAACCTCCTTCTCCATCACTACCACAGCATTACAGGACATAGGCCTTGTTAGCACTATTATTAAGTCAGGCCTGTTACCCCTGCTCACATTAATGTTAGTTAATCCTACTGCAAGTTGCTGACTGACGTTTTATTTTTTTATTGTTGTAAAATGTGTCAAACACCATCAAAAGAACACAGAACAAGTTAACATACTGTATTTTACAACATACTAATTGATACAGACTTAACTGATCAATAATGGAGGCTGAATAACAATAACTGCATCGATAATGCACAAAAACTTTAGAACCTGGACCACATACACTATATGCCCAAATGTTTGTGGACACCAAAATTGTAGAGGCAGTAGAGACATTTACTGTATATATATATATATATATATATATATATATATATATATATATATATATATAGTGACAAAAATAGTTTTGTTGGCATGCTTGTGTTATGGTAACAAAGGATGTGTCATTAGTTTAAGTAACAAACACAACCCATCATAAATCATAATAAGCATCTCTTTATGTGTGTAGTTGTATGTTCGCGAAGCTGTATGAGTGTGTAAGCAGCACTTGCAGAAGCGATGAGAGGGAATTGATCCTTAGCCAGAGGGGGTGTGAAAGCCCAGCAGAGTAAAGGGAGCAATGAAAGGAGCTAAGCTAGGACTTTGATGGATAGTGGGCATCTCCAGCTGTCATAGTGTTGACCCAGCCATGCTGAATGTCTGAATGGAACCCGACGAGCCTGTCACTTTCCAGCTCGCAGTGTGAATTGAAGACACATGGGAGGAGTCATGTTACCTTGATGTATTTTTCAGACCTCCTCATGGACCAGCTGAACTGAGACTGAGTACTACACTTGAAATCAAAGGAGATATATATGGTTTATGCTCTTCTACACATTGTTGCCCCGAGTGATTCGATCGTCCATACATCCAAATTGGTCAACCATACTCTAATAAATAAATGACAGATTAGCCATGCACTAATACAGAATTTCTGGGCTTACAGTTATAACAGATCATTTCTACTGTGGAGCCGATACAGACAGCAAATGCAATTTTCATAACAATTTATTTAAAGGTCCATAACATATTTAAACAAGCTTTAAATAACTTTTATATAGCATTTATCAATCAATGATTTAGTATTCAAGGGCTGAATCACATCAGTGCACGATGATTTAGGGTGATTTATGAAATATATGACAAAACAAAAAGCCTTACAGGTGTTATTTCAACATTGTGGATAGATGTTTTGATTCTTTATAAATTCATTTTAATTAAAGCACTTGGCAATGTCTTGTTTTAAACCAGCCAATGAGAGCAGAGTTCATCACATTATTCATGAGCCCACCGTTTCAATCTAGGGCCAAATAACACGTTGAGGAAAACTCATCAGGCTGGTTTCAGGAAATAGTAGGCTCATATCAGTCCTCTGCTGATGATGGGTTGTCCTTGATTATGTGCTTCTATTTCTCTACCAATGTGAGAGGGAGGTGGGAGTGGATGAAAGCAGAGTGGAGAAAGATGCCAAGGTAAACAGACTAGACCCCATGTCTATATCAGTTCTGTGTCTCATCAAGTAAAATTACAACAGTTAGCGGAGATAATGCTGGCCAAGAACCCTTACTTTGCATACATGTATGGTCAGAAGTCTTGGAAGTATTTCACATTACGCCTACAGAAGCTTGATGTTGAATGACAGGGCCTGGATCACAATCTGCATTGTATAGTTATTGTCAAAGTCTAGAAGATCTACACAAACCATGGAGAGGGAGAACATCAACATGCATGTAGTGACCCAACAGCTATCCAGACATCCAGTGTGCAGTGATTCCCTCTATGAATCATCCCATTAGTGCCAACACCATTGGCAGACGGCTTCATGAAGCTGGACTACATGCACACAGAACGTATGATGACTGCCCTTAACATCATATCATCATTGCCAAGTCACTCAGAATGGCAGCGGGTCATCTTCAATGACCATTTCCACTTTTGTCTGATGACTATTCCAACAAATGCATCACCAGGTCTATCCCTGATTGAAGATGTGTGAGATGCTCTTGAATGTGTCATCCCAGCATTAAAAGTTATTCGTTTGTTAGGATCGGAGGAGAAGGAAAAATTAAAGAAAGAGATAGAACAGATAAAGCTTGAAGGAGAAAAGACAAAATAAAGAGATGACCCAGAAAATGAAGGAGTTTGACAAGCAGATAGAGGAGGTGAGAAAGGAAGACAATAAAGACAGAGAAGAGCTGGAAAGTTGGAGTAGAAGAAGGACAAGTAGGAGAGAGAGGCAGTCGAGAGATTTGACTGGAGGATGAGGAGGAGGAATGGCTCATTTAATACATCATTTCAGTAAATTGTTCCGTTTTCTCATTTACCGTGTTGGCTTTTGTTAATTTGCAGTGTTAAAAAATCATAAATACAGTGATAATAATGAATTATTTAATTTTAGGGCGAGATTGAGAAGTTTAAAGATGAGTGAAACCTCATTCCCAGCCGAGAAAGAGGAACATGTTATTAATAGATGATGATTTGGGGAAATTGGACATTTGGAGCCAAAAATACTCTTGAGTAAAAGTCAAAGGTATCAACATTCAAACACTGTTCTAAAATGAAATGAAATGAAGTGAAAAGTCATCTTTTGAGGCAGTCCTTGAATACAACCCAATAAAACCACACTGGAGTGAAAGGTGGCTGCTCAGCACATCAAACAGGACAACAAACACATGACTGAATAAAAAGTAAAACACATTAACAGGACAATATATCAACATATTGAGTATATGGAAAAAGACATGACAATATGTCACTCAATATGAGACCATCCTGGTTCCTGAAGCCCTAGGTGCAGCCCCCCTCAAACTCCTCCAACTACTCAAGTGTCTTTTGAGCTCTATTCAGATGCATACTTTGCTTGGAAAAGATGCTACCAACACAACAGTATGAGTCAGTAATGAAAGCACACACAACAGGACAACTTTATGTAGCCAGTCAGATACAGTGATAAGGCCAATGCCACTATTGCAATTGGACATGAAACTTGAATCACTTGCATGTTTCCCAATGTCAAACCTACCCACCGAGTTTCAATCCTGATGGTTGATTCATTCTGAGTGCAACTATTTTTTGACAATTAAAAATTCTATTTTATCATTTCTTGTAACCGTCATCCTCCTTCCTAAAAAAAAAAGGTTTATCATGGACCCTTATAAAATATACCACCACTATGTCACCAAAACTCACAAACTCACAAGTTTGTGGTTCATTGTCAACAACCATTGTATTATACATTATTATATTTTAACCAATTCAAATTAAAAGCCATAATTTTACATGGATAATGTATTGCATGGTTTCTCAACCTGTAGTCCAGGGACCATCAGTGGGCCATGAATCACTCTCTAGTGGTAGGTATGATTCAGGATCAGGCAGTAGTTTATGGTGGGGTTTAATGCCACTTTAAATCATAGTATACATAAGTATACATAAAAATAAATAAATAAATAAATAAATAAATAAATAAATAAATAAATAAAAACTGTGCATCAGTTATAAACATTATAATAAAGAGTGGGAATGATTTCATTGCAGCAAATAATAACATATTGCAGCAGTAAAATTGAATGGCCAGGCAGTTGGGTTCTTTTTTTCTTTTTTCATGTACATTCTGATAATATTATCAGACATTCTCACTGATGATAAGGCCTCCCAGTCAGGTGTACATTAACCTTCTGCAATCACAATCCTTACTGTCCAGCCTGTAGGACTTTCTCTTGGGAAGTACAGCTAAAGGATTGTTGCTAAGCCGTGCCCATCCAGTCAGCTCACCTTCATTATCCTAATGAACTGTCAACTTGCCCTGAACCCAAGAGCCCAGCAGCTTTGTGCTTTGAGCAATGGTTGTTTTTGTGTTAAGTGCCAGTCAATTTATGTGCAGTGGGGAGATTGCATCGATCGGCTGCACACAACTAGTGAGGAATCAAATGTACAATTGACAAAGTCTTAATTAAGCACAAAATAAGCTCATTTCAGATTTGTGAGCTTTGGGTCTCACAAAGCATAGAAAGAAAAGACAGCAATCAACATGGCAGCCATATACTAGATGTGTAATAGAGGGGACTCTATGGGGACTTGGAGACCACCTAATTAATAACTTGGACATCTCCTACAAGCCTTAAAATCAAACTGTGAGTGAGTAGAAAATAAATGTTTGGATATTATACCATAATGGTGCAATTTATGGGAAATATATGCTCACATATGAAAAATTTTTGTTGGTGTGAAAAGAGGACAAAATCTAAAGCAGGATGAGTTCACAATGGATTACATCAAGAGGCAAAAGCCCTCACAGTTTCCTGACCGAATCTTTATCAAAAATCTGTGGACAGTGCAGCAAGCTGACCCAAAGATCTCTCAGAATTAGAAGAACTGTGGTAAACTGAGAAGCTCAGGTTGGTAAACAGTGGATTGGATGGGTGCCAGTGTTTCAGGGTGCTCCCATGTCTGCGTTAACTTCTGGTCAGATCTGCAGGAGTTGCTTGTCACACTGCTCTCCATCAATCCAGACACAACAAATTCCTTCTCCTTACCTTCTTCTGAGTAAATAACTGCCCACCTGTCCAGCCTGACACTGATGGAAGACCGATTGTCTGGTTCTGCTGCTACCTGCTTGAGGCCACCTGCCCAAACTGCACCAAATGCAGGGATCAGTGCATTGGGTATACTGTACATTACTGTACAGTTTCAGTGGTAAAACCTATATCAGGTGTGTGACACCTACCCAATAAGCATCTGTATTTGCAAGAATAGATTCCCAAATCCTTTTTCCTTAGAAGACAAGTATCATATCATTACCTTACTACACAATTTAATTATGACACTCTTTCTCCAAAAAGACCAAAAAATAGTTGTACAAATAGTTGCACCTAGAATGAAGTATAAAAAGTATCTAACAATGAATGTATGAAATTGCACCCCAGACCACTTCTGGACATGAGAGGAGTGACAACAAACCATTGATCTTGGCTTGTCAAAAGCAAAACTTGTCACAAAACACTGACTCCATGACAATCTGGCATGATTGCATCATTGCAGTCATTCTTTGCATTTGGTTGATTCTTGATGCAACTACTTTCTAACAGACTGTATATGTGAACTTATACTTCAATGTACGTATATGTTCATTTACATTCTGCATGAGCATTTTTTCATGCATTTAGTAGGCATCAGTAAATTGTACACATACAAAATAAATGCATTACCGTATTTTCTGGACTATAAGCCACTACTTTTTTCCCTCACTTTAAACCATGCAGCTTATAACGAGGTGCAGATTTGTCTTCTTAAATATGTTATTTTCCAGAGTGCGGCTTATAGTCTGGTGCGGCTTATAGTCCAGAAAATACGGTATTAGTTTCTTATTGTTTGACAGAATTATTTAAATGAACTGCTATATATGAACTGTTTGTTAAACTAGGAAATGCTTCCAAATTCCAAGTGTAAAAATTCACAAATCTTGGTTGGATCTAAAATGGAACTAAAATGAAGAATAGAATTTATCTGAGCGTGCAACATTTGCTGCTGCAACACTGGCAATCCAAATAACCATACTTTATTCTTATTTTCCATGTTCATTTAAAATCAGCAATTCCAAATTGGAGCTCTCTCTCCTTCAGTGCGTAATGCTGGCAGAAAGAATCAGAGTGTGAATGATTTCATTCCAGCAATTTGCACTCAGACTTACTCAGCATGGAAAAACATCCTGAAGGCAGTAAGTGCCTGGTGAAGCCAAAAGAAGTTTAATGATGCTCAGATGCATATCCATTTTTGTTTGGACACCCACAAGGAACAAACTCTTGTGCATTTGGAATGTAGAAAGCCTACACTCACCCAGCACTTTATTAGGAACACGTATGGGTTAGAGTCTTCATTGCTCACTTTGCCTTAATTCTTTGTGGCATGAATGTAGTGTAACACTGATGGTGGAAATGCCTTTCCTTCCTTCATGAGACTCTGTTGACACGATTGCATCACTCAGTTCCTGCAGATGATTCAGGAGCACTTTCATGCTGTGAGCCTCACATTCTATCACATCTCAAAAGTGTTGAATTCGTTTTGATGACGACTTTTGCTTCGTGCCATGGTGCATTACTCTACCGGAAACGGTCATCGGAAGATTCATTTGTGGACATGTGGGAATGGACATGGTCAGCAACAATACTGAGACAGATGCCGTATACAAACAAAGGCATTCAAACAATCATTTCCCACATCATGAATCAAACCAGCCTGGGCTGTTACCAAGACATGGGTTCATGGACTCATGCTGTTGGAACCAAATTCTGACCCTGCAATGTGTGCTCCTCTGCAGACCCTGTGGTCATCAAACCAGGTTACATTACTCCAGTCTTTAACTGTCCAGAAGATGAGCCTGTGTCAATTGCAGGCTCAGATTTCTCTTCTTGTCTGACAGAAGTGGAACCTGATGTGGTCTCCTGTTACTGTAGTCCATCTGCCTCAATTCAACACTTTGTGTATTCTGCAATGCTTTTCTTGTTACTGCAATTGTACAGAGTGGAGATCTGAATTACTGGAACTTCTGTCACCTTCAACCATTCTCCATTAACCTCTCATCAACAAGGTGTTTCCATCTGCAGAACAGCCACTCACTGGATTTTTTTTTCTTTATTACACCACTCTGAGTAAACCTGAAGACTGTTGTGCTGAAAATCCCTGGAGATCAGCAGATCTAGAAATATCCAATCAGGCCTGTTTGGCAAGTTTGTTCTCAACAAACCCATTGTTTAGATAAAACCAATGAATATAAAGGATTTATATTGGATTTTAGGTTGCAGTCAATCACCTCCTATCTGTCTCTCTTAAGCCATTTGACAAATGGATGTATACTAGTAGATGCAGGTACATGCAGGGCTGTTACTAAAGAGAGAAACTGGGATTTAAAATTAAGTTAAAGTATTTAAATCGGAACACAATACAGCTAATGTGAGGTGGTCGTAGAAGCAAAGTGTAAGTGAACCTTTTACATAATTTAGATATCCCCACTAGATGTTTTCTTTTTTTTTTAATCCCCAAAAAAGAGGAAAGGTTTGGGAAAAACACCCTGGTTATATTATCTGTGTGATGTAACAACAGAGGGAAGGGAGTAAGTCATCTGAAAGACAGCAATTTTGTTCATACTTGAGCACTGAACTTGATAATCCATCACTAGCACGCTGATCAGCTCTTGTGTACTTTGTGTTTGGCATTAACTACTTTGTTTGCATCTTGTAATGTGAACATTCTGAAAGGCCTTTCCCTTTCAGCCAGTCACATCTTAGACACATAAACTCTGGTAGGCCTGCAGATGTGATTGCAGCTTATCAGTGTTAATGTAGTATAAGTGTTGGTAGATAAGATAAGGCTCAGTGGTTGCTAAGGTGTTGCTGTGGTTTAGCTGCTTGTTTTTAAAGAGTTGAAAGCAAATTCCTAATGTGTTGGTAGATAATGTGCTAAGGTGTTGCTAAGGTATTGCTGCTGGTTGCTAAGGTGTTGGTGGGTGGTTGCTTAATTGTTGCTATGTTTTAAGTAATAGTAATAATTATGACGCAAGCTTGGATTCCAAAAAAATCTTTGTAAATGGTGGAATGTAAATACCTTTTCCCTCATTCTGACAGCTGAAATAGAGTCGGTGTAATAAAAAGCTTGGTGAGTTTAATTGCAGTTCACTCTGTTGACAATAAAGTTGTTAAAAACAGTCTGCTGGACTTGGTAGGGTAGAATTGGTAGGGTCAGTTGAATGGACTGAGCTGACCACTGATAAGCACTCGATATACTGCCAACATTCATGCATTTTGGAGCACCTTTTGCAAAGCTATTATCTCACTTTCCTGTTGTCTCACCTCCTTGAATATCCTTGCAAATATCCATAAGCCCAAAATAATGAAAAGAAAACATGGCTGTTCCACGCAGGATGGCTCTTTGATCAAAGCAAATGTAGAGTATATTGAATGAGACACCTTGGTCAGCAGTAATGGAATTCATTTCAGGTGCTCCTGCAGCTTTCCCTTGACGCAGCAATGGTGTCACTGAGCTTTGATGAGTCCAACAATGTTGTATGTTCTCAATATGCTGAAATAAGCATACAGCATAAATAACTGTATATTATGAATGAAACAAAAGTTTATGACATCCCTGAGTTTTAATCATTTCTAACTACAGTAATGCACACAGTTACATAACGATTTATGTTCTCAGTTCTGAATGAAACAATTTCATCCTTTGCCTTGTGGGAAAGCATGACAAACTAGCGAATACATTTTAATTTAATGAATTTAATGAATGCTGGAGTAGGAGATATAACCATGGTTCAGATGGCAAGAGGCTAATTCTCCTAACTATTAGACTGCAGGCCCTTCATGCTGCAGCAATAAAATAAATGCCAGAGTCATGCTAGTCTAGTACTAAATAAACTGCACCATTGCAACTCTATATTCAGTCCTCTTCGCAGTAAAAATGCATGCAGATATTCATGTCCCATGTAGCTACCTGCAAAATTCTAGCTTCCAGTGTTGTGCTGCATTTTCTACTGTTCTATAAATGGAGCACAATGTTGCATCAGCTTGCTGCAGTTGTTGTCAGATGCAATGCGACAGTTCTGAAGATGTGAGAGCATATACTCAGAATGTAATTGTGTTACACTCTTAAAAAAAACAAAACAACAGAGCCAACACATCTAGATAAGTAGATAAACCTATAGGGTTTAAACCTATAGGGTTTAAGTGGTTACCTGGCACTGCATTAAAGTTTCTAATACAAGTGTTTTATATCGCCTGATTCAGCACAAACTTTGCTTTTTAGTGTCAATTTGTGAAAAAAACAAAAACAAAGAACAAACAAAAAAAAAACATACTCCTGGCCAATGGGAAAAAGGTATGTACTGTAGAGTCATCCTTATACAGCAGCTTTGTCAATATAATAAGACTCTCTGGAGCAGAAAACCATGAACCTATTGCCATCATACCTAATGCCAGGCAGGCCGCCCAAGACACACAAACACACACACACACACACACACACACACACACACACACACACACACACACAAACACACACTGGCTGTTGAGCAATGCAACTGTGTCCTCTGGAATGATGGTGCTCCACCTTGTACTTTTGGATTGTCAAGTCAAGCATCCTGACCTCACTGTGGTCTTGTAGCTAAATGCAATCAGATCTTCACAGCAATGCTTCAACATCTATTCTTCTCTGGACATTATGAAAAGCAGGACAGACTAGTGCAGTTGTTGAATTTTAGAAAGCAATAAAACATTGAAGCAATATATATATATATATATATATATTTATTTATTTATTTATTTATTACACATACTGCTGACTTGTGTGGTTCTGGCTCATAGTCTGTATTTAGCAGTTAAATGTAGAGGTGGGAGTCATCATGTGGGAGTCATTAGGTCTGATGACTGCTCTGCAAGGTTTTATAATGGACAAGGGATGTGAGGCTATTTTGCTGTGATGAAAGCACCCTATTCAAACATCTCATAATGTACCAATATTCCAAGTAGATAATTCACTTATGCACATTTCTAAACAAATACAGAAATCGTTTAAGAGTGCAGCAGGAGTCAAAGCCCTTCTCTGCCTTCCACAATCTACAAATCATAACACAGTGTATGGACGATTTGGAACTCAGTAAAAGACTGATTTCTAACTTATTGCTGTACAAAGATCTGGAGATATTGTCTTAAGCAACGGTACATGACACTACAACTTGTATCACAGGATTCAAATAAGAAATCAAAGCTAAGCTGGACCATAATATGCACTGGGAGCAAAAACTAAAACATGATGTGACGTAAAAATATTTTCTTAACTGTAGCTCATTGCAACAAGCGGGAACATGTGCGTCAACATGTGTCTCAAAGTATGAGGAAATGAGGCATATAATTATTAAACTCATCACCGAAATCATCAAACCCACACACCCAGGCCCATCCACATTTGTCTGTCATCTTCACCAAAACAAAAGCAGGGCTTGGGCCATCCTGAGTGACTCCATGACAGTCTAGCATGAAGTCATTGGATTCTTTGTCAACATTGATGTGGACATCCAGTGTAAAACCTGAGCCAAAACTATAATGTGGATCAGGCAGATGATGTCTGTGGCGACCCCTAAAGGGAGCAGCCGAAAGAAGAGGAAGAAGATGTGGTCTTCATAACAAATGTAGTCATGCATCTATCAAAGGTGCTGTCATTAACAGTATGACTCATAGAACACATTATTGTTTACTGAATGTCCACAGTCATGGCTGGTTAGTCACTTGTCTGAAAATCCATCGGTTCCCCCGATGAGGTTTGTTTAGGTCTCCCAGATCCTTTGTGTTGCTGGTGCCTTTTTCGATTCAGTGCCACCAGCAGTGTCCTTTAGCAATATCAGTTGGACTGGTATTGTGTACAATATATTGATAAGACCACCCTGCTTCCTGAAGCCCAATGATGCAACTCATCTCAAAGTCCTACAACTACTAAGGGAACTGGTTTTCAGAAGGGGGTCAGGTACAGTGATAACGGCCATTCTTGCTCGCGTCACATGCTTGGTTGAGCGTGAAACTTGAATCATTCATGTCTCAAAATGTCAGACCTTCCCACCAAGATATAATCCTTCCAGTTGAGTATATATATATATATATATATATATATATATATATATATATATATATATATATATATATATATACAGTAATATATATATCATATTTTATTCATAGTTTTATTTTAAAAGTAAACTATCATATTTTTTATATTCATTACATGTAAATTTATTGTTTGACTTAATTACTAATCCGACTGTACCAACAACTAAAACAATATTATAACAAAAGCATTAAATCACTTTAAAAGTAGTGAATATATGAATATTCTTCCAAACTGACAGTAATCACCCTCCCTCCTGAGGTTTAATAGATTGTTAGGTGTTTTCCTAATCCCACAACTGCTGTAAAGCACATGTATATATTATTTAGACGCTGTTTCTCATGCACTCCTGGCTGCTCCCTTGTGCTCTATACCTCAAGATGTAATCACCAGTAATCACAGGGTTTTGAAGCCAAGGGGCCAATGATAGCAAATGAACCACCTGTAGTTTTTGCAGGGAAATAACATGCAGTGAGGAATTGGAGAGCACAAAGAGGATGAAAACACAGGCTGAAATACCCCTGACAGAATACCATTAAGTGTGGGAAGATGCTTCCTCTCAGTTGTGAATATTATACCCAGCTGAGGGGCCAGATTGTCTACTGAGACATGGAAACATTGTGACACAAGCACTGGCCCAGCAATTTGCACACATAATAGGATGATGTCTCCAGTTTCTACATAACTTGAGAGAAGGTGCACAAATGAAAACAATTGATATGCTCCTGCTGTGTTTCCTTCAACAAATCACAGACAAGTAAGAGAATTGGCAAACATGTCACAGTGGACGAATCAAAACAAATCATGAAATACATTTCAGACATCAAATAATAAACATTTTCTAACTGGATCCTCACCACAAGTGTATTCATTTCACTTGGACTCTGTGTCATACATGCTCAAAGAATTGTGTCACTAGTATGTGTCCAATGCAGCAGCATCATTTGGACTGGAAATTCATATTCAATGCAAACAATTACCTTATACAAACAATTGCCACCATCTATAACCTTGGGTAGAATTACTATAAAGTGGTAACAAATGATGCATATTGAACGTAGGGCCAGCTATAATGAAAGTACTACTCTTGAAGAGGTTTATTTCTAAATATAATTTCAAATTTAACCTTAAATGTTGATCATTTCAAATGAGTGAGATTTCAGGATTTAGAGTTGTAATTAGACCTTGATTTGATTCCTCTCTCTCTCTCTCTCTCCCACACACTGAATTCCATCAGTCCACACTGTCCTGCTCCACTTCACCTCGGTTCTCCCTCCATTACCTGATTGGTGGCAAGGGGTTTTAAATACAGTAAGTAACACACACGGTGTGTTTGGCCAAGGATCAAGGGCTCCTGAGTTTCAGTCTAATCAATCTTCTGTCTGTAATATTCTAGAATGTCACTTCCTTTTTAATTTGCCATATTGAGGTGCACAATTTTTGGTTCCTAAAACAGCACCGGACAAAGAGGATTAGAACTCTTGGATCTGCCTGAAACTGACCTCCTTTGTGCAGTAACAAAAGCCAGAGGTATCGCTACAAGTCATCTGAGACAGTCCCATGGGTGTCACGTGGGGCCTCGGTGGTTTTTGGGCCTGCTGGTCACCTGGAACCCAAGATGAGTGCGCACTGATAAATGGGGCCAACGCCAAGAATGGAAAACATGCAACATGACATGGCATTATTCTGTGTCAGGGCGCCTGTCCCTAGAGAGACTATGCTCAGGGGAGATAAGGTGATTAAGCAGGTGTACCACTGGCCTCCCAATTAGTCAACTGAGGAACAAAGGCATGCATTAAGCATGCCAATTATTCATTGGCTGGATAGACATGGTGCTCTCTTCTATTTTCTGAGGATGCTGTGACAGACAGCTTTCATCCACACTCTAATTGAAGACAGACAATGGCAGGTCATTGTCACTGTCCACTGCACTTCCGGTAAATAATAGAGGGACAATGTTCCATTGTGTGTCTTTCCACATCAAGGTTTAAACGGAGAACTCAAGCAGATTGGGATTTTTAAAGGCACAAATCATGGAAAATATTTTTTTAAAGAAAGCCTTTGTACACCAATAAACTTTACAGCAGCACTGCTGTGTTTGATTCATGTGTTCCAGTGCAATACAGACCACCATATATAAGGTCATTTAAACCACATATTTCATTGTTGGCCAATGAAAACATGTATCTCTAAAATGGATACTTTACAGAATTGGAGCAAAATGCTATAAACTTAGAATGATGATGTAAAATGTAAATAATGTAGAATAAGAGTAACTGATTGTATTGGTCCACTACCATGGAATCCTTTGGATATATATATATATATATATATATATATATATATATTGAGAGAAAGAGAGAGAGAGAGAGAGAGAGAGTGAGAGAGAGAGAGAGAGAGAGAGAGAAGAGTGAGAGAGAGAGAGAGAGAGAGAGAGAGAGAGAGAGAGAGAGAGAGAGAGACAAGAACACAATCAATGGTCAAGGTGTAATGTTTCTCTTGTCCTGGCCAGTGAAATAGCAAAATTCAGCGTGCAATTAGCTGCCTAGTCAGTCAAAAAGTGTGTACAAGGTTGTGGTGCAATGCTGCAAAATTGGTCAAATTTTGCTGAGTTTGTTAGTTCACTTGTTCAGTAAATCATATATGCCTGTGGTCATGTATCTGTTTATCTGGTGCTTAAAAATAATGAACATGGGGTCAGTAAGTGTGATTGTGCTTATTCGGCAATATACTCCATTAAAATTACTACTGACAAAACCAGGAAATTGTTTCATTTCTTCAAATAAAATTGTTTGATTCTAAGGTGCATTTTGGAGTGCTCTAACCTTGGGTGTTATCAACATCAAATGAGGCGGCCCCTGCGTGGGCTTCCTATTTGTTCGATCTATATTAGGGCAACGAAAGCAATTTCTTTACGTTATTGCTGATGACTCGCCACGCTGCATTTTGATCTGACTCTGGCGCAACAAGACAATGATGAATGCAGGCTATGGGTTGAATATAAATCAGCGGAAGGAGGCCTCCGTCGCATTTCAATGTGCCCAGCGCGAGCTGTTTGGGATCACCCACGGAGAGGAGCGGATTTGCAGCAGCTCCCTCCCAGCCGGAGCACCAGTAACCCGTGTCCTTACTGGGGCGATGCGCCGAGACATCGTTGTAACATTAACAGGGAGTTTTTTTTGCTGCCGCTCTCTCACATAAACAAATGTTGGGTTTCTGATGGAACTGACATGACTCATGGAGTTCAGGCAGCCCCGGTGTCATGTGATGATTGGTATGAGTCATGTGGCAGAGCTGCGTTGCACGGCTGCAGAGTTATCCACTGCCAGGGCACTGCGTGGGCTGACTGTCTCACTTCACAGTGTAACCTACAGTTTAACAGAGCAGCGCTTTACACCAGTAGCCTGGACTAGTCTCAGTTCAGAGCTTGAAGGAATTGGCAAAACATCTCATTTGTACAATTTTCCCCGGACTCCAAACATAAACGATCAGCCAAGGCATGTTTGGTGTCCTAAGTTTGCTTCCTCGTCTTCACACTTGGAGCTATAAGACTAATAAGATATGGAAGAGTAGGCCTCCCCCCACTAATTAGCATTGTTCTAACATTGCTTACATTATTAAACACTTGTCTTGAACTGCATCAAGTTGTTGGACTTGCTGATGGGCTTCAGTTTGCCTAATATTGCTATCAGCAATGTACTTGATTTGTTATAGCTGTCAGTAGTTCATACAATGTGGTTTATGCTGTAGTGGCTAAAATAAAAGGACACCTGCTAATTCACTATTTGTTCCAAAATCTAAAGGCTAATATTTAATTTGTTGGAATTACTGTCTCAACTGTCCAGGGCTTTCAGTTAGATTTCAGAACATTGCATTTGATTGCATTCAATGACAATAGCATAAGTGAAGTCAGGGAGAATATAATATAATATAATATAATATAATATAATAGAATAGAATAGAATAGAATAGAATAGAATAGAATAGAATAAAATAGAATAGAATAGAATAGAGAAGCTTGCATGAAGATGTTTGTATGGAACTATAAGGTTCTATCTGCTTTTGGAGCAGTTTTATGGAGATTTAAAGATTTATAATTCCAAATAGCAAAACTAAATATGTCGTATTCTTACATAATACACACACCCTTAATATATTCTAAAATTTGTGCATAAAGCAAAATCCTATCAGATATGTAAATGGAACAGGTCGAACACAGATAGACCCTCCACTGGTTGCATATCATCAGGTTCAAATATTTTCAGGTTCTGCTAGCAGTTAAGAATTGATGTTTCATCTCATTTCCATAACTACCTCTACCTCATCATGATTGCAGATTCTGAGCCCTAGGCTTGGCTCGGTTTTTCAACAAATCACTGTAATACCTCGACATGACAAAGAAGCAGAGTCTGATTGGATCTCTTGTGTGGAAATGTAAATAAAAAGCCCAAACATGCATTGGGCTTTTAGGCCAAAATAAATAAATAAATAAATACATAACATAAAACCCACAAAAATGTAGATGCAAGTACATTTTTAATCAAAATTTAAATCCATACATACATTTAAATTGATCTCAACTTAGGACCTCAAACCATGGACATATCTTGCAAACGTGTATGGTTCTACAGGTTGAGCTAACATTAGTTACATTTCGATAAGTGTGCTGCACGCTCACACATCACCCTTACACACAGCAACACACACATTCCTCATTCTGTGATTCTCTAATGGTGCATCTTTCTAGTGACAAGTGCTCCCTTGGGTTGAAGATGCTTAGCCAATCAGCAGGGGTGAGATGCCATGTGGAAATATCCCATTTCAGTGCAGTCTTCATTCTTGTAAGGTGACTGCATGGCAGCCACAGTCCTATACAATAAAGCACTGCCAATCATTCCAAACACAGACTGATCATTTCAATGGAGTCTATTTTCAAAGTGTAGTTCATTCTCCTCTCATCTCAGCATGGAGAGCTACATGCAGTGTCCATGATAATAGCCCTCTCAAAATCCTGCATCTGTTCATGTGAGCAGACGTAGCGAATAAAGAGGGCTATCTGAGAGAGCTTATGTTCCATCACTGCCTTCTCCCTGAGCAGACAGACCTAAGTGGGATTCAGTCACTGTGGTGCTGCGTACTAATGTAACAGTTCCGTTTTGCAAGGTTTCCCTCGTCATTTTGAGAGACTGCAAACTGTTATTATTCACTGTATGCTTTCCACTGGATTTTTGAATGACATTTTGAAAATCTAGGGTATATTATATAAACACCAATCATTTATGACAGTGTGACCACCTGCTTAATTCTACTCTCACTGTCCACTTTATCAGCATCTCTTAACATATAGGTGCTCTTTGTGGTTCTATAATTACAGAATGCAGTCCATCTGTTTCTCCGCATTTTATCCTCCTTTCACCCAGTTCTTCAATGGTCAGGACCCCACAGGACCACCACACAGCAGGTGTTATTTTGCCGGTAGGTCATTCTCAACCCTGGTGTTGGAGAATTAGTGGGTGTTGCACTGGTACAAGTGGATCAGACACGGCAGTGCTGCTGGAGTCTGTAAACCCCTCTGTATCACTGTTGGACTGAGAACAGTCCACCAACCAGGAATATCCGGCCAACAGTGACCGGTGGGCAGTGTCTTGTGACCAGTATTTTAAACGCTGTCCACTCACTGTCCAATTTATTAGACACTCCTACCGTGTTGCTCCACCTTGTAGATGCTAAGTCAGAGACAGAAGCTCATCTGTTTCTGCACAGTTTGTGTTGGTCATCAGTGCTCACAGGATGCTGTTGGCAGGATATTTCTGGTTGGTGGACTGTTCTCAGTCCAGCAGTGACACTGTGGGGTTAAAATGCTCTGATCCACTCAAACCAGAAGGTGAAAATGCATAGCTCCCAGTTTTTGATTGCTGGGAACAACTTGCATCTTGCAGTATAAACCCTGTCTCTGACCTTGAGACATCCTCAATATAAACATTGCTTGAATGTTAAACTCTGGTTTCATCTGTATAGCCTGCTGCCGATTTTGCTTGATTCTGTCTGTGCTGTATCTCATGACCTCATCTTATTTGTCTGCTGTATGTTTCTACCAGCTCAGACAAAGCCTAGGGAATGATGTTTCAGTAAAGTATTCATACTGCACACCTAATATTGGGTTTAACTCTTACAACCCGAGTGATTCACACTTTGGGGGCATGCCATATTACCTGCCATATTCTAGGATCAGAGGAACCTACAGACAGGATACACATATCACCACAAACTGCAAGACCCTATCAACTCACTGTGGATTGAAAGTATCTCTTCATTGTCTGACATATTATCTGAGAGTAATGCAGTTCAAAGAACAGATAAAATTCATTAATTTCCAACTGAATTAATTCCCACTTTAAAAGTTAAAGGAGCTTTCAGTGCATGTTTACTTCACTGTCCACAGGTACATGCACAGCCTGCATGCAGACGCGGACTGATCATTGAGTTACAGATGGACACATACATACATACATACGTAATTTTTTTAACTTATTTTTTTTTAATTATTATTTCTATAAATATCCTTGTCAATTTAATCATTACAAATAATTAATAGAACTTGCCATTTTAATCTCAATAACACTGAATAATGAGATATAAACTCTTTGTTTTGCCTTGTAAGCAAAAGAAACAAAACAAATTCAAATTAATTTGATCAAAAAAGGGTGAAATGTTTAATTTTGTTAATATTTACGTCTCAAATGTAAGACATATTTGAGTGTACTAGGATTTCTTGAAATAAACATTATCTGTGTGACAGTATGTATGACTGTCTCCACATTTTTTCCCAATAAACGTAACAAACTGCAAAATTGGTCTATGGTTTTAAAGGTGAACATCCAGTTAGATGTACCTTGAAGAGATGCTTCTGGTAGCCCTTTACAAGCTTCTGTCAGAATCCTTATGTTTGATATTTCAACATAGTAGATATTTCATTGAAATATTTAGTTTGATTATTTTTATCCATACATTAGGTTTGTGGTCTGGACATTGGGAGGACAATTCCAAACGACTAGTCTGCTATATTCATTCCACAACCACCTCTGAGGTGTGTTTGGTGTCACTAACCTGGTCAAACACCTAATTCTGTCCGTGTTTTGAATATCGAGCTGATGATTTGATTTTGCATGGATTATTCTGAGGTAGTCCTCCTTTTTCATTATTCCATCCACATTGAATTTGATAAAATATACACTCTTGGCTAAATTGCTCCAACTGTGAAATACTTAATATCTGATTGGACCATGTTTTTGTAGCTCTAGCCAGTCATGCAAGTGCTGGCTCAAGCTATTAGAGTGGCACACAAGCACAAATTGTCACACCAAAGTAAACAGCAGAAGATGCTACCAGCTCAGATAAGTAATCTATCTTGCCTTTTGCTGTTAAGGCTGACACGAGACAAGATTCTCTGCAACTATATCATGAGTACAAACTAACTTTTTCCTCCCCACCAGTCCTTCCCGATTGCCAACAAAGGTATTGCGGTCTATTACGTTTGATTTTTTTTTTGTGCTGCTCATCCATTCTTGCCACAACACCTAAATTGTCTGTGTCGCCTTCAGACCATGCCTCCTTTCTTAGAGCCTGTGTTGTTTACCCCCAAACAGAGTTGGCCGCAAGATGAAAAAATGATAACACTGTGAGTTACACAGTATGACAGAGGAGATATTCCACACTTTAAGGTGCAATATTTGATTAGTTGTCAGGTTCTACAATGGTTAGAGACATTTATAATCTTCTTAACTATACATTGCACCATAAACCACCCACCTGTGCTGCTGTCAAAAAGAATGTGTCTTTTGTTCAGGCTGTGAGTTTGCCCATCAACGGAACTGAACAGATATTATTCGGCAGATGAATTTTGCTGGGATCATGAGATATTCAATAAAGTTAATGGCCAGGGAGGTGAACAGGCATATGCCGAGGGACCGTCGCGAAAATTACCGAGAGGAGTGAAATGAAGCTGGTGGCTCAGGCTCAATGAAATGGTTGAACAGAGAAATTGTACCTTGAGGCCATTCTCTGCCACCCACCCTCTTTATAACAGTGCTTTGGATAATGGGATTTGCTATTGAAATGTAACACAGGTACATTTGTTTTAGCTTTGAGTCCACAAATGCTAAACAGAGACAATGTCTTGGAAACCAGAGCATATTCAGTGAATTTAGTAAAGTTGGATCAAACGAATGCTGCAAGCCCCGAGGGCCTTACAATTTTGTTCCTAACAGAAATGCAGGAAATTATATAAAATATCAAATTTATAGTACAAGCCGCAAGTATTCTTTTTTTCTGTTGTGCAAAAACAGTTGGACTTATTCGCCTTTTCTTAAGAAGAAAGAGCAAAACCTGCAATATGTAAGCCCTGCCTTCTTTCTCTGCATTTCAGGATTCCGGAGGAAGAGTCACTGGTCATTTTGATTTGATTTTATATTAGTGCTGCATTTCTTTCCTCCAATATGCTTGCTGCAGGCCTCATCCCACATTGCTTCTACAGCATTAACATGCTGGCAACTGGCCTCATCCAACATCGCTCCTGTAATGATAGGATGCTGGCTCCAGGCCTTGTGCAATGTTGCTACTGCACCATGAGCTGCCTTTTCCAAAATCAATACCAAAGTGTTAGGACACTGACTACAGGCCTCATCCAACATTACTACTGCAACAAGGCTACTGGCCTCTTACAACAGCATAAACATCATGCAACTAGATACTGGAGCTTTGCTATGGGGATTTGATTGATTTCAGTGATGAGCGTTAGTGAGGTCAAGATGTTAGATGATTCATCAACTCACGTACTAGTTGGAGCACCGTCCATTCAGAGATGCAAAAAACTATGTTTCTCATTCACAAACTGTTCTTAATAAGAAAGTCAAGGTTAAAGTTAATCATCATTCCAGAGAATACAATTCCACAGCTCAGCGCTGGAAGGCTGTATACACCTCTAGTCCACATCTGTAGCATGGTGTCAATGAGTTCACGTTCATCTGCTTCAGATTTGCATTCCAATGACAATGCTTCTCTACGGGGACTAGACTAGCTACTTTCTGTGAATTTGCACATCTGTTCGAGCAAATTAAAGTAGGTTAAAGCTACTGGAACATTAAAACAGAATAAAATGAATACATGCTGCCAAAAACACTTGTGTGTTGTCACCACTACAGCAATATCACAGCCTGTAACAGGCTTGTATGACACTGACCATGACTTGTACTGAATAACAATTATAGTTGTCAAGCTTTAATATTATGTGAAAATCCACAAACCCAGTATTGTCACAGTTTTCACAGTGGATTTGATTGCCTATATGAAACCAACCACTTTCGTTTGAGGGTCTGATTTACAAGGAAGCAAACAGAAGGAAAAAGCTATATGATTTGCCTATGATTTTGCTGAGAGGAACTCACCCTTTTGTGGTAGCAGAGAGGAAGGAATAGTGGAATCCATCCAATGTGCATAAAGCCCAACAGCTGTCTGCTCTGACTTACTTCAGTAAGCATAACTCTCTCATTCTCTCTCTCTCTCTCTCTCTCTCTCTCTCTCTCTCTCTCTCTCCCTCTCTCTCTCTCGCTTTAGATCTCATTAAATATATCAGTAAAAAGCTCATTTGTGATCTCTCTCTCTCTCTCTCTCTCTCTCTCTCTCTCTCTCNCAAATAATTAATAGAACTTGCCATTTTAATCTCAATAACACTGAATAATGAGATATAAACTCTTTGTTTTGCCTTGTAAGCAAAAGAAACAAAACAAATTCAAATTAATTTGATCAAAAAAGGGTGAAATGTTTAATTTTGTTAATATTTACGTCTCAAATGTAAGACATATTTGAGTGTACTAGGATTTCTTGAAATAAACATTATCTGTGTGACAGTATGTATGACTGTCTCCACATTTTTTCCCAATAAACGTAACAAACTGCAAAATTGGTCTATGGTTTTAAAGGTGAACATCCAGTTAGATGTACCTTGAAGAGATGCTTCTGGTAGCCCTTTACAAGCTTCTGTCAGAATCCTTATGTTTGATATTTCAACATAGTAGATATTTCATTGAAATATTTAGTTTGATTATTTTTATCCATACATTAGGTTTGTGGTCTGGACATTGGGAGGACAATTCCAAACGACTAGTCTGCTATATTCATTCCACAACCACCTCTGAGGTGTGTTTGGTGTCACTAACCTGGTCAAACACCTAATTCTGTCCGTGTTTTGAATATCGAGCTGATGATTTGATTTTGCATGGATTATTCTGAGGTAGTCCTCCTTTTTCATTATTCCATCCACATTGAATTTGATAAAATATACACTCTTGGCTAAATTGCTCCAACTGTGAAATACTTAATATCTGATTGGACCATGTTTTTGTAGCTCTAGCCAGTCATGCAAGTGCTGGCTCAAGCTATTAGAGTGGCACACAAGCACAAATTGTCACACCAAAGTAAACAGCAGAAGATGCTACCAGCTCAGATAAGTAATCTATCTTGCCTTTTGCTGTTAAGGCTGACACGAGACAAGATTCTCTGCAACTATATCATGAGTACAAACTAACTTTTTCCTCCCCACCAGTCCTTCCCGATTGCCAACAAAGGTATTGCGGTCTATTACGTTTGATTTTTTTTTTGTGCTGCTCATCCATTCTTGCCACAACACCTAAATTGTCTGTGTCGCCTTCAGACCATGCCTCCTTTCTTAGAGCCTGTGTTGTTTACCCCCAAACAGAGTTGGCCGCAAGATGAAAAAATGATAACACTGTGAGTTACACAGTATGACAGAGGAGATATTCCACACTTTAAGGTGCAATATTTGATTAGTTGTCAGGTTCTACAATGGTTAGAGACATTTATAATCTTCTTAACTATACATTGCACCATAAACCACCCACCTGTGCTGCTGTCAAAAAGAATGTGTCTTTTGTTCAGGCTGTGAGTTTGCCCATCAACGGAACTGAACAGATATTATTCGGCAGATGAATTTTGCTGGGATCATGAGATATTCAATAAAGTTAATGGCCAGGGAGGTGAACAGGCATATGCCGAGGGACCGTCGCGAAAATTACCGAGAGGAGTGAAATGAAGCTGGTGGCTCAGGCTCAATGAAATGGTTGAACAGAGAAATTGTACCTTGAGGCCATTCTCTGCCACCCACCCTCTTTATAACAGTGCTTTGGATAATGGGATTTGCTATTGAAATGTAACACAGGTACATTTGTTTTAGCTTTGAGTCCACAAATGCTAAACAGAGACAATGTCTTGGAAACCAGAGCATATTCAGTGAATTTAGTAAAGTTGGATCAAACGAATGCTGCAAGCCCCGAGGGCCTTACAATTTTGTTCCTAACAGAAATGCAGGAAATTATATAAAATATCAAATTTATAGTACAAGCCGCAAGTATTCTTTTTTTCTGTTGTGCAAAAACAGTTGGACTTATTCGCCTTTTCTTAAGAAGAAAGAGCAAAACCTGCAATATGTAAGCCCTGCCTTCTTTCTCTGCATTTCAGGATTCCGGAGGAAGAGTCACTGGTCATTTTGATTTGATTTTATATTAGTGCTGCATTTCTTTCCTCCAATATGCTTGCTGCAGGCCTCATCCCACATTGCTTCTACAGCATTAACATGCTGGCAACTGGCCTCATCCAACATCGCTCCTGTAATGATAGGATGCTGGCTCCAGGCCTTGTGCAATGTTGCTACTGCACCATGAGCTGCCTTTTCCAAAATCAATACCAAAGTGTTAGGACACTGACTACAGGCCTCATCCAACATTACTACTGCAACAAGGCTACTGGCCTCTTACAACAGCATAAACATCATGCAACTAGATACTGGAGCTTTGCTATGGGGATTTGATTGATTTCAGTGATGAGCGTTAGTGAGGTCAAGATGTTAGATGATTCATCAACTCACGTACTAGTTGGAGCACCGTCCATTCAGAGATGCAAAAAACTATGTTTCTCATTCACAAACTGTTCTTAATAAGAAAGTCAAGGTTAAAGTTAATCATCATTCCAGAGAATACAATTCCACAGCTCAGCGCTGGAAGGCTGTATACACCTCTAGTCCACATCTGTAGCATGGTGTCAATGAGTTCACGTTCATCTGCTTCAGATTTGCATTCCAATGACAATGCTTCTCTACGGGGACTAGACTAGCTACTTTCTGTGAATTTGCACATCTGTTCGAGCAAATTAAAGTAGGTTAAAGCTACTGGAACATTAAAACAGAATAAAATGAATACATGCTGCCAAAAACACTTGTGTGTTGTCACCACTACAGCAATATCACAGCCTGTAACAGGCTTGTATGACACTGACCATGACTTGTACTGAATAACAATTATAGTTGTCAAGCTTTAATATTATGTGAAAATCCACAAACCCAGTATTGTCACAGTTTTCACAGTGGATTTGATTGCCTATATGAAACCAACCACTTTCGTTTGAGGGTCTGATTTACAAGGAAGCAAACAGAAGGAAAAAGCTATATGATTTGCCTATGATTTTGCTGAGAGGAACTCACCCTTTTGTGGTAGCAGAGAGGAAGGAATAGTGGAATCCATCCAATGTGCATAAAGCCCAACAGCTGTCTGCTCTGACTTACTTCAGTAAGCATAACTCTCTCATTCTCTCTCTCTCTCTCTCTCTCTCTCTCTCTCTCTCTCTCTCTCCCTCTCTCTCTCTCGCTTTAGATCTCATTAAATATATTAGTAAAAAGCTCATTTGTGATCTCTCTCTCTCTCTCTCTCTCTCTCTCTCTCTCTCTCTCTCTCTCTCTCTCTCTTTTTTTATGAAGACCCTAAATAGTTCTTGTGCAACCAATTATCTTCAGAAGTCACATGCTTAGTGAAATTAAATCCACCCGTGTGCAATCTAAGTGTCACATGATTTGATAGTATATACACATCTTTTCTGAAAGAACCCAGAGGCTGGAACACCATTACGGCACCACTAACCAAACACCAGGAAGACCAAGGAGATCTCCAAATATGTCAGGGACAAAGTCGTTGAGAAGTAACACTCAGGATTGGGTTATAAAAAAAAAATCCAAATCTCTAACGGTTCCCCAGAGCACCATCAAATCCATTATCATGAAAGAGCATGTGCCAAGAGAGTGCCCATCAACATTTTCAGACTGGGCAAGGAGGGCATTAATCAGAGAGGCAACACAGAGACCAAAGGTAACCCTGAATGAGTATCTGTTCAAAAGTGGGAAAAAAACATTACTAATAGATACAAATAGGAAGGCTGATTTTGAGTTTGCCGGAATACATGTGTGAGACCAAACGTATGGCAGAAGGTGCACTGGTCAGATGAAACCTGATGGGGAACTGGTCTGAATTGAACAAATGTATTGGAATAGCCTAGTCAAAGCCCAGACCTTAATCCAATTGAGAATCTGTGGTCAGACATCAAAATTACTGTTCACCAGCAGAAACCAACTAACTTGAAGGAGCTGGAGCAGTTTTTCCTTTAGGAATGGGCAAAAATTCCAGTTGCAAGATGTGGCAGCTGATAGAGTGTTTTCCAAAGTGACAGGCAGCTGTAATTGCTGCAAAATGGACTCAACAAAGGATTGACTTTAGGAAGGTGAATAGTTATACACACATATATTTTCAGGTATTTTTTTTTCCTTTTTGTTCTTTGCTTAAATAATAAAAATGAAATGTTCAAAGTTTTAGGCATAGTTTGTAAATGAAGTGATGCAAACCCTCAAATGATCCATTTTAATGCCAGGCTGTGAGGTAGCAAAACACAAAAAATGCAAAAGGAGAGTAAATACTTTTACAAGGCACTGTATATTCTAAAATACAAAGCCAATGTAAGCCAAAGCAATATCTTCATAATTAAAGTCCTAGAACTAAAGGGAATGTTCAATGACTCCATTTCAAGGACACTTCAGTGTTTATATTATTACGGTGGAACAGACTCAAGCAAAGTACACATAATTTAGGCGCTAATGCCACAGAAGGATCAATTTTGATTCTCTGAAAACCTTTCAGTGGATTGTTCTTTAAATAACCATCTTTGTAAATGAGATGGGTGAGTGTGAAAAACCTGCTCAAAGTTTAAATAACCTCCATGTAGCGTATAATCTCTATAACAGCACATTTTTCTCTTAGAGATTTATGTCTACGACTAAAAGCACAGAACAAGGACATGTGTTGGTGAATTCAGTGTATGCAACCTCTTTTCTGTTGTAAAGAACCTCTGCATAACCTGACGGTTTTAGGATAAACACTTAAAAAATTATAAACACTTAAAATTAATAATAAAAAAATAAATAAAAATTATTTTAAAGAATAATTGATCTGTTTGCATTTGCATCACCTGAAGAGGTTGTTTCTAGCATAAGGCCCAGACATGTGCTCCCCACACCCAACTGTTTTGGTGACAATTATGTCACTTTGTCTACACACAGTATGACAGTCCTATATCTGCACTGCATATGGACCAGCCTTTAAAAGGAACTTTAGATAGATAGATAGATAGATAGATTGCAGTTTGAATCAAAAGTGTCACTAACAATGTCTTGTTGTTTTTTTCTGCTGTGTTGAGACCCCAACAGGGATGTAGAGCATTACACACAGCGCTGGCTCTGCCTGGGCAATATGGAGCAGGGGCCCTGCTGAGAAGTGACAGTGAAACATTTTAACAAGGGAACGTTGAAGAGGAATTGTTCTGTAGTCAATAAATCTGTGAATAAAAGCATGTTTCTTTCACTAATCCAGAAAGTTATTTGTGCATGTAGGCCATAAATATAAACATGATATTCATATAAACACGCCATAAATGTCATCATAAATAAATAAATGCTCCTATGAGTTGTTATAATTTGGTTTAACAGGGGATTCAAGAGCTTTCAAGATAACCCAAGATTGTTTAATATAGACACAGTGTTTATATAATTCTAAATCCTCTATATCACCAGATCCAACTCAAACTGGGCAAGATCTGATCACAAATCTGCATTTTTTGTTCATTTTAGGGGCTACAAATCTGCTAATATGTCAGAAATCATGCAGGAAATGGAACATCCAGATTGGTTTTGAGCTATGTAAGAATTTCATAAATATGAAACATTAGATTGAAAAAAAATATTCATAATGATAGGTTCTTCAACACATTTGAAAGTGTTCCAAATAGAATAAATATGCATGTATCTATATTATCTCTTTTCATGATTTTATTAAGAAATTTGAACAGAAGGAAAATAAGCTCCTCCCTTGTCATTTTCCTTTATAACTCAATATGTGCCTCTCAGTTGGAGTCTGCATGCGGGTTGAGCATGTACACATGGACAGAGCAGTAAATATTCACTGGAAGGCCATTTTGGCATTTGAACGGGGTTTTATTCAGTTTTGTTTTGCAGCCTTACCACTGTGCTCAAACCTCCATCAGATTTGCTTCTGACCTTTCCAAAGCACAGCCAAATGTGTGCTGCATTTGACAAAGGAACTCACTTTTCATGTTTCTTCTGAGGAGGTATGTCCAATCCAGTATTTGGAAAGAAGGGAACAATTTATTTCCCCCAACATATATATATATATATATATATATATATATATATATATATATATATATATAATGGAGAGATTTTTAGATAATTCCAGAGATGCTCAATCGGGGTTCAAGTCAGAGAGTTGTCCCAAAGCCACACCTTTGTAATCTTGGCTGTGTGCTAATGGTTGTTGTCCTGTTGGAAGATAAACCTTTACCCCAGTCAGAGGTCCAAAGTGCTCTGGAGCAGGTTATCATCAAGGATTTCTCCGTACAGCACTACAGTCATCTTTCCCTCAACCTGGACTAGTGTCCCGGTTCCTGCTGCAGAAAAACATCCCCTCAGCATGAGGCTGCCACCACCATGCTTCACTGTAGGATTGGTATTGGCTAAGTGATGAGCAGTGTCTGGTTTCCTCCAGACATGATACTTTGCATAAAGGCCAAAGAGTTCAATATCTCACAAATTATTTAGGTGCCTTTTAGCAAACTCCAGACAGGCTGTCATGTGCCTTTTACTAAATAGTGGCATTTGTCTGGCCACTCTGCCATACCAGCCTAGCTGGTGGAGTGCTGCAGAGATGGTTGTCCTTCTGGAAAGTTCTCTTCTCTCCACAGAGCAACATTGGAATGACTGTTGGGTTCTTGGTCACCTCCCTGACTAAAACCTTTCTACCATGATCGCTCAATTTGGGCGGCCATCTCTGGGAAGAGTCCTGGTGGTTCCATACTTCTTCCATTTACAGATGATAGAGGCCACTGACTGGGACCATTGGGACCTTCAATGCAGTGGAAATGTGCATGTACCCTTGAAAAAATCTGTGTCTTGATACAATCCTGTCTCTGTCTTCCTTGGACTTCATGACCGGGTTTGTGCTCTGACATGCATTCTCTTCTATGGGACCCTATATGATCAGATGTTTGCCTTTTCAAATAAATTTACCACAGGTGTTCTCCAACCAAGCTGTAGAAACATCTGAAGGATTCTCAGAACCCAAGATCTGCAGAGATGTTTGAGTTTGAGGGAGTTACCATCCATTTCCTAGACTTCATAACTCAAGATCAGAGTAACCAGCTGATACGATACACATATCACCTTCACAAACCATGAAACTTGGTGGTCTCGTCACTTATCATTATTCATAACTAAACCAACCGTATAGTGTATAACTGAATAAACAAGTATATCTTT